>OX638142.1:71908407-72278786 GCA_951805005.1 Othius punctulatus
CAGACATTCGGTCGACAGAGCCTCGTTAGTTCCTTAGCCTCGTTTACATTTGGAAAGTTTACTGGTGGTAAGTACTTGGCGCCAGTAAACTTACGATGTGTAAACCAGAAAAACGTCTGTCAAGAAAAAACTAAACAAGAAAATAAGACGTTTTTCTGGTTTACACATCGTTAGTTTACTGCCGGAAAGTACTTACCACCAGTAAACTTTCCAAATGTAAACGAGGCTTTAGCAGGGTGTACTACGTGCAAGTGAGGTTGTCATTTGGGTTGGCTTTTAGTGTCATCACCCCTTACACCCCGTATGCCATATCTTCTTCTTCATATGCCGTCTCCATTGCGGAGATTGGCTATCATCATTACTATCCTAATTTTGGAAACTCAGTCCTGAATAGATCAGCTGACGTGGCATTAAACTATTTTCGCATATTCCTAAGCCATGATATTCTTCTCGCTCCGATACATCTTTTTGCCACGATTCTTCCTTGGATTATGGTTCGTAGAATCTCATATTTCAGACCTCTCATGATGTGGGCGAGATTTTGCAGTTTCATTTTTTTCACTTCTAGTAGAATCTCTCTGTCTGTATCCATTCTTCTCAGAACCTCCATGTAGGTCGCATGTTCTGTCCATGATACTCTCAACATCCTACGGTAGGTCCACACCTCAAGGGCTTCTAATTTCTTCTCGCAATACACGATGAGGGTTCAAGCTTCTACACCATACAAAAGGACTGGGAATACGTAACATTTGAGCATTCGGGTTCTGAGGTCCAATCTAAGGTCCAATCTCAGGTCGCAGCTTTTTAATCTTCACAAAGGATGCACGGGCTTTCTCAATGCGAATCCTTATTTCTGCACAGTATTCCACGACGGATTGTTTTGATTGAGGTTTGTAGCTAGATAGTCATACCTCTCGACTATTTCCAGCCTTTCGCCTTCCACATACAGATGTTCATTTGGTACTTCAGTTTTGGTGACAATCATGTATTTGGTCTTCTTAACATTGAGTATCAGCCCATATTCTCGACTAGTTGTGACGACGCTATTCAACATATTTTGAAGGTCTTGCATGTTTTCGGCGAGAAGTACTGTATCGGCCGCGTAACGCAAGTTGTTCAGTGGGGTTCCGTTAACTCGTATTCCACCGTCTTCTCTTTCGAGGGCTTCGGTGAAGATTTCTTCTGAATAGATGTTAAAGAGGAGTGGTGAGAGAACATACCCTTGTCACTCTTTGCAGCCATTTGCCTTCCACATACAGATGTTCATTTGATACTTCAGTTTTGGTGACAATCATGTATTTGGTCTTCTTAACATTGAGTGTCAACTCATATTCTCGACTAGTTGTAACGACGTTATTCAACAAATTTTGAAGGTCTTGCTATTATCGGCGAGAAGTTCTGTATCGTCCGCGTAACGCAAGTTGTTCAGTGGGATCCCACTAACTCGTATTCCACCGTCGTCTCTTTCGAGGGCTTAGGTGAAGATTTCTTCTGAATAGATGTTAAAGAGGAGTGGAGAGAGAACTAACTCTTGTCTCCTCGCTTGATCTCAACGGCTTTTGTTAGTTCGGATTGGACGCGAACGGACGCACTTTGGTTTAGGTATAGTATTACTATTATTTGTATATCTCTTGTGTCGAGATTTTTTTGTTCCAGTGCTTCTATTAGTTATTTGTGTCTCACTTTATCAAATGCTTTATTATAACCTTTAAAACAGGAGTACACCCTTTGGTTGACATCCAGACACCGCTGCATCAATACATTGAAGGCAAACAGGGCTTCCCTTGTGCCAACTCCTTTTCTAAAGCCAAACTGGGTATCTGCCATACCTTCTTCCAGTTTCTTGTAAATCCTACGGTGGATGACTTTGAGAAAGATCTTTGGAGTATGGCTTATTAAGCTAATTGTACGGTGTTCTTCGCATTTTTTTGGCATTGTGCTCCTTAGGAATTATGACAAACGTTGACTGAAACCATTCTTGTGGTATTATTCGTGTTTCATAGATCTTACTAAATAGGGAGGTTATAGCATCTAAATGTTTCTCTTCAATCAGCTTAAGCACATCTGCAGGTAGGTCGTCAGGGCCAGGAGCTTCTCCGTCCTTGGCTGATTTTATTGCTATTTGTACTTCTTCTTTTAAAATAGATGGTCCAGTGGCATTGTTACCGCTGGTATTATTTCTTCTCTTTGATCATTGAAAAGGGATTTGATGTATTCTTCCCATAGGTCAGTTGATCTTCAATATTCGGAACAACGTATCCTTCCTCATTGGTAAGGATGTGTGATTTTTGTTTCCGACCAATTCCAGTCAACTCTTTTATTTTCTTGTGCACGTTCTGAGAGTCGTGCAGTTTCTGCAGATTTTCTATCTCAGTACATTTCTCTTTCAGCCACTCTTCCTTAGCTTGTCGACATTTATATTTGATCTCATAATGTTTCTTTCCTCATTTGTAAGGATGTGTGATCTTTGTTTCCGACCAATTCCAGTCAACTATTTTATTTTCTAGTGCACATTATGAGAGTCGTGCAGTTTCTGCTGATTTTCTATCTCAGTACATTTCTCTTTCAGCCATTCTTCATTAGCTTGTCGACATTTGTCTTTGATCTCTTTCTGTACTTCTTTATACTTCTGTGTGTCTGAATTCTTTAGGTTTCTCCTTTCTTCCATAAGCCTTAATATTTCATTGGTCATCCAATCTCTTCGGTTTCTTCTTTTTTCAGGTTCCAGGTGTTTCTTACAAGGTTCTATGATGGCCAACTGCCGTACGGCAGTATGCCTAATGATAAATTCTCTGAAAATTTGAGAGCTATCGCTCTCTGGAGCATATTGAGGGTAGCAGCGTATGTGTATTAAAGTAACAAAAGGTAAAAAGGTAAAGGTAATGGTATATACACACACAAATCGGGCACGTCATCTGCCATAATTTGCTGATTATTCAATTATATAATTTTGGTTTGAAACAACTATTTGGGTGTCATATTTAAATAGTTTTTGTATTGTGTTCACGTGAAATGCTTTGATCGTATGTATTGGACACTATAGACACGCCGCAATTATGCAGATGCTCGCAGCAACAAACCTATATTTTAATCGTTCGCTCGAGCACGTTTCCGGCGCTATTGTATATATATATATATACAGTCAACTTCCCATCAAATAAATGTCGGCGTCGTTCCGCGAACGTGTCGAGCAGTTTCAATTTGCAATAACTTCCTCCGCAACGGCGCCCCCTGCAAACTTTTATCCCGGGATAATCGGGTGTCTCGGCGGCCCGAATTGCGCGCACATTAAAAACGAAAATTTGCCCCATTAACTCGGACGTAAAATTAATATTTGCGCCCGCTGCGGGCCGGGCGGGGGTGGAAGAGGCGCGAATTTAACGACAACGCCGTGATTTACAGCGTCCGTTATTAAATTTATTATTGTAATCAAAATGGCCGATTCCCGTGCGCCGGTTATCGCAGATTAACTATTAATAGGTCCTCCGGTAATTACCTTATCCCTTAAAATTCAATTCCGCGCTAAATAAATAAATAACGAATTTGTATCGGGGCGGCGGAGCGGCGGCATCGATTTTCGCTGAATTTAATTTAAATGTAAATTGCGCCCCGCTGCATGCCGCCCCCTCCCCCGGCGGGAATGTTTTTTCTGGGGCCGTAGGTTATTATCAATAGATTTGTACAGTTGCATCTCACGTAATCCGGCGCCGGTAAAACCGCCGTTTTACTGCTGCGCCCCCGAGCCACCCCTGAAAAATTAATGCCGCCAAGCCGCGCTTGTCGTGCATAAAGATAAATATTGAAAAGCCGGGGTTAGTTTTTATCGCCCCCGCGACTTGCGCCCCCATTACCATTACACGCTCTAAACATGTCGCGCGGGGGCGCGCGCATATTGGCTTCGCCCTGTCAGCCGCCCCCGTGGAAATTGCCGGCCGCTTAAACTGCACATCGACGTCTATCCGCTGTGTTTAACATTTAAATGTCTCCGGCGAAACCGACAACCTTTAAGGGGCTGCGGCGCGACATTCCGCTGCCAATTTCGCCGCCCCCGGACGTCACTCCCGTCGGGGGGTGAATTTGCCCCTGAAAATATTTCGCCGAGTTTTACGGCCCCTAGATGTGCGGCGTCCAATAAAACATTTACAAACGTGATGCATGGCGCCCCGGAAAACTTTTGCATCCCGGCTAAATGTATTAACGCTGTTGCGGGGGATGTATGTTGTACGTGCATGCACTCGCGCGTTGCATAAAATTTTACTTACTGCGCGACGTCACATTTAATGCAGCCCCGTGGAAAAGGTGCGCCCCGCTAATTGATTTAGCTTCGACTATCAAACACCGTTCCTCCCCCGGGATTATTTCGACGTCCGGTTTAAACATAACTAAAGTTGCATTAAGCTCGGCGCAATTTAGCCTCACTCCGGTAAATTCAGTCGCCGGACCTCGGCAGGAAACTTTTTCTAATTAATATTGAATTAACTCAATAATTCAATTCGTTAACAAACAAAAGCGGACCCACATCCCATTAACATCCAAGTTTAAATTGACGCCGGTGCTTTTATATCATTTAAAATTTATTTCCAATTTATTCTGCTATATATTTGGTCAACTATTTAAAGCACAACTTCCATAATAAAATACAGACTTTAGAACCTTGGGGTTAGATATATTTTAACCTGAGGCATGAGGATATTTCGGTCCAAAGTTGTTTCTGCCTAATTTTACAAAACCACATGTTCTGTTGAGTTAGCTACAAGTTTTCACACTTATATTCAATACCCTCAGAAAAATCGGTTATCGGTTTAAAAATTATGTGAAATCAGTTTGATTTAAATGGTGTGGTATGTTTAATTTACATCATTTGAACTTATTATTTCATATACGGGGGTGATTCAAATATAAACAGTAATTTTGTTGGTGTACTCTGTAAGTTCTTTCGGGCAATATAGTAGAGTGAGAGTTTGCAGTTTGGTGTGGTTTGAAGATGAAACCAACTTAGACAACAGTTTCCGCTCTGTTTTATCCCCACTACAGTAATGTCTGAGCAAGAGGTTCCTGTATCCGTTGCGCTAGGTATTATTATAAAGTTTTTAACTAATGAAGGAGTCAAACCGTCAGAAATTATAACTCGTTTTAAACACAATTTAGGGAAGAAACACTCTCAGAACTGAGTGTTTACTTGGGCGAGATAATTTAAAGGTGGTCGAGAACGTGTTGAAAACTAAAGTCATAATCGACGCCCAAGAACAAGTCTTACAGATTACAGTTTCTTTGACCAGAGGGAAGTTTTACTCATTGAGTTTCTTCATGATCGACGTACAATAAATGCAGCTTACTATTGCCGGTTGTTAGAGTCAGTAAAACCTGCCTAGCGAAACAAAAGACGAGGTACGGCCATCAGAAGTGTCATTTTTCTTCATGACACGCTAGGTCTCACACGGCAATTTTGACAAGGGAAAAAATGGAGAAAATGCATTGGGAAACCATGGAACACCCTTCTTACAATCCAGATTTGTCTCCCTGTGACTATTTTTGTTTGCGCCTCTGAAAGAATCACTTGGAGGGAAGCGATTCCAAAGAGATAGAAGTCGAGGAGTACGTGTGCAATTGGTTCATGACGCGCCCGTAAACTTTCTATAAACAAGGAATGTTGAAGCTTCCAAATCGCTGGCAAAAGTGTGTTCAGTATAAAGGAGGGTATGTAGAAAAAAACTGAACGATTATCTTATGCATATTATCAATCAATCAATTTATATTAAAAAAATACCGTTTATATTTGAATTACCCTCGTACATATCACTTTACATTATATTGTTTATAAAATGAAATAACATTAGAGTCACTTTGAAATGAAGGTATTGCCTTGTCACTGAATATTTAAAATCAGTTCTTGTTAAATTAAATGGAAAAATCATAGTATGTTTGTTTTGTTAGTCAGTCTGTGTAGTTACGTTTGACTACTTTCACTTCTAATAGGTTTAAAATAAATGAAAACCGAGTATTTCAACAATAGAAGGGGTTTTCATTACGAGGTGAATTGCACGAGGTTGTTTGACAAAGTTTAAGTACTAAGTAAGTGAGAAAATCAAAGACATAACTTTCTGCGCTGACCAGTATGGGTCCCCTATTATTAAAACTTCTAAAAATTTATTAATTGCATATTTAATATTAGATTTGTGTTGAGTACACCTGAAGATAATTCTCCTGAAATTTTGACAAAGTTTAAGTATTAAATAAGTGAGAAAATCGCAGACATAACTTTCTGCACTGACTAGTATGGGTCTCCTATTACTGAAACACCTGAAAATTTATTAATTGCATTTTTATTATTACATTCGTGTTCAGTACACCTGAAGCTAATTCTCCTGAAATTTTGATAAAGTTAAAGTACTAAATAAGTGAGAAAATCAAAAGTATAACTTTCTGCATTGAGTACTAAGGGTTAGCTAAAACAACTATCTGCACTGACTGGTATGGGTCCCCTATTACAGAAACTTCTGAAAATTTATTAATTGCATATTTAATATTAGATTTGTGTTTAGTACACCTGAAGCTAATTCTCCTGAAAATTGAGAAAATCAAAGACATAACTTTCTGCACTGACTAGTATGGGTCCCCTATTACTGAAACTTCTGAAAATTTATTAATTGCATATTATCACATTCATCTTTAGTACACCTGAAGCTAATTGTCCTGAAAATTTGACAAAGTTTCAGTACGCATTAAGTGAGAAAATCAAAGATATAACTTCTGCACTGACTAGTTATGAGTCCCCTATTACTGAAACTTCTGAAAATTTAATAATTGCAATTTAATAATACATTTGTGTTCAGTACATCTGAATCTAATTCTCCTGAAATTTTGACAAAGTTTAAGTACTAATTAGTGAGAAAATTAAAGACATAACTTTCTGCATTGACTAGTATGGGTCCCCTATTACTGAAATTTCTGAAAATTTATTAATTGCATATTTAATGTTTAGTATACCCGAAGCTAACTCTCCTGAAAATTTGACAAAGTTTCGGTACTAAATAAGTGAGAAAATCAAAGATATTACTTTCTGCACTGACTAGTATGGGTCCCATTTACTGAAACTTCTGAAAATTATTAATTGCATATTTAATATTAGATTTGTGTTTAGTACACCTGAAGCTATTTCTCCTGAAAATATTACTATTTGACAAAGTTTCAGTGCGCAATAACTGAGTGCGTAAAATGCGCAATCGCTTACTCGAGTACTTCTCGCTTACGTAATTATTACAATTAATTTTCACTTTTTCCAAAACCTCATTTAAATATACAATTTAAACTTTAAAATCTAACTATTATGTCAGTTTTTAACTACATTTAACTATATAATTAACTTTAAATTTAACTAAACTACGACATCATGAACTTTTTCTATCTATCCATCAACAGTACCTTTAAGATGTCATCTGAAAAAATAACTCGATTTATCACCGCTCATTTATGACTGTAAGTTTAACTATTTTATTACAATGTTACATAATTTATATATGAAAATGTTCCTTTAATAAAAGATTTGGACTCTGCTGATGATGACCTCCAGGTCGAAACTAGTCCATGTAAATTAAAGACTGAGTTTTTCATTACCTGATGGTGCTAACTACTTCAAAGCTACTTAATCAGAATGGATCTAAACACATGAAAATTAATTAAAAATATGTATGCAACTATATTGCATGATTGAGCATAAAATAGTGGCACAATGGAATATCACATTCCTTACAAATTGTTTTTGGCTCTTTTTGCCGTTCTTGAGCACACCGTGCACATCTTCTACTTGTTTGTTCTTCCATAGGAAGATGCAAAGGTGTCTTTCCATACAATTTTCTTTTTTTTTTCATGGTGACCCCCTTCTTGGAGGTGGCAAAGACATATTTTTTATACCGTCGGCAATTAGTTCTTCAGCTAATTCCACTAAGAAAAAAAAGCAATGGTTGTTGTCATTTTTTCTTCTCAAATCATTATACATGATCCGTGCATTTACTGCCGCTATGCTGAAGCAAGTATAAAAAAACTTTTTTCTACGAAAGTGTTGAAAGACCGTTTTCTGTCATAAAATTTAACCTTGAAAGTTGGTATTTGTTACAAGGAGTGCAGAAAGTACTTTCCGCACTTTCCGCACTCCAATACCTCTCTTTTGATTTTTGAGGCAATAAATCAGACGAAACTGTGGATGCAATGGCCGCAAGTTCCGGCGGAGTGTTTGTTATATCGTCACTATCGGAATCCATTATTGATATTCTTCTACTTCCAGTATTAATGTATAAATTTCGAGTCTCGATTTGGTGACAAGCGATTTATAAATTTTCTGACGTTTAAATTAATGACAATGACATTTATTTTAAATTAATGATTAAATTTACATTAATCTTTAGTTTTCTACACTTTCGTAGAAAAAATAGCATGTAACACTCGTGCGGAAATGGCCATTGCAAAACTCGTATGAATGGAGCACTCGCTGGCGCTCGTGCTCCAACTTTCATACTCGTTTTGCAATGAAGCCCTTTCCGCACTCTTATTACAATATACTATTACCACCATTTAGTGGATTTCCTGTCATGGTCGTATAATGACAGGAATAAATATGGTTGATCGGCACGATCGGTATGATTGATCGGCACGATCAACTCTGCCCATTTTCTACCGATAAAATTCGATGGCTTCTGGGCATTCAATAGTCTCTTGCTCACCAGTTTTGGTCTTTTTAGAAACTGTGGTAAGATCAGCCTTGTGGCAATTACTAAGAACCACAACTTCCTTCGTATCTTGCCATTTTACACATAACAAACCTGTAGAGGTTGATCTAAATGCAGTGTCCGCGTTGAAGTTTACCACCCATGGTGAGTACATTTTTTCGATTGACCATGCCAGTACCAAAAGCAGCGTAATTTAGTGTTTATAATAAATTTACGCTTGTGAAATATCGGTCGAAACATAGTATGACATCGCTGGCCTTGAGTGTCGAAGCAAGCGATTTGACTACCCGTTCACCAAGAGTCAGAGATTTATAATTCTCTGAAATTGGAGATACATGTACATTTATATCATATGTGTATAGAAAAATGTTATAAACACAATATACCCCATCTCTAGATTTTCCGGAAAATGAATCTGAAGTCAGTGGAGTAATATGTAGATATGGGAAATATTGTGCATATATGATTTTTAATTTCAGAACTGTGGCTTATGAATTTAATTTTTCTACAAAGTTATTAAGTATACTTAAATACTACTAAAAAAATGCAAAAATTAGAATATACCCAACTCTATACCTTTTCAAGTTCAAATTGAGACCAATCAAGTTCAAATTGAGACCAATCAATTTCAAATTGAGACCAATCAAGTTCAAATTGAGACCAATCAATTTCAAATTAAGGACCATCAAGTTCAAATTGATACTAATCAATGTCAAATTGAAACCAATCAATTTCAAATTGAGACTAAACAAAATCAAGTTGACACCAAACAATATCAAGTTGAGAGTAAACAAATCAAATTTATTATGACAACTTGATATTGTTTAGTGTCAACTTGATTTTGCTTAGTCTCAATTTGAAATTGACTGGTCCAAATTTGAAATTGACTGGTCTCAATTTGACATTGATTGATATCAATTTGAAATTGATTGGTTTCAATTTGAACTTGATTGGTCTCAATTTGAAATTGATTGGTCTCAATTTGAACTTGATTGGATTCAATTTGAACTCGCAAAGGTATAGATTTTCAAGAATTTTAATCTGAAACGTTAGCAGCAATATTGCACCATATATATTTCACAACTTTTAGTACTTATTGATTCTTGTAACATACCTTTGGTAGTATAATAAAATTCATATTTTACACGAATATTCAGTACACTTAATACTACCGGAAAATGCAAAACACAGACTAGCCCCATCTCAGGATTTTCGGGAAATTTAATCTGAAGACGACATTTAGAAAATGTATGTTTGAAGCATGGTATTAGTTTAGTTCATCAACACAGTATATTTTGGGTGCATTGAAAGGTTTTTGTGGCAGACAAGAATAAAGTTTTGATGTAAAGATCATAAAGCAATCCCGAGAAATCGTCTTTTCGATTTAACGATTCGCCATGGACTCTTTTTGGCTCCAGTAGTCTTTCAGGCCAGGCAGCCTGTTGTATGACATAACAATCATACATCCAAATGGCTTTTGTATTTCTCCTCTATCTGTCAGCTTTTCATTGCGTTTTGTTGCCTTATTCATTTGATCAAGACGCTGATTAGTAGAGCCAACTATTTTTATGTACAGAGAATGGGGAAATACTTTATGAAAAAGTTGCATTAGGCTCAATTATTTAGTAATATCGTCAGTAAGCTTATAAGATCTATCAGTAAACGGAAGCATTTTGGCATTTTTGACATTGGGATTATTCCAATCAAGAATGTGATTTATTTCATTTTCAGTACCATTTACCTAATCTATTTCAGAATCAGAGGTGATTTATATTCAGAATCTTTCAAGATTTGCTGATTTATGATAGCATTTGAAGGCAAATTAGCAGATCTAAAATTTTTCTCTTTAGATGTGTTACTAACTGTATCTACATCTTTACTAGGTTCATAATTGTCACTAGATCCAGAGGAAAATTTTCAGCATTCCCCTCCAATTCTTTTTGACTCAATGGTCGCCGGTTCATTTTTGTTCTAATATTTTAAAAGCGTGGGTGTTACTTTTGAGACACCCTGTATATTATAATTCGGTATCACAGATCTTCATTTTTTTCATTCATTCATTTGAAAACAAAAATCCATTATCAACACTGTTTATAATAAACACTATCCTCTCTTCTAAATTTTTGCCTATACACATTTTTTACACGCAGAGCTGGCAATTGCTGCAGGTTACCAATATAAATTACAGTCTCGCTCTAAATGGATCACTTGGTATTACAAACACAGAGCCCTGGTTACAAGTGACCCGAATAGCGCATAAGCCAAACTTTCCTCGCATACTCAACTCGCCCGATTCGCAACAGTTGCATATTTTCGTGCATTTTCATGAAAACTCACCGCATCTAAAATATTCACCAGAGGACGAAGAAAACTCCAGCGTCACTCGGAAATTCCGCATAGTTTTTTTCACTTAACCGCACGCCCGGCGAGCTTTGTGCTCTGCGGATTTTTTGCCCTTCCCCCGGGAAACTCGGGCCGTCCCGGTCCGAGATTTTTAATAACAAAATGATAATTCATCCCGGCGAACCGCGTGTTTGCGTTCCGCGGGGACTTCCGGTGGAAGTTTTCCGCGCCCCCGCCCCGCCGGGCCGCCATCGATCCCGCTCCTTTTTGTGTGGGAAGTGGGAAAATTGAATGAAAATAGGTAATTCCAGCTCCGCGACCCGAAAACGTGACCGCGCCACGGGTTATTTAAAAGGTCAGACGGGACTCTTACAAATGAACACTTTTAGGGGCGTAAACTTGAAATTGGTTTAGACGTTATCGTATGAATGATAATTCGCACAATCTGATATTTTCATGTTAATTTGCTTTAAACGTACTATCTGTAAGTATTAGTTTAACTACATACATTCGCGCCCATAAAAAAGTGGGACGGGTTTTTTGCTTAGTGTGAATTTCGTTTAGCTGAAAATGTCAAAAAATCATCCATTTTGCCTGATATACCATCCATTTTTAATATTCTTGCTTTATTAGAAGTACTAACTTGAGGGGCCATCCCAAAATGTGGCTTTTTATTAAGTAACATGAAGATATTTATATCACAATGACAAAAAATAGTTTATAGCAAAATGACAAAATAATTTTGGATTGATGACTTCGCGATGCTTTCGATTTTTTCTCAGATTTAAGTTAAGTCTTCTGAGAGTTGGACGTTTTATATTTTATTTATACATGGCACCTGATTTAATTTACTTGAATAATTTAAATAACTTGAAACTAAAGAAATAATACTCAAGATTTTATATAGCAACTGGATTCCATGGAATTCTAATTATGTATGCGCTATCGCTATAACGAAAAAAAAGTTTTTTCTTTATATCATAATAAACTTCCTTCATATTGTTGATAGTTATTGTGGTTTGCATCACCATTTTATCATTTGTGAGACCGATTTCATTGTAGACTGATGGTATCAAAGACAAACAAGGTGGCAGGTACTAAGCTACTACAACTAAATTAAAAACAAACCAATAATTTGGTAGTACTTGCTCAATGGATTCAAAATTAATGAATTCAGAAATTTCAAATTTAAATAGGAACGAATTTGAAATTGGTGCAAAACAGCTAATTGAACAAATCATATGAAGAAGAACAGTTACCAATTTTTACGAACGCGAACGATAATTTCAAAATAAATAAATGAGTTAGGGCTATTTTCAATAGAAGAATCGTTAAATGACCAAGCAGTTTAAAAAAGCGAAATTTTAAATATCAATTTGTTATTTATACAATTTTGTATTTATACAAAGTGATGAGTACTGCGAAGTGATAATCGCTGCATAACCCCTTTTGCGGATATACAAGGTGATTCAAAAAGTATGGTCCAAGGGTGTGATGTGGGATGCTATACGAAGCCAAAAATGTTAGTAAACCTATGTATTATTTCCAACCGTTATCAAGTTACAGATGATTTCTTTGTTTATTTCTGTTATTTATGTTCTGTTAAATGAAGTCATAATAAAAATATGTCAAACAAATGCTATTTTTTATTGTTTTCTTCCTTTTTTATTGGAGTACTTACTGGCAGTTTATATGTTTAGATATAAATATGTTTTGTTGTTTTTATTATTTCTTATATTATTATTTCTTCTTACTAGACTAGTTTCAGCTATCTTTTAGCCATCTTCAGAGGTTTTTTTTTTTTTTAGTTCAATATATATGATATAAGATAAAAATTTATAAAGATAGCAAAACTAGACTAATAGGTGAAGAAGAAATAATAAAAATAATATAAACAACAAAACATCTTTATATCTAAACATATAAACCACCAGTAAGAACTCCAATAAAGAAGGAAGAAAACAATAAAAACTACAATAATAACTGGTATCCAAAATGGATGAAACTATATCAAAAATGCTAATTTGTTATGACGGAATTGGCATTTTAATATCATCAATTACACCTAAATGCTAGGCCCCACCTTTTGAATCATCCTGTATGTCAAATTTAAATAAAAACTGTCTAAATCTGCAAAATTTACAATTATAGTTGTTAAAATCTGTCAAATTTTAAATAACTTTCTAAATAGGTACAATTCTCTGTTCTGGATCTGTTAAATTTTGTCAATTTTTGATATCCCAGTTTTAAAATGTAAACATCTACCAAATTTTTATGTGCAATTGTTCACATACATGAAATTCTGAATTAAAACCACCGAAATCTGTCAAATATTCAATTGCAACTGTCAAAATATGCCAAATTCTTAGCTTCAGCTGTGAAAACCCGCCGATTTTTTAATAGATACTACCAAAATTTGTCTGTTTTTGATGTCCCAGTACAAAAATCTAAAAAGCAATCAGTTTGCATTTTGAAAACAACAGTGACACTACACAAAAATTTAAAAAAATCAGTAGAATTTGTTTGATTTTTGTTGTTGTCATATTGGTAATATTTTTATATTACTATTAAAATACTACTTGTAGCAATTCTTATGCTTGTGCTATTAATAATATTTTTTATGATTGTTTTAATTTATTTGTTAATAATAAGGTTAACAATAACTTAATCAATGTTTAAATTTTTTCACATTTCTCAAATTATGTTTTGTCTTCTGTCCATACATTCGGTTTTTCTGTTGTGTATGATATCTAGTAATTTACAGAATGGCAAGCCGAGCCGGACCCCTCTGATCCCGCCCCCCCCCCCCATGCAAGGGCCCTGTGAGCCCCCCCTTTGTGGGGGCCATGACCTATAGTTATTTTAATTTCAGCATTTGTTTAGAGTTTTCCAATGAAATGTGGCTCAAGTGTGTTTTTTTATATTATTAATTTAATATTATTTTCCTGCTTAGTATAGTACTTATAGTAATAATAATAATAATAATAATAATAATAATAATCACTTTATTGTAGTTGGATCCGTTACAACGAATGGCACCGCGTTATATAGGTACTTAACTCATAAACATATTATTTAAAATCTCAGCTGATTTGGTCAATAATTAAAATACGATATGTAAAAACACACTGATACATTACATAGAACATGCAGCCCAGACTTCTACACCGATGGACACTAAAAATGAGTCTTTCATATAGTTTTTGACATCACTATAATACCTCTTCAGAAGCAACTTCCTTAGTTCCATCTTGAATTTTGCAGATGGCAGTGCTTTTATGTTCGCTGGCAACATATTATAAAGTTTTTGGCCAGAATAGCTTGGAGATGTCTCATATTTTGTCGAGTAGTGCTTTTCATTTGATAAATTATCAGTTTCTTGTTTGTTAATTGTGTATATTGCAATTCCTTTCATAACTATTTATGTTTGTTTTTCAGTTTTTCCAATATTAAGAAATAAATTATTAGTATTGCACCACCTTTTGATGTCATTTATTGCTCTATTTATTTTGATTACTAAATTTTCTAGATTGTTTGCTTTAACCATGACGGAAATATCATCAGCAAACAAAGTAATAAAATCGCACTCTATACAGGGTCCGTCATTTCACCTCCCGTCTTCAATAGCTCAGTTACTAATTGAGTTAGGATTTTGATATTTTGCAGGCTTCAGTTGCTTTCTAGGGTGTATTTCAGGAAAATATTTTTGATTATACAGTGTGTCCCAAAAAAGTGTGACGTCATCATGATATATATTTTTAGATTGCATTGTATATTTTTTGTTACTTATTTGAGTGCCTCTTATAGATGCCTACATACCCATAAAATTTGATTAAAATCAATTTAGTGAAATTAGCACAAAAAAATAAAAACTGAAAAAAATCAGTTTTGCACCTTTGGTTAAGAAAATTAATAAGGGAGAAAAATAGTGCCTCGTTAATAAAACCATTCAAGGTACTCAATAAATAAGGTCTGTCAGTTGCGTTAACCAAGTTTTATTGATATGCATTATACAAAGTGTCCAAAATTTAGTGTCGAACTTCTCAAACTTTAAAGCACTTTATTTTTCTTATTTTAAATTGGAACCCCAGTATATTTTTATGTATTTCCATGCGGAATTAAAAGACATACATTTTTCCTAATAACAACCCTATCTCAATTCCTAACACATACAAAGATATTTGCAGAAAATTCGTTTTATCAACAATTCCAATGGCCACTTTAATCAATCAAAATCGAAGGTGGGTTTGAAAAACAATTTATTGACATTAAAGTTTAACAAAGTGACAACAGCCACTGTTGACTGTAGTAATATAAAAGTTTAAAACTATTTTAGCTAAGGTCTTTATACCCAAGATACCAAAATTACTTTTTGTCATGGAAAATATGATTTTCATAATATGACAAATATTATGACCTATATTGACAAATGGGGATATGACTATCATATTCACATTTCAAAATATTACATTCAACCTGTTACGAAGAGTGGCAATGTCATTTCATACTCGTCTTCGTTTATGGCTTCAAGAGGGCGGAAGACATATAGAACATAAGTTCTAGCAATTAATTAATTTTAGAAATGCACAGTTATGTTATGTTTTTATGAAATTTTATTACTAAAACTATTTTTTATACAAAACTTAATACTTTTACGATGTGTAATAGGTTTAGACGAAGATCTGTGAAACCTTTACTACTTTCGAGATATTAATTGTTACTACAAAACATGTTATGTCAATAAATTGTTTTTCAAAGTCACCTTCGAGTTTTATTCATTAAAATGGCTATTGGAATAGTTGATAAATCGAGTTTTCTGCACATAACTTTCAATGTGTTAGGAATTGCGATAGAGTTGTAATTAGAAAAAATGTTTATCTTTTAATTCCACATAGAATGACATAAAAATATACAGGGGCTCCAATTTAAAATAAGAAAAATAAAGTGCTTTAAAGTTTGAAAAGTTTGACACTAAATTTTGGACACTCTGTATAATGCATATCAATAAAACTTGGTTAACGCAACTATCAGACCTTATTTAATGAGTACCTTGTATGGTTTTATTAACAAGGCATACTTTTATCTCTTATTAAGTTTCTTAACCAACGGTGCAAAATTGATTTTTTTCAGTTTTTATTTTTTTGTGCTAAAATCACTAAACCGATTTTAATAAAATTTCATGGGTATGTAGGCATCCATAAAGGGCACCCAAATAAACAACAAAAAATATACCATGCAATTTAAAAATACACACCATCTTGACGTCACACTGTTTTGGGACACCCTGTATAATCAAAAATATTTCCCTAAAATACGCCACAGAATGCAAGTAAAGTCTGCAAAATATCAAAATCTTAACTCAATTAGTAACTGAGCTACAGCAGACGGGAGGTGAAATGACGGACCCTGTATAATTGCTTATATCATTCATAAACAAAATGAAGATCAATGGTCCCAAGACAGAACCTTGGGGTATCCTAATTCTAGTATTATGTTGTGTGGACGTGCAATTTTTTCTTATTCTTACACATATCTTTCGATCGCAAAGGAACAAATTCATTAAGTTAGATGTTGTACCTTTGATTCCCAATTCATTTAATTTATCAATTATAAATCCTTTATTTAGGCAGTCGAAGGCCTTCGACCGATCGAAGAAGAGCCTAGCTACATGCTCACTGGTGTCGAGATGTTTGCCAAAACCATGTTGTGCTTCGTTGTACCGATTGTACTTTTCCAAGTAAATGCTCAATTTGTTATGAATAATCTTCTCAAAGATCTTAGAAAAGACGCTTAGAATGCAAATTGGTCTATAGTTTTCTATAATTGTTGTTTCTTTACCTTTGTGTATTGGTATAATAAGTCCAATTTTCATATTTCTGGGTAGAAACCCAAGTCAAAGCATTTATGTACAATTAATGTTAATGGTTTAACAATTATATGTGCTTAATAATAGTTCTTAACTATTTTGATTGATATAGCAATTATACGCACATTATTGTTATTTTTCAAATTCGCTAGTATTCTAAGGACTTCACTTTCCGTTGTGTCGTCAAGATAAAAACTATTTCAGTTATGAATGCTAGTTGTACAGTTTTTGGAAATTTCGGTTCCGAAATGCTGTTTTAGACTTTGTTCTACATTAGACGAAAGGTGGCTATCAAATGCTTCACACACATCTCGCGGGTGTAATCTGCACCCTTATTGCACAGTTTAATATTTTCCTGAGCGAATTATTGGTCTGTTTCATTTTTTACAATTTCCCAAAGTTTTTTTTTTGTTTATTGTCAGATTTGTTAATTTTAATGCTGTTACATTGTCGTTTAGAAACCTTCAGTAAATTCTTATATTCTTTCTTTTTTGCTTTGTATAAATTAATTATGTTTTCGTCGTTCCCAGTGTGTTTTGTGTGCCAAAATATGTTTTTTTTTAATTCCAAGCCTGTCCTATAGTAATATAGGACTTAAGTTTGCTGTAATGTGTATCTGTACATGGAATAAATGTTCATACTATAGTACTTATAATTAAATTGAAATTAATTAAGAGGTAATTATATTACGCACAAATTGGGTTTTACGTATAGGCAGCAGTACTTTCAGATAGCTAGAAACTACATATAATAGCTTATATAATAGTGAAGGGCTTCAGTTGTAATATATGCTCGTGCTGATGGTGAGTTAGTTCTAAACATAATTAATATCAGCCATTGGATTTGTGTAGCTGTTGTATTTATGCGTTATTCCTCGTCCCTTTTTGCGCGATTTTTATTGTTCTGCCATGAATACTGTGCATAAATAACGATTACAATAATGTTGGTAAAGCGTTCAATATTTAAAGTTTTGCGTGTAAACGCGCTCGCTGTATTAATATAAATTTTATTGTGCACTGAAATTGTTTTCAAACATAATGTGGATTTACGGGGCCCGAAATGAAAAGTAATAAATTATTTTTTTGTAAACGCACGGCAAACAAAATTACGCAAGTGATAATTTATTTATAAAAAGCCGAGTCGATTTATCCGCGATTAAGCGGGCACATGTGCAGCGGGGCGCGCATTATGCAATGTAATTCGGCCGTAAACCGTTGTCGGCGATGTCACATATACAACCCGCCAATAAACTCGCGATAATTATGCGCAGTCGATACTTTGACACTCACAAATGCATATTAATGCGCGCCATCAGCATCAGCATCAGCATCAGCGCGGGCATAATCTACGCCAGAAATGGCGGATGCGCTGGGCACTAAATCTTCGGGGCTAATCTACTATAAACATGCACAGCCTGCGGAGATCTGGCATCTATAACATGTTACCTCGCATTATCTGATCATTGATTGCGTCGCAAATCAATCGAGGCGGCCACGCATATAATTGACTGGCCCGGGGGGCCGCGGTGCGGCCCGTCTGGGCCCCGGCCCCCGCCGCAGCGGTTCCATTAATCCGCCCCGGGCCGTAATTAAATTTATATGTAATTAAGAAGTGCACACACGAATTAATGACTGAAACTGTTGTAAACAGCCAGGCAGCCGAACTCCGCAGAGTCGGTTAATGCCGGAGCGCCGCGCGTATCTAACAATGGGGGCTTAGGGTTGTGTGGTCGGATAATAACTGGGCCCGTTATAGAAATGGAATTGTCCGAAACTTCTCCAGGCGACGCGGCACTGTATCAGTGATTCCGCACTGAAACGCCGCGTATTCTATACGTAATTACGTTCAATGTAAATTGCTAATCGACAATGGGCGAAGGGACTTCGCAGACCCGCCGACTGTTTTTGACGTTCCAAAATCAATACTTGATTATGGAAGAGGCGAAAAGTGCTAACGCCAGCCGGTTCCGAATTATAGAACAATAGCGATGTAATAATTATAAATATCATCATAAATATTAATAAACACAAATATCAATTGAAATTATATATTTGTAAAAACGCAAACATAAAATATAAGTACATAAAAAGTATTTCATGTACCTACTCTTCTCCTTTTTAGCTTATAACTGAAACATAATTTAAGAATATTGTTCTAAGAATAGTTATGAAAAAGAAAAAAAAACTGTAGGTGAATGTTTATTGTTTTTCCTTTTGCATTCTTCTTCTATAGCAGCCTTTCACAATCCACTCCTGGATATATACCTCCCCTGGGATCGACTGTGAAAGGCTGCTAAAGAAGAAGAATGCAAAAGCAAAAACGTACTCCACATGAAAACAATATTAATTTCACTAAATGTATAACAATTCTTATAAAAAATAACATAGCATTAAACAATAATGAAATAAAATATACCACTCTACTAGAATCTATTAACTTCGTACTTAACATACTCTAAAAACAATATTAATTTCACTAAATGTATAACAATTCTTATAAAAAATAACATTGCATTAAATAATATGAAGCAAAATATACCATTCTGCTAGAATATATTAATTTGATACTTAAAACCAAATAAAACAATGAAAATGGCAGAAACATTTCAAACATAAAAAAATTCCAACAGAACTAATTTAGTTCCAGAAAAGGCACACATCGATTGCACAAATCAGCTTAACATTTGTGATGAAACATTTTTAATGGCAGTGAAAATAGTAAATGTAAAACTAATGATATTTTTATTAAAAACAATGCAGGTAAGTAAATTTTTATTGAAATTACAAGCATATTATTAAAAATAATTGAAATTACACTACATACATGTATTACAAAAGTGCCAATCAAATTTTCGAAAATTTCATATAATATTATTTTTTATGTTCCATAGTAAGTAATGTAGTTATGAAAATTGTGATTGCAACAACGAATATTTTACTTAAACAGTCCAAGCTCTTATTATACAGTATGTCCCCCGATTTACAAGAGGATTTTTTTTTAAATTTTTACTTTTAAGTAAAAATGTTAGAGGAATTTGAATACCTGCTTGGTCTGAAACTACCATTTCAGTTATTAAAACATTAATTTATTTGTACAAGGCACACATACATTGCATTAAACATTGAACATTGCATTAAATAATAATAAAACAAAATATACAAATCTACTAGAATTTCATAGTTAAAACCAAATAAAACAATAAATAGGCAGAAACATTTCAAAAATAGCAAAATTTCCACTAGAACTAATTTAGTGCCTGAAAAGGCTACTAAAATTGTATAAATCGGCTAAACATTTCTAATGAAACATTTTTAATGGCAGTGAAAATAGTAAATGTAGTAAAAGTAATGATATTTTTATTAAAAACAATGCAGGCAATTACATTTTCATTGAAATTAGAAGCATATAATTAAAAATAATTGAAATTAGACTGTAGTACAAAAATGCAATTAAATTTTTCGAAAATTTGATATATTATTTATTATGTTCCATAGTAAGTAATGTAGTTTATGAAAATTGTTACAACAACGAATATTTTCCTTAAATAGTCCAAACTCTAATTAAACAGTATGTCCCCGGATTGAATTTACAAGAGAGATTTTTTTTAATTTTTACTTTTAATTCATATGTCAAACCATGACATTAATTCATATGTCATGTAAAATTTTAACCGTGGAGGTTCAAATATTTACACAAATAATTAATTATTTCAGAGTAATCATTGAAATGTTGACAATAATCATTAAAATGTGTTAATAATCATTGATCTATTGGTAGAAATCATAGTTAGTTTTATAGTAATACATGCAAATTTAACGATTAGATAAAGATTCAAAATTTGACTATAAAGGTTCTAATAATTACATAAATAATTAATAATTTAAGAAAATCACTCAAATTTTGAATTTTATAATTCATATGTCATGTAAAATATTGACTGTGGAGATTCATATATTTACATTATTAATTAATTATTTCAGAGTAATCATTGAACTATTGGTAGAAATTATTGTTAGTTTTACGGTAATACATACAATTTTGACTATAAAGATTTAAAATTTGACTATTAAGGTTCAAATAGTTACATTAATGAATAATAATTTGAGAGTAATCATTGAAATATTGACATTAATTCATATGTCATGTAAAATTTTGACTGTGGGGATTCAAATATTTACATTCATTATTAGTTATTTCAGAGTAGTCATTGAAATGTTGATAATTATCATTAAAATTTGTCAGTAATCATTCAAATTTGTGAATAATCATTGAACTATTGGCAGAAATAATTGTTAGTTTTACCGTAATACATGCAATTTTGACTATAAAATTTAATAAAATTACTTTTAAGGTTCAAATGGTTACGTTAATAATTAATAATTTCATAGTAATCTTTGAATAATCATTAAAATTTACCAATACTAATTGAAATATTGGCAGAAATAATTGAAAGTTTTACATTAATTAATAAAATTTTGACAGAAACCATTGATAATAAGTAATTGCTAGAACTGACATACAGCTGTATGCTCCATGCCTGACTTGTGTATAATAATGCAATTAATCATTTTTTTATTATATTTAATTATTATAATAATTGACAATTGATTTTAAAAATAACTATTGAAATTTCGCTAAAATTGACAGTATCATAGAAATGTTGACATTGATGATTAAAATTTTGAGAGGAATCAATGATAAATTAACATGATTCATTGTAATATTAAATAATATCTAATATAATGGGAGATTGTATGAAGATTATTGTAAATTTATAAAATATTCCATGAAGATTCCCAACTTCTTTCAAAAGATATTCTGAAATTTTATTCAATCAAGATTTAGAATATATATATATATATATATATATATGGAATATCTTTATTTTAATCATCTACAAGGGTATACATATTATTAAGTTATTAGTTGATTATAAAAGATTTGTGATTATTAAAAAGGACTACCGGGCCAAGCCTTTCTGCCTGTTAACTACAAGATTTAGAATTTTCTAGAAATTTGCTATATCTTGCTGCAATTTGACGGTATTTTATGGAAATATAAAGAAATTCCTACTTTAACTTTACTCCATGTTATACTCAATAACTTACATTCCATGTTTGTTTGTTTTTTCTAATTTATTCTATTCTATATACAAATTTTGGAATATTTCCATTTTCTCATAAAAAAATTATGTAGCTCCTTACATAATTTGTACATATGTAATTTTAGTTTAAATTATTGGCATTTCATGCTGTATGATTAATTTGTCTTGGGTGTGACATTATTTTTCAGTGCCGATAATTGACAATAATTAATTGATTGAGATCGATAGCTGGAATTGATTGAGAACATTGATTGAACAATGAAAATTAATGTAGTAATAATTGAAATTTTGACAATGAAGATTGAAATAACCTAATTGAAATATTGGCAAAAAACATTAATATTATATGATAGTAATAATTGAAATATTGATAAAACTCTATGCTCCAGTCCAAATTAACTTGGGCGTGACCCATCAAATTATTTTTTTGTGCCGATAAATGATTACTAAGTTTGAAAATAATTGGAATTTTGACAGTAATTATTGAAACCTTGACTGAATCAGTAAAATTTTGACCTAAATAATTGAAATTTTGACTAGAGATTCAAATTTTGACTACATAGATTTAAATATATACATTAATAATTAATAATTTGAGAGTAATCATTAATATGTTGACAATAATCATTATGTAATGTTTAATCTTTAATTGAATTATTAAAAATTTGACAGCAATAATTGAAACCTTAACTGTGAGGTTTGAAATACATACATTCATACATAATCATTTGACTGTAATTATTGAAACCTTAACTGAGGTGTTTGAAATACATATATTCATACTTAATCATTTGACAGTAATTATTAAAATTTGGCAATGAAGATTGAAATATGTACAGGGTGGCCCAATCTGGATGTTTCTATGGGGGATCTCAGTAGAGATTCAAAACATCCATATTGGGCCACCCTGTACATGAATGATTATTAAATTAACAGTCTTCAAATTTTGACAGTAATCATTAGAATTTGTCATCAATCATTGAAATATAGATAGAAATAGTTGAAACATAGTCTAAATTTTATAGAATAATTGAAATATTTACTGTAATAATTCAAATTTTGCAATTAAGATTGATATATGTACTTTAATAATTATTAATTTGACAGTAATCATCAAATTTTGGTAGTAATTATTAAAATTTGGTATCAATCTTTAAAATATTGAAACATTGCCAATATTCACTTAAATATTAACAGAAATAATTGGGTGTTTGACAGTAATAATTGAAATAAAATGTTAGCAGAAAACATTAATAATTTTACAGCAATAATTGAAATACCATATATGAAAGTACTAATTAAAATATTGATCAAGCTTAATGATCCAGACCTAATTAACTTGGGGGTGACCCATAACATATTTTTCAGTAGGTAGGTACCGATAAATGATACTATATTGTTGTATTTGTATTGAGTTTGAGAATAATATTTGGAATTTTGATAGTGAATAATTAAACGTTGACTGAATAATTGAAATTTTACTGTACCCAATAATTGAAATTTATAATGATTTCAAATATTTACAAATGTTTGAACAAACAAAGTCGTTCCTAGTATAACAATCATCGTACGACTAGAAAAAAATATTTTATGTTGACTATATTAGCAAAAGATTTGTTTAAATTTTTTATGTGCTTTGTTATATTTGGATTTGACAAGATGATGGTGTAATATTATTCAACCGAACTGTCATTATTATTTAATTCACAATGGTTAATGAAATTGGTATTAATAGTGAATGCCATTAATTGTTAAAAATCGTAGTCAATTTTTGGCTGTTTTTACTTTACTTACTTTACTTTAATCCTCTTTAATCCTCTTTTACGTTTCAGGGTTGTTAGCCCTGCGAACAACCCTCCTCCTTTCACAGCCGGGCTTGGGACCGGTCACAGCGGAGTTTTTGGATGTTTTTAGTTAAGTTTTATTTTGATGGTTTCCTAAATTGTAACAAATTTCAGGCTCAGTAGGGATATAGTATAGGGTCCTGTAACCGAACTTCCAAGTTCTTAACTAATTAAATGACTATGACAATGAGAATGACTATGAGATGAGTAGGAAAGGTAACAGCAGAATATAAAACTTTAACTGCAGTTTCTCACATTTTATAGTTTTTGATTTCACTTGTAATCCGACGATATCAAAACATATTTTAATCTTATAGTTAAGCAAGATTTGAACGAGTGCCTACAAGATTACCAGCGGAATTTCCACTCATTGCCCCACAAAATACGGTTAATTTCCGGCGCTCAGTAAATCGCGCCCACGCTCCCCATATTCACAACATAAAGCACACACCACGGCTAAATTACGAAAACAATAAAAAAAAAATTGAAAATGCGCACCCCTGTCTCGGCCCTCCCCACGCTTTCGCGATAATTTATGCCGGCGAGGGTGCAAAAAATCGACGCCCCCACCGGCCCCGAATTTATCGCCCGCACTGACCTTAGCTTAATTGCCCACGATGTGCGTTCATATTGCGCGCATTCCGCACATTAACGTTACGTTTAATTTAGGCGCACATAAACTCGCATGACTTATGTAACGGGAAGCGCGGCCGGCTTTATTGCAACTTTATCGAATTACACTTGCATAATTTAACTTTACGGAGTGCCGCCCCGTGAGTTATTCGGCCCGGGGGCCCTCGCAGTCGTCGATCGATCACGACGCATCGGGAATCGGGAATCGGAAAATTTGTTTAGAATTTTTTTTTGTAAAAAAAAATATCGGTTTTGATTCGAATCGAAGATTGCAATAGTTTGTTTGGAAATTTTAGGTTTTGTGTGATTTACAATAAAATATCGGTTTTGAGTTATATTTAATTTTTTTAAGTTTTCTTTTGCTGTGAGTGCTGTTGGTACCTACTCCTGCTATACTCATTAATTAGGACCTCATTAATTAGGATATTGACCCTAAAATATTGAATTATGGGTAGATTTACATGTAACCCGTACTACACTACTCAAAATCAAAAGAATGATCTCATAGGTTATTATTAATAATAATGATTATACAGTACGTCCCCGGATTAAGTTCACAAGAGGAAAAACTTTTTTTCTTTTATTTTACGAAAACTTCAAAGAAATAAGATTTTTTGCTTGTCCTGAAACAAGCAAATCTGTAATTAAAACTTAACTATTTTGACTCAGTAGAAAGAAAAGTTATTTTTTCTCTTCATTTCGGACTCTTTAAATCCCAATACATGGCGGTTTAATTTTTTGACGATGTCACTTGGACAAATAAGTTTACGCAAGTAAATTAACAAAAATGTTTGTGAAAAACATAATGTTAATAACAGCTGTGCCTCTCATTTTCCATTCAGATTATTTTTTTTTTGTCTTCAAGAGTACAAATACAAAAAATACAAATCTGGTACTAAACTTGCAATGAATAAATTTTGAGAAATTTTTAATATAACAATAACCCATTTTTTTAACACAGTTTTAGCAGTTTAATAACATCCGAATTTAAACAATTATTAAGCAGACCTGTAACTATTAGAAAACGCAATAATCAAAATATACGCAATCTTCAGATTTTTCGGAAATGTAATCTGGAGTCAGAAGAGTAATATGTAGACATGGTATGTTGGTACAATATGGTACCAATTGGTATAATTGGTATGGTATAATATTGAACATTTTCGATTTATTTTTTGTTTTTAAAATTTAAATATTTTTATATATTCTGAGATTTCTATTTCTATTCTTCTCAAGAAATGTATTCTCCAATTATGAAGATGTCTTGTAACAGCTTTGAATTTCTATTTACAAAATTGAAATTGAAGAATCTTTTCTGAAAGTTATAAAATGTGTATGTTGCTGTAATGCATCTAAAGTTTCAGATTAAAGTTGCTGAAAAACGAGAAATGGAAAGTACTCTAGTTTTTTGCATTTTCTAATAGAATATTCTATTGAATAGAATAATAAGTGTACTTAATAACATTGTCAAAAATTTAATATTCCACTATTATAAATATATCAAAAATGTATAATTTATGCCTCTACATAATACTGTTTTTCTAAATAACGTACTTGTTGTTATGTTCTCACATAACGTAGATTGATTGCAGTTTTTACTAATTTCTATGAAGTTTCCAGTAGTTTTCTTACTTTTATGTAATGTTTATAGAATTTTATGTAGTTTTTCTTGCTCTTCTACAGCTTTCTGTAATTCTGAAATATATAATATATACCCAGTCTACATTTTAGTCTTTTTCATTATTGTGCTCACTTGTCTACCATTTTTCTGAAGTTTTCTTTTGTTTTGCGTAGTTTGTGTTAATTTTTCTATACTTTTCCGCATACTTCCCTTGTTTCTAAGAAGTTTTCTCTAAATTTTTATATAGTTTTCCCATTTTTCTTTAGCTTCTATGTAGTTTCACTAGTTTTCTGACTATTATGTTATTTATATAGAATTTTCTGTAGTTTTTCGTACTCGTTTAAAGTTTGTCAGTTGTTGTATGTAGTTTTAAGGCAGTTGTCTTCTAGTCTTGGTCACCCTTCTGTGGTTTTTGTAATTTGTATAAAGATCTTTGCTAGCGATTTTCACTTTTCACAATAACAATAATAATAATAAAAAATATCTATTAGCAGAAAAGCTACATAATAACTCAAAGAACCAGTTTCAAGATAAAAACGTCATTTTTAACAACAGTCATTATTCAATTAACCCTCACCTAATTCTGCGCATAATTCTACTCTAAAACGAAGCTTCTTGAAGCTTCTTTGAACTTCTTCGATGGACAATGATGCCACGGCGTCTCTTATTCGATTTTTTAATTCTTCGGCATTGTTAGGTAGGTTATCCATATACACAATTTGCTTTAAACGTCCCCACAAATAAAAATCCAAAATTGTTAAATCTGGACTTCAGGCAGGCGACAATACTGGACCATTTCTTCCAATCCACTGATCTCCAAATGTAATATTTAACCAGTTAGTAACAATGCGAGAATAATGTGCAGGACAACCATCCTGCTGAATAAAAATTGTACGTCTGTAATTAATTTCTAAAGCATCAAGCCCATCGTTAAGAAAATTTTCTAACTTATCTAAATATGTGTGCTGATTAACGTTGTTATCAAAAAAGTATGGACAACCGGCACACCTTACACTTACTTTGGTAAAATACTGGCGACCTTTCAAAATTCTGAAATGCGGATTATTATCGCTCCAATATCTTACATGCTGTGAGGCAACTGTCCCATTGGTAGAAAATGTTGCCTCATCAGAAAACATTATTCTGCGATAAAAGTTTCGTTCTCTAGATATGTGATCTCCCAGCCACAAACACAAATGTAATCGTTTTGCATCATCTTCTGGTTCTAATGTATGATTAAATATCGGTTTGTATTGGTGAATTTTCTTCGCTTTGAAAATTCTTTGAATGTGGGACTTACGCATGCCCAGTTGGAGTGACAGCCTCCTCAGTGAGGTTTTTGGTTGATCCAGCACAGATTCTATCGTCGACTTCGTATGGTTTCTTCTGTTTCTTTAAATTTTCAACAGATCCAGTTATTAAAAACTGTTTTATTAGTTTTTGGGCCCCCATACGTGAAACTTGAATATTCGGAAATTTCTCATTGAAGTTTTCAATAACAAAACGATAACAGTGCTCACGGGTACCATAACATTGAATCAAATAAATTCTCTGCTCCAATGTCAATATTTTGTAAACGTTTATAACTTGACGGAGTTGTCTGCCTACATGATAAGAAACCTTCTAAATTAAAATTAATAATTACTAAGTCCAAAATGAAGAGAAAACTGCACTTTTCATTCTAGTGAGTCAGAATAATGAAGTTTTAATTACAGAGTTGCTAGTTTGAGAACAAGCAAAAATCTTATTCCTTTGAAGTTTTGGCGTAAAATCAAAGATTTTTTTTTCCCTCTTGTAAACTCAATCCAATGTATATTAATGCAATTATAACAATGTATATTAGTGTATGTATTTATTTAATATACGATAATTCATTTAAGTAGTATTCTTAGGTACTTAGTTTACTTTGTAATTTACTTTGTACTTTATTAAAAATTGATCTTTTACAAAGATTCACCTTTTTTGTGCGATGGTTTTTAAAGGACATTAAATAATAGCGAACTTTTTATAGGTATAATTATTTAGTTTTTTTTTCTGTTTTTCGCCAATGTTTTTATGTTTTGCGCCCTAAACTTAGTTTTCTGTGCCATGAGCTTGTTAAGGGCTCAATAGTAAAATGATATGAATGGAAGTGGTTTTCAATATATTTTAAGAAAAAAAGGAGAGTTTTTGCATGAAATAGAGTAGAGGTATTAATCTTAATTAGCCTGGCGATCTTGGAATTACGCGCTTTCATGGAAGAGATAGATTACCCGAGAATGTATTAAAACGCAGAATAATCGTAGTTTTGAACTCGGCTGAAAGAATTTAACCTACTTATATCGGCGCCCAAAATTTGCGGCGGAAAATAATTTGAATGGCGCGTTGAGAGGGGCGCTCGCGTAAGCCGTGAATACGTAATTAATTACTGACAAGCGATAATGAGCCGTCGAGCACCATTGAATATTCGGCGCGTTAAAAAGCCCTGGGGCGCGCCTGGAGGGAAAAACCGGCCCTGTAGTGCAGCTAACGACAAGATTCCGATTGTTTCGCGGCACTAAGAAGTTGCGGGCGGCGCCAGAATTTAGCGGCCGACGGGGATGGATTGCCCGAGCGGGTCGTCATTAATTATCGTTTTGCAAAGTGTCAGGGCGCGCACTTCAAAGGGGGCGCAAAAATCGCGCGGCTATTAGAATATTTTCGATTCATCACTTTTTTAATCGCACCTTATCGCCGGAGTTTTTCAGCGGGTAATGAATCGTGAGCAATAAAATCGCGCGCGCATTAATATTTAACATTAATAAAACCGTTCCGCGTGGGCGATAAATTCCGATGGTAGCGGAGCGCTCGGGCTTAATTATGCGAGGGCGCAGGAATCGAGAGCGGGTCGCCCAGATTTATTATTTAATTACAATGGGGAAAGGAGGATTTTGTTGTTGAAAAAATACGGCGTTTCTTTCGAGTGGCACGAAATGTCACCGCCAAACTAAATTGGATGAAAAATTGGGGCATTGTAATTTATAAAGGATCGCTTTTTATCCCCCCGCTTGGGTATATCTAGCCCGCTTCCAGGGCGCAGGGCTGCGCAAATCAAATCTTCCGGAATTTGAATATCGCCTTTTGTTCGCTAATTAAGAATCGATGCCGCATTCACGGACCCGCGGCCGTAAACAAATGTTAATTCCCCGTCCAGACCTCGGGGCGCCCCGGGCATTGTAAAATTAGCATCCTTTATGGCCCGGAGAAAGTTTCCTCCTTCAAGGCGACGCATCTGGAAACTACTCGTAACAAATAGAGCCCGGCTGAAAAGTTTAGAGACTCGCCGGCGACAGTCGCCTCAGAGACAATCAGCCCCACGATCGCCTGTCTTCGGCGACGCTAAACAACGCCCGTCGACGTTTATTTAGATTCAACAGCTTCCCGTTGTTCCCCGGCAGAATAAATATAAACGATGCCCGCTCATTCCGCGCTTGTTTTCCACTGGAAATAACGGATCCGGGAAATCCAATTCCCCGAGCACATCCATCCACGGTCCGCCGTAATGCGGTTACAATAGTGATATTTGAGCGTCGGTTTTGATTCTTGCGGCCTACCTCGGCCCCACTTTAATCCAATAAAGGGGCCCCGTGTTATTTTATAAATATATAAATTCAATTCCGCCGGACCTGAATTATTCGCACGGCCCCCGGGGACAGCACGCTCCTGGAATTCTCCTTGCCAACCCCCGGCACAACAATTTAAACTGTGATTAAAAACAGACCAAACTCAATAACGAGTTTCACGATTTCGAGAACGTGCACGGATTCACTTTTACACTGTTACTTACAAAAAAAAATAAAAATAGCAGATAATATATTACGAAGCACACCAAAAATAAATATTAAATATACAGAATGATGTACAGAATAAGGAACCTTAAGAATAGCACCTAAAAACAAGTATCTTCAAATATCTTATGAATCGCACATTGGATATTACTCCAATAAAATATATGAGATACCTATATATTACTAAAGATAAATAATAAATTGCACTAATATTGATACACTAGTATTTGAGATATGAGTAATTGAGTATCGGCAATGTCCCTAGAACCAATCCAATGGCTACATCTCAAAAAAGTGATCACACTAAAAATCAAATATGTCACAAACCGCGTATTGGATATTAATTCAATTAAACATGTTATATGCATATATATCTCTAAATATCATCACTAAATTTTATTAAAATTGATGCGCTAAGTTTTTATATATCTCTAATAATGTATTAACAATAAATGAAAATACCACATGATCATACTAAAAATCAAATATTTTATAAACCGCGCATTGGATGTGGATGCAATTAAATAAGCTATATGTATATACAGCATTAAAAGTCAGTAATAAATTATATTAATATTGATCCGCCACTTTTTAAAATATCACTAATTAAGTACGATCTCAGTTTAAGAATAGCACCTAAAAACAAGTGATCACACTATAAATCAAATATCTTATGAATCGCGCATTGGATATTACTTCAATAAAATTTATTGGATGCCCATATGTTGCTAGAGACAAATAATAAATTGCATTAAAATTGATACACTAGTTTTTGAGATATGAGTAATTCAGTGTCGGCAATGTCCCTAGAACCAATCCAATGGCTACATCTCAAAAACGTGGCTACACTAAAAATCAAATATTTCATAAATCGCGTATTGGTTATTAATGAAATTAAATTTGTTATATGCATATATATCGCTTCATATCATTACTAAATTTTATTAAAATTTATGCGCTAGTTTTTGATATATCTCTATTAATGTAATAACAATTTATGAAAATACCACATGATCACACTAAAAATCAAATATTTGATAAATCGCATGTTGGATATTAATACAATTAAATATGTTATATGCATATATATCTCTTAATATCAGCCCTAATTTTTTTTAGAATTTATGCGCTAATTTTTGATATATCTCTAATAATGTAATAACAATATATGAAAATACCACATGATCACACTAAAAATCAAATATTTTATAAACCGCGCATTGGATGTGGATCCAATTAAATAGGCCATATGTCTATACAACACTGAAAATCAGCAATTAATTGTATTAATATTGATCTGCCAGTTTTTGATATATCAGTATTTATGTGCGAGCACTGTTTGAGAATAGCACCTAAAAACAAGTGATCACACTATAAATTAAATATCTTATGAATCGCACATTGGATATTAGTCCAATAAAATATATTAGATACCTATATGTTACTAAAGATCAATAATAAATTGCATTATTATTGATACACTAGTTTTTTCGATATGAGTAATTGAGTATCGGCAATGTCCCTAAAACCAATCCAATGGCTACATCTAAAAAAAGTGGCCACACTAAAAATCAAATATTTCATTAATCGCGTATTGGATATTATGCCAATTAAATATGTTATATGCATATACATCTCTTAATATTATCACTAAATTTTATTAAAATTTATGCGCTAGTTTTTGATATATCTCTAATAATATAATAACAATATATGAAAATATCACATGATCCCATTAAAAAACCAAATATTTCATAAACCACGTATTGGATATGTATCCAATTAAATAGACCATTTGTCTATATATCACTGAAAAATAATAATAAATTGTACTAATATTGATCCGCCAGTTTTTGATATATCACTAATTAAGTACGAGCACAGTTTGAGAATAGCACCTAAAAACAAGTGATCACACTATAAATCAAATATCTCGTCAATCGCGCATTGGATATTACTTAAATAATATATATTGGATGCCTATATGTTGCTAGAGATCAGTAATAAATTGCATTAATATTCATACACTAGTTTTTGAGATATGAGTAATTGAGTATCGGCAATGTCCCTAGAACCAATCCAATGGCTTCATCTCAAAAAAGTGATCACACTAAAAATCAAATATTTCATAAACCGCGCATTGGATGTGGAACCAATTAAATATGCCTCATGTCTATACATCACTAAAAATGAGAAATAAAATGTATTGATATTGATAAGCCAGTTTTTAAAATATCACTAATTAAGTACGAGCACGGTTTAAGAATGGCACCTAAAAACAAGTAATCACACTATAAATCAAATGTCTTATGAATCGCGCATTGGATATTACTCCAATAAAATATATTAGATACCTATATATTACTAAAAATGAGTAATAAATTGCATTATTTTTGATACACCAGTTTTTGAGATATGAGTAATTGAGTATCGGCAATGTCCCTAGAATCAATCCAATGGCAACATCTCAAAAAAGTGGCCACACTAAAAATCAAATATTTTATAAACCGCGTATTGTATATTAATCCAATTCAATATGTTATATGCATATGTATCTTTAAATATCATCACTAAATTTTATTAAAATTTATGCGCTAGTTTTTTATATATCTCTAATTATGTAATAACAATAGATAAAAATACTCCATGATCACACTAAAAATCAAATATTTCATAAACCGCGCATTGGATGTGGATCCAATTAAATAGGCCATATGTCTATGCATCACTAAAAATTAGCAACAAATTTTATTAATATTGATCCGCCAGTTTTTAAAGTAACACTAATTAAGTACAAGCACAGTTTAAGAATGGCACCTAAAAACAAGTGATCACACTATAAATCAAATATCTTATGAATCGCGCATTGGATATTACTCCAATAAAATATATTAGATGCTTATATGTTAATAAAGATCAGAAATTAATTGCATTAATATTAATACACTAGGTTTTGCGATATGAGTAATTGACTATCGGCAATATCTCTAGAACCAATCCAATGGCTACATCTCAAAAAAGTGGCCACACTAAAAATCAAATATTTCATCAACCGCGTATTGGTTATTAATCCAATTAAATATGTTATATGCATATATATCTTTAAATATTATCACTAAATTTTATTAAAATTTATGCGCTACTTTTTGATATATCTCTAATAATGTAATAACAATATATGAAAATACCTCATGATCACACTAAAAAAACCAATATTTCATAAACCGCGTATTGGATATGTATCCAATTAAATAGTCCATTTGTCTATATTGCCACAAAAATTAATAATAAATTGTATTAATATTGATCGGCCAGTTTTGATATATCACTAATTAAGTGCGAGCACAGTTTGAGAATACCACATAAAAACAAGTGATCACACTATAAATCATATAACTCGTGAATCGCGCATTGTATATTACTTCAATAAAATATATTGGATGCCTATGTGTTGCTAGAGATCAGTAATAAATTGCATTCATATTGATACACTAATTTTTGAGATATGAGTAATTGAGTATCGGCAATGTCCCTAGAACCAATCCAATGGCTGCATCTCAAAAAAAGTGGCCACACTAAAAATCAAATATTTCATTAATCGCGTATTGGATATTATGCCAATTAAATATGTTATATGCATATATATCTTTAAATATCATCACTAAATTTTATTAAATTTGATGCGCTAGTTTTTAATATATCTCTAATAATGTATTAACAATATATAAAAATACCAAATGATCACATTTAAAAATCAAATATTTCACAAACCGCGTATTGGATATGTATGCAACTAAATTGGCCATTTGACTATATATCACTTAATATTAATAATAAATTGAATTATTGTTGATCTGCCAGTTTTTGATATATCACTAATTAAGTGCGAGCATAGTTTGAGAATAGCACCTAAAAACAAGTGATCACACTATAATTCACATATATCGTGAATTGCGCATTGGAAATTACTTAAATAAAATATATTAGATGCCTATATGTTACTAAAGATCAATAATAAATTGCATTAAAATTGATACGCTAGTTTCTGCGATATGAGTAATTGAGTATCGGCAATGTCCCTAGAACCAATCCAATGGCTACATCTCAAAAAAGTGATCACACTAAAAATCAAATATTTCATAAACCGCGTATTGGATATTAATCCATTTAAAAATGTTATATGCATATATATCTCTAAATATTATTACTAAATTTTATTAAAATTTATGCGCTGGTTTTTGGTATATCTCTAATAATGTAATAACAATATATGAAAATACCACATGATCAAATTAAAAAAGCTAATATTTCATAAACCGCGTATTGGATATGTATCCAATTTAAAAGGCCATTTGTCTATACATCACTAAAAATTATTAATAAATTGTATTAATATTGATCCGCCAGTTTATGATATCACTAATTACATATGAGTAATTGAGTATCGGAAATGTCAATAGAACCAATCCACTGGCTATATCTCAAAAAAGTGGCCACACTAAAAATCAAATATTTCATAAACTGCGTATTGGATATTAATGCAATTGAATATATTATATGCATATATATCTCTAAATATCATCAATAAATTTTATTAAAATGTATGCGCTAGTTTTTGATATATCTCTAATAATGTAAAAATCTTTTCCACTACTAATGTTCCTTGAAAATTTACAAAAGCGTTAATAGGCAGGCACACATTTGTATTGTACATAGCTTTTCTTATTATTTTTGTTTTGTTTTTTACATTATTATCCTTCCGCCACTAACGATTCGAATTTTATATTTATTTTTATAGTTAATGAAAAAAATTCAAGGATATTGATTACTATAGAATGATGTTATATCTTATATTATTGTACTTATATCATAATGATTCTCGACACCTGAAACTACGAAAGAGTCAATACTGAAAAATAACGAACTTTGCCTATAAATACATTACTGCAATGGTTAACTGCATTATTATTATTATTATACTTGTATCTTTATAGTATTATATTTCATTATATTTGTTTGAATGGGTATGTAGTTGGAGTGAGACTGCTACTTGAAAGCATCATATTTATATATGTTTTCTGTGCTCTCGAGAGATTTTACGCTGGGACGAGTGAAGCACTCGCCTCTTACACCGGCTGTAAAATGTGCCGATTCATCGAGTCAATTTAATCCCGAGACTCGATTCGGTACAAAGTATTATAAAAGCGTTGTCGTTCGTTGTCAAATCCTGCGGGGCACAATGCTGCACTAGATCACGCTGATAGACCCATCAATTCCGGCCGTTTACGGGGAAATCCGCGTGATCCCGGGCAAAAACCGTCATTTAAAACGCACCCCCAGGACAGCGTGGGGCGGCAGCCTGGGGGGTGTTTATGGGCAGATTAAATTTCCCGCATTAGCGCGTTTGAGCGCGTTCCTACAAATTCGACCGGATCCGATAATGCACAAAACCGGACTCTATCTGGCCGCCTGGGGGCCGATACAATTTATGGCCGGCCTATGATTAACTGCGCTAATTATGGATACGCAATTATTTATTTACTGCGGCAGCCGACTGTACGTTCCAATGATGGCCGGGCACGGTTTCATCCCGGTAACCTGATAATGGGGAGCGCGGAGTCCGAAACGAAATCACCTACAATCACCTAAACGTTTCCACGCTCTAACCAAAAGCGAAAATTAGATTTTCCCGGCACCACTGTAACATGTTTCTGTTTCGGCTGCAGTTCGTACAGAAACGCCAGTTTCAGTTATAAAACATATAACAATTCAATACAACTAATCGCAATTCTTGATATTTGCTAATACACTTCCGGACAAAGTTAAGGGACCACTAGTAAAATACAAAATAAATTTAAAACCAGATAACGAAATTTAATGAAACGAATAAACATTTAAATCCAACTGTTCCCTTACATTTTAGTTGACTTAAGAGCTATTAAAATTAACAAACATTACTTTTATGGACTTGAAGAAATACTGTTAAAAATTAGACAAAAATACCAATGGTCTTCTTATGGACTGAAATCCTAATTTTCGTATAAAAAAAAGTATAATAAAACAGAGTTTTCGTATACGTTTTTTTTATTTTTTTCTTTCTACATGTTTGTACTCAACGACGGCTCTGTGCGTGGAGAATTTCAGTCTTGCGAATATTTATAAGCATGCTTGAAACGTATATATTACCTCGCGCCACAATTTAAGCCGCAAATTTAATAAAACATCGTTACAGAGCCCATTGCTCCCTTAACCGTTCCTGCGTTTCCACTTTCAACGCATCGATTCCCGATACGAGGAGGAATTTTAATAACGCCAAATTGAGGATCAAATTACCGCAGAACGAAACCCGATCCCCGGGGGCAAGTCCCATATTTATAACTTAATAACGAGCCAAGGACGCAGCAATTTTAAATTTTCCACGTCGAAACGAACTTCTGGCTCGATAATCGTTACGTTTTATACGCAGCCATTTCTGGCTGTATTTCCCACAAGCGACACGAATCTCGTATTTGATGGAACATGCATATTTTACGGCACGATTAGTTAATTGGTAATTTAAATTTGCAGCAATTTTGATAAATGTATAAATAATGATGCTGCTGTTTATACACAAATTGATTAAATATATTTATAATTATCCACTAACTATCCAATAATTTGTACATTAATACATTAAATGTATTTTAAAATATTAAATGTGTGCGCATATATGATTTTTGATGTCATTTTTTAAAATGGTTACGAGTATTTTAATTACATATTGCATGAATTCTCCAATGAAACTTAGATTTTGAAATTCAACTGAAAAGGCAGTTTTTTCCCAAAAATATCGATATTTGAAACATTTATTTTCTCTGCTAAGAAGACCTATATATTGTTTATTATCAATGTATATTATGTATAATTACTCTTGTTTTGTTTCATATATTTTCTCAGTTTCCTGACACGTGTTTCACACAGGATTATATTGACACAGGACTATGTTTACAATACAATTTATTTGATTGATTACTTGACTGATGACACATTTGTTTAATTCAAATGAATTGCTGCTATAAAAATATCATGCCTTGGAAGAGCTCGTTTTGATTATTCATTATGATTTTTTCATCCATAATAGCTTTTTTGATCTCTATCCCTTCTAACACGTTTAATCTATTTCCTTTTTCAGAAAATTTATTGGGTTTGATCTCTCCTAAATGGTGTCCTGTTTCTATACAATGCCACTTTAATCTGTTTGTCGACTTAAATTTATAAACAATGAACATAAAAAGGCAATACAGAATTTAAATGGACAAACAGGATTAACGTTTTATTGAAAATGGCGTGAATCTTTATGGAATTTGTGAGATTTTGTGATATTTATGAAAGTTATTTGAAATTTTCATGCAGTTAGGTGTACTTAAACTACTAGAATTTGATCATGACTTTGAATCATGACAGGTCTTATACTTTTTGAAAATTTACGATGTTTTATTGAAAATGCCGTAAAATCTAGCACAATTTTTGAGATTTTGTTATATTTAAGAAAATTATTTGAAATTTTCATGTAGTAAACATCGTAAAATTGCTAGGATTTTAGAATTTACTAGTCATGTACATAAATGCTATGACAGGTCTTATACGTTTTGAAAATTTGCCTTGTTTTATCGAAAATGCCCTAAAATCTAGCACAATTTTTGAGATTTTGTTATATTTAAGAATATTGAGAGACATTTTCATACTGTCGTAAAATTGCTAGGCTTATAGAGTTTACTAGACATTTACATAAATGATATTGACTGAAGTTATAATTTCTGCAAAATTTACGTCGTTTTTTTTTAAAGTAACGAGAAAAGTTATAGAATTTTTCAGATTTTGTGAAAGGGACAACATGTCATGTAAGTAAAATTCCTGTCAAATTCATAATAGATATAACTCTAAAAATCTATTACGTTCTTGCTACTTTCAATCCATTGTCATCAGATGTAAAAATCTGTACAATCCATAACCCAGAACAATCTATAAAAATCTGCCAAATCCTGAAATGTTCTCCAAACCTGTTATCAAAATTTCAAGTCCTACAATAAACATTACGTAAATAATTACTTCCAGTTGTGTTCCAGTTGTGTTCCAGTTGTATCCCAAATTTTGTACTGCAACTGTAAAAAAAATGATTTTACATTCTCTGAAATTGACTATACTTTTTCTGAAATAGAAGATGAAAAAATATTTTTGAAAAATTTTCTGAAGTGTATTTACTCCAAATCTCATAATTGGTGTATTGGCATTTTTTTTTAATTTTCGTTATAATATATTTGGCCACATTATAAGTTTGTGATAATAAATTATTATTTTTTGATATTTTACTGCAACTGTCAAAATATTTTCAACTGTACTAGCTGTGAAAATTTCTAAAACAATTTGACTCTAACTGACTAAGTCTGCCAAATTTTCCAAACCAAACCCACCAAATTTGTTAATTTTTCAAATAAAATCGTCCAAATCTTTGGACGATTAACTAATTTTAATAGATGCAGTTGAAAATCTGATAAATTTTAACAATTTCAATTGAAAATTTAACATATTTGAAGAGTTCTTTGGAAAATGTAATTGGATTTGGACATTGGGGTTGTGTTTTTACAGATTTTCAAACAAAATCGTGCAAATCTGTACATTTTTGGCTCCATTTGTGGATTTGTGTAAAATTTTTCATATGACAAATCTGTATCATATTTTCTATTGCAACTATCCAAAACTATCGCATGATGATGGTATACAGGGTTATTCAATCAGTAATAAGGTAATAAGTATGCAATATTGACAATGTAATACTCCACTGAGAGTCAACATACAAATTAATTTTTATTATGACTGGAGTTCTGCAAAATTTACGCCGTTTTATTTGAAAATGACGTAAAATTTTATGGATTTTGTGAGATTTTGTGATATTTATGAAAATTATTGGAAATTTTCATGCAGTTAGATGTAGTTTAACTACCAGAATTTTGGAATTTTTATGTGTATGCTAAAATATTATGACAGGTCTTATATGTTTTGAAAATTTACGTTCATTTATCGAAAATGCCCTAAAATCTAGCACAATTTTTGAGATTTTGTGATATTTATGAAAATTATTTGAAATTTTCATGCAGTTAGATGTAGTTAAACTACTAGAACTTTAGAATTTTTACGCATTTGCAAAAATGTCATGATAGGTCTTATACTTTTTGAAAATTTACGTTCTATTATCGAAAATGCCCTAAAATCTAACACAATTTTTGAGATTTTGCGATATTTAAGAAAATTATTTGAAATTTTCATACAGTAAACATCGTAAAATTGTTAGGATTTTAGAATTTACTAGACATGCATAAATGTCATGACTGGAGTTATAATTTCTGCAAAATTTACGTCGTTTTATTGCAAATTACATAAAATTTGATGCAATTTGTGAGATTTTGTGATATTTATGAAAATTATTAAAAAAATTCATGCAGTTAGATGTAGTTAATCTACCAGAATTTCTAAATTGTTATGCGTTTGCAAAAATGTCATGACAGGTCTTATACTTTTTGAAAATTTACGTTGTTTTATCGAAAATGCCCTAAAATCTAGCACAGTTTTTGAGATTTTATGATATTTAAGTAGCTTATTTGAAATTTTCATATAGTAAACATCGTAAAATTGCTAGGATTTTGGAATTTACTAGACATATATATAAATGTCATGACTTAAGTTATAATTTCTGCAAAATTTACGTCGTTTTATTTAAAATTACGAAACTTGATGGAATATATATAAACAATCTTTATTATTTATATATATTCCATCAAGTTTCGTAATTTTAAATAAAACGACGTAAATTTTGCAGAAATTATAACTTGATGGAATTTGTGAGATTTTGTGATATTTATGTAAATTATTTGAAATTTTCATGCAGTTAAATGTAGTTAAACTACTAGAACTTTGGAATTTTTACGCATCTGCAAAAATGTCATGATAGGTCTTATACTTTTTGAAAATGTACTTTGCTTCATCGAAAATGTCCTAAAAACTAGCACAATTTTTGAGATTTTGTTATATTTAAGAGAATTATTTGAAATTTTCATACAGTAAACATCGTAAAATTGCTGGGATTTTAGAATTTACTAGACATTTACATAAATGTCAAGACAGATCTTATACGTTTTGAAAATTTACGTTGTTTTATCAAAATTGCCCTAAAATCTAGCACAATTTTTGAGATTTTGTGATATTTAAGAATTTTTTTTGAAATTTTCATACTGTAAACATCGTAAAATGGCTAGGCTTTTAGTTTACTAGACATTTACTTAAATGTCATGATTGGAGTGATAATTTCTGCAAAATTTACGTCGTTTTACTGAAAATTATGAAAAGTTTTATAAAATTTGTGAGATTTTGTGATATTCATGAAAATTATTTGAAATTTCCATGTAGTTAGATGAAGTTAAACTATGAGAATTCTGAAACTTTTACGCATTTGCAAGAATGTCATGACAGGTCTTATACTTTTTGAAAATTTACGTTGCTTTATCGAAAATGCCTTATAATCTAGTACCATTTTTGAGATTTTGAGATATTTAAGAATTTTTTTTGAAATTTTCATATAGTAAACATCGTAAAGTTGCTAGGATATAAGAATTTACTAGAGATTTACATAAATTTCATGACTGGAGTTACAATTTCTGCAAAATTTACGTCGTTTTATTGAAAGTAACGTAAAATGTTATGGAATTTTTCAGATTTTGTGAAAGTTACTTACATGTCATAACTGGAGTTATAATTTCTGCAAAATTTAAGTCGTTTTACTGCAAATGACGTAAAATTTTATGGAATTTGTGAGATTTTGTGATATTTATGAAAACGATTTGAAATTTTCATGCAGTTAGATGTAGTTAAACTACCAGATTTTTTGAATTTCTACGCATTTGCAAAAATGTTATCACTGGTCTTTGACTTTTTGAAAATGTACGGGGTTTTATCGAAAACACCCTAAAATCTAGCACAATTTTTGAGATTTTGTGATATTTAAGAAAATTGTTTGAAATATTTATACGGTAAATATCGTAAAATTGCTAGGATTTTAGAATGTAGACATTTACTTAAATGTCATCACTGGAGTTATAATTTCTGTCAAATTTACGTTGTTTTATTGAAAATGACGTAACATTTTATAGAATTTTTGAGATTTTGTGATATTTATGAACATAATTTAAAATTTTCATGCAGTTAGATGTAGTCATGACAGGACTTATACTTTTTGAAAACTTACGTTGTTTTATCGAAAATGCCCTAAAATCTGACACCATTTTTGAGATTTTGTGATATTTATGAAAGTTATTTGAAATTTTCATACAGTATATAACGTAAAATTGCTAGGACTTAGGATTTTTTGTGACATTTACAAAACTGTCATACCTGTACTACTTGTTTTGTAAATTTACATTGTTTTATTGGAAATGCCCTGAAATTTCATGCAATTTTAGAGATTTTGTGATATTCATGTATATTATTAGAAATTTTCATGAAGTGATTTCATGGCATATCTGATACTTTTTGAAAACCTACGTAATTTTCTTGAACATGCCCAGAAATTTAATGCAGTTTTTGAGATTTTGTGATATTTGTAAAAATTATTTGAATCCTATGGATTATTTAACAATTGCATTACAATTATCGTATGTCCACTAATTTTGCCATGAATCCAAATTGCTAGGAATTTGGATATTTTGTGACACTCACAAAAATGTCATGACTGGAATAATACTTGTTGAAAATTTATGTCGATTTATTCGAAATACACTGAAATTTAATGCAATTTTAAAGATTTTTCCTGTATGATAAAAAATGACAGATGAAGGCTAGTTTGAAAGGTGGCATGAAAAGCCATTAAAGAATGTAACGCACATCATCCCTTATCACACCCACTGCCTAATTGACAGACGCGAGAAATTTAACCGAACCACCATAGTTCTATTCCTGGAAATCTCGAGTCTCCTCTGGGAAGTCGTCGTAAGTTATCCCGTGATAATCCCTGTACCATACAGCACCGTGTCCGCATCAATTATGTAGGGCCGCAGTCGTCGAAACGCCACATCGCCATCCATTGACACATTAAGGGTGCACAAAAACGGGGGGGTTTGTTCGGAAATCAATAGAGATTTAGCGCCGGCCGCCCTCGTTAATTATTCACCGCGTAAGTTCCACCTGGCGGAAAATTGCGTTTCCCTGTTTTCCCAAAGTCCGCGCACAACACCGTGCGAAAAAGCGCGCTCGTGGGGGGAGGGGGGCAATAAAAATTAACCCTAATGAATGCGTGGGGTGAATTTTGACGCGATAAAAATGACACGCGGACGCGTTAAATTAAATTAAGCGGCATAGACGACGTATCCGGGGGCGGCGCTCCACCTGAAATTTAGGGCGCGCTGTAAAATTCACACCAGCCGCACGTGTAAACAAGGGGGCTTCCGCATTTAAGATTTATTCATTCAATCTTTTATCCCATTATGCGACACGTTTTACGGTCATATGCTTTCAAAGGAGTTAATTAATTTAGGACGGCGGCGCTATAATTAAAAACACACACGCGCCCGCAAAAAATGATAAGGGCAGCGCAGAGCGGACGCCCCCCTTTCGCCCCCCAGGGCCCGTTACGTATGGGCGCTCGTTGTTTTTATTACGGATTTCACACTACGCCGGCCACCTCTCTCCCCGTTTTTTAAATTTTTTTTTATAATGCTTGACTCCGCCGACAGATTGACACACTCTGAAAAATGCGCGGACGTGTGTAAACCCTGGGCCCTGATTAATTACGTCGGGGCGAGGCTTTTTCCTGAAATTCTACTTGACGCGATTATCTGGGGGTTAATTTTTGCGTAATTTAATCTCCTCAATGACGAATTTTTCGAATAACACATTTGTAGGGCAAACCCAATTTAAGAAATTAAAGCTTGATGTTTAAACTTTCCAGTTCGTTACAATATAAACATTTAATTTCATTTATGGAATGCAGTGGATGTAATTATTTTTAATATTTGATTTCAATTACGTTAACTATAAACCCATATATGTATTTTATGTATTTTATGTATTAACAATAATACATATAATTTGAGTTAGTCTGATGCACTGTTGCATACGCTAATTAATAAATACTCTAATATAGCACCAAATACTATATAACTGAAACAAATATTTACGCATTTCATGAAAATGCATATTCAAACCTGCGAAACGTAAATGTTTCATTTGCAACGCTTTTATAACTTACCACTTTCCGCAGAACAGGTTCCAGATTTTTATAACCTTTGCATTCTGTGTCATTGGGCGTATGCTGTGAATTGAGTGAGTGAGAACGTTTTCGTACACGCAATAAGTCAAAAACTGATCTAGATAATTGTATAAAATAATATTTTGAAATTAAGAATTTTAGAAGAAAACCTAAAGCTGAAAACCAAACCGTAGATGCTAATGGATAGTGGGTGTATAATCTATATACTAATAATACTTTACAATTTAGACAATATTCCAGACTTTCGAACAATATTTTTATAATTGATCTAGGACTGAAAAAACGGATCTAGATAATTGTATAAAATAATATTTTGAAATTAAGAATTTTAGAACAAAATCTAAAGCTGAAAACAAAAAAATAGATGCGAAAGGATAGTGGGTGTTTATTCTTCATACTAATAATTCTTTTCAATTTAGAAAATATTGCACACTTTCGAAAAATATTTTTATAATTGATAATCCGAACTGCATTTTCTGTTTATTTCTATGAAATAAATGATTCAATTAGTTTAAGTCATCTTAGTTGTAAGGCTCTTTTAACTGTTTATTGTATTCTGTAGTTACGCGTTTCATAACCCATGATGGGTTCATCATCAGAAGATGAACCCATATAGGGATCGAAACCGGTCGTGTCAATGCGTACGTAAAATAAAGAAATTTATTAAGATTTAAGACGTATAATTTTTTTACTTATTGTGTATCACAGTACATCACAGCCATAATAATATTACAGTCTTAGACAAGTCAAAATTATTGAAATTATTATTATTATTATTATTATTATTATTGTCGGTGAAATAAGAATATAATGTAAATCCAAATGTATAAATTTTACAGGAGAGCATTTTAACCTCATAATTTTACCCATACATCATACGCCAATACATAAATTTCTCAGAATGTTATTTTAGGAATCTCATATATTTCTGCAATTTAATTTTATCAACCGGAAGGAACAACTACTTCCTAATATATGACGGCAATTATTATTATTCAGTAAAAATAGACTGTTTTCTGGTTTATAAATAATATTAGTTTTACTGATATGAATATTGTACCAAATATAGTTGTAGATAAAAACAAAATAATCATCTAACTTATGAGCACTTATATACTTAGCAATATTTTTTATTGAATAAATGTGTTTTGTGAAAAGTTGTGAAAAGTTACTTAAAGTTAAACATAACTTAGAAAAGAAAAACTTGAAGTACAAGAAATTTGCATTGCAAATTCCGTGTATAACTTTGCATTTAATTATATTCAAATATAGTTGTAGATAAAACCAAAATACTCAACTAAAGTTAACTTGACTTAGAAACCAAAAACGTCACGTTATAAGAAATTTTCTTTAAATATGCTTTGTTCTGCGCTTAATTTTGCATTTAAGTATAACCAAAAATAGGCTTAGATAAAACCAAAATAAAAACTAAAGTTGATACTTGTCTTTAAAAAAAAAATAATGTACTGTTCAGTAATGTTTCTACTGAAGATGATTGCCTAGCGATTCAAATGTACATTTAGATTGAATAAATGTGTTTTGTGAAAAAGGTGTTTTGTTTTTCTAATTTCTGCGAACGTTTCACAAGCTCCAACATACTACTTTAAGTTAAACTTGACTTAGAAAAGAAAAACTTCAGGTTATAAGAAATTTGCTTTAAAATGCTTTGTTCTATGATTAAATTTTCATTTAATTACAATCAAACGTAGTTGTAGATAAAACCAAAATAATCCACTAAAGTTAAACTTAACAAAAACATCAAGTTACAAGAAATTTGCTTCAAAAATGCTCTGTTCTGTGATTTACTTGGTATTTAAGTGTAACTAAATATAGGCTTAGGTAAAACGAAAATAACAACTAAAGTTAAAACTTAACTTTGAAAAGAAAAAGTCATGTTATAAGAAATTTGCTTTAAAAATGCTTTGTTCTGTGTTTAATTTTGCATTTCATTATAAACTAAATGTTCTTTTTTTATTAAATAGTAACTAAATTTTGTTATTATTGTACTATTATTATAAAATTTCTCGGCCACCCTCGAGAAATCTCGTATTTTAGATTTTTCAAGAATTAAATTAAATAAACTGTATACCTACTATTCAATATAGCAATATTTGCGATTCGGGCACAAAAAAAATGCACTATTAAATAATTTCTAGTATCAAATTTTTGACAGTTTAACTACTAGTTATTGCACTTTGAAGTTCCGCAAGCTGTTTGGTAAATTTTGTAATTATAAGGATTTTACTAGCTATTATGTAACACGCCGCTGGAGACTCTATGCTTGGTGAGACGACGAACCCAAATATCAATTACTGATTAACCATAGGACTTGAACGTTAGACGTTCGACTCACTTGCCTGAGCATAAATTAAGGGCTTCCTGTATTGCCTAGGTTCGAGTCCTGCTGAAGGTGTAATCGTTCCATCGGTAAAGAAATAATAATAATGAATGATGAAGTTAAACTACAGTTAGATAGTAGTTAAACTATCAGAATTTTGCAATTTTTACGCATTTGCAAAAATATCATGACAGGTCTTATACTTTTTGAAAGTTAACGTTGTTTTATAGAAAATTTCCTAAATGTGAACACAATTTTTGAGTTTTTGTGATATTTAAGAACAATATTTGAAATTTTCATACAGTAAACATCGTAAAATTGCTAGGATTTTAGAATTTACTAGACATTTAGATAAATGTCATGACTGGAGTTTTAATTTCTGCAAAATTTACGTCGTTTTATTGAAAATGACGTAAAATTTTATGGAATTTGTCAGATCTTGTAATTTTACAGTCGATATTTATGAAGAAAAAAAAATTGAAATTTTCATGCAGTTAGATGTAGTTAAACTACCAGAATTTTGGATTTTTTACGAATTTGCAAAAAAAGGGCTTCCTGTATTGCCTAGGTTCGAGTCCTGCTGAAGGTGTAATCGTTCCATCGGTAAAGAAATGATAATAATGAATGATGTAATACATAGTAATATAGTAATAACATAATAATTCTCCTGTAACTGTGGCATACATGCACACACGATGACATAGATAATATTTATTTTGTTACTTAAGTAGATACCTCAAACTTTGGTACTCCAGAAAAACTAGAGATTGGGTGTATTTTGGGGTTTGCATTTTATGCTAGTATCAAGTACTTAACAAGCTAGTAATATATGAAATTTTTTGAGAGATTAACACTGCAGTAGAACAAGTACAAAACAAAACATGTGTAAATATGAACCTTGCATAATATTGATCTTATGGATTCTGATTTTGAAAGTTTCATTTATGTTTTAAATTAAAATTTCAGAATAACTAAAGAGTATTATATCCTGATTTTTGCATTTTTTTATAGTATCTAGTAAACTTGGTTTTTTAATTAAAATGTCAGTAAAAAAATAATGAAACAAAAAATATGGAAAAATGAACCTTGCACAATATCGATCTTCTGGATTCTGCTTATATTTCCGAAAAAACTAGAGTTTGGACATAAGTATATAAATCTCACATTTGCTATTTATTTCGATTCCAATTCATATGCAAAGATAGAGCTTCATCATTAATAATTATTATTTTTCCATGAAAATCTATGTCAAACGCGTTTAATACTATAACTATAATTTGTTAAAATAATTGTATTTTTTTATTTATATCGTATACAAATGCTAATTTTGTTAAGTTCATGAATTGTTGTGAACATAACATTTTATTACACACCCAGTCACACGACAGGCCAAACCAGACAAACGTTTTTATTGCATTGACCTCAGAATATTATTCGTGTTTTTCCAACGTTTTTGTTGCGGAAATAGCGGAAAAATTTCGGAAATGGTGGAAAGACCGTAGATCAATAGCTATTGAAATATCGATATTAATTAAATCACAGTTTGGACTTTTCACTTGAATTTTTCAACAAAATGTACAGTCATGCAATAAATGTAGTACAATAAATTAGGCTACAATAGCAAGTTTATATAGCAATGTCAATTTGTTTGTACTAGATTTATGTGGGCATGGACTGTACGTGTGTTAGACTGAACTTTGAAAATTGGAAATTGGTGTTTATTCATATTTATGTTTTTACTTTTTTTTTATTTCTTCTTTCTTTCTTTTAATTTCTAAGTTAACCTATCATTCTTATAAAACTTTTGCGAAAAGAATGGTTGACAATATTTTCGTTGTAGGTAGGTACCACAAAACAAAAATTGGTCAGAATAATAAAATAACATTTTGGAACTAAGATTTATGTAGGTTTTGAAAAATTTTGATAACAAGCAATGTCAGTTTGCACTTGTTTTTATCAATAACTTCTACGATATGGCAAACATTTGAACAATAATTTTATTAAAGTTAAAGATATTTTAAATTGCATACATTTTGTGGATAACAAAATTCCATAGCATTCTTGATTAACAACGTTTTTGTTTTAACATGAAAAATCAAAAATTACTCAAGGTAATAGAATCAACTTTTATATTTCCATATTTTCCAATAATATCTGGGTTAGACAGAATTGTTGGAAAACTTTTACAACCGCAAATAGGCATTAGTTAATACTGTTGTTTATACAGAGCGTTCAAGAAAGTGCTGTCAACTTTTCCAACTAGCTCCACCGAAATATTGACAAATAGTGACATTTGAAAACATATTTCAACATTTTTGAATTAAGATTTATGTAACACAATCTATGTTTTGAATTTTTTTGAAAACAAGCAATGGTAGTTTGCACTTGTTTTTATTAATTACTTTTACTATATAGCAGATATTTGAATAATATTTTAATCAAAGTTAAAGATACTTTAAACTGCATACATTTTGTAGGAAACAAAATTTCATAGCATTTTTGATTAACAATGTGTTTGTTATAACATGAAAAATCAAAAATGACGCAAGGTAATAGAATCAACTTTTATATTTCAAAATTTTCCAACAATATCTTGGTTAGACAGAATTTTTGGAAAAATTTTACAACCGCAAATAGGCATTAGTTCATACTGTTGTGTATACAGACCGTTCAAGAAAGTGGTGTAAATTTTTTGTAACTAGTTCTGCCAAAATATTTTCATATTATGACATTTGAACAAATATTTCACCATTTTGGAATTAAGATTAATAACGTTTTTGTTATAACATGAAAAATCAAAAATTACTAAGGTAATAAAGCCAACTTTGGTTTTTTGAGAATTTTCCAAAAAAAAACTAGGTTTGTCATAATGTTTGGAAAACTTTTACAACCGCAAATAGGCATTATTATTAAGCATATTGTAGGTAGGTATTATAGGTATTATTATAGGTGATTTTGTTTATACAGAACCTTCAAGATAATGGTGTAAACTTTTCCCACTAGTTCTACCGAAATAATAACAAATGACATTTGAAAACATCTAGCTAAATTATTTGTTTGTATCCTAGGAGCTTTTAGAGTATGTAGGTTTGGTCCCTTTTCACAAATACGTAATTTTCTGCAAATTTGTGTACAAAAATAATATGAATTATTTCGCATGCAATTAATGAAACAATTTGATTGTAATATATTCAAATTACTTATAAATTATTCACGCACTTAACAATCATTACTGTAAATATAATTGAAAATTATAATTACATCCAATAGCAGTACCCAATAATTTAATCGCATTACAGCATGCGATTGTTCGATTGTAGTTAAAATCCCATAGTGAATTCTCACAAAGGGCTCCTCTACCTCTCGGCGTCCAATTATTTTTGCTCCCGCGACCTTTAAGGTGGCGATCCCCTTTATTCTTATTAAGAAAATTCGCTGCTGGAGAATTTCTTTAATGACAACATTAAAGCAATCCCGCCTTTGTGCTCGCCCAGCGATCCGGGTCCGCAATCGAATTAGAGGGCATTAAATAATCAATTTGCAGCCCTGCCCGCCAGGGTGCAAACAAAAGCGCCCGGTCATCGAGCCGCCCCCGGTCTCAATTTTTCACGGGATCGCGACCCTAATTACTACCCCTGAATGCGCCAAGGTGCAAATAGAATTTGAGCGGTGGCTGATCGATATAATCAGCCCCGGGCGCGATTTTTTTTAACTAAATTGATCCCGGGAAGGTTAATTTATAATTTTCAGCCGCCCCAGATTTTTCCCAGGGCGCAATTATTCCCACCCTTTAAGGTGCAAATAGAATTTGAGGAACGCCCTGGCTATATTGAAGGGCCAGAATTCGGACGGTTCGATTCGGAATTAGATATACCTTTCAGTGCGAGGGGCCGAATAAGTGAAATTCTCATGGAAAATCTTTTCCGTTGGGCGAGCCAAGGGCAGAATTTAATATTGGACGGACGTCGGGGGGCCATCAAATGAATTTATACCCTGCGCCCCCTTGCACGGTATCGGGATTATTTAGGGATTTTTCTAGGAGTCTCAGGTGGAAAATTGAGTCCGGATTACGTCTATCATTGCCCCGGGCTCTTAATAAACTCGCGCGCACCTCAGTTTACAGGATTACAATTTCGCCAGTTGCGATGTATTTATTAAACTCGCCGCCCCCCGGAATTTACGGCACTACAATTTTCCGTTTTATTACGTTTATTGCGTTTTTTATGCCGTATACAATACTGTGTCCACTTATCCGTAAGAGGGTAAATTTATTGGAAAAGTTATAACTTGTATAAAATAAAATGGCATAAAAAAGAAATAGGGCACTAAGGTCCCATGTATATCACGTAGCCTGTATATACTACTCACAAATACACCACGGAATACCAAATATCTCGTATTCATATAAACTTTCATTCTTATTCATATTAATAGAATAGTGCTGCTGCTATTATACCGATTGTCTGGGATAAGGAGCAAACAAAGGAATTCAACATGTAAAATTAAATATGTGTAATTATTAGCTCCCCTATTAATTTTAGAATAAAGCGTAAATGAATATTTTTTTAAATTGATGACAAAAAATTATAAATTCATGCTTCCCGTTTGGTATAAATCATACTAATAACACGTTATTAGTCGAAAGATAATTTATTCATTATCAAAACATTTTACAGTGGCGTCAGTTTATGCAGAGTTCGTGACTTATTTTCGCTTAAATTTAACAATCGACCAATTCCGTCTGTATCAGCAATTATCAAGTTTCTGAAAAAGTTTGAAAATACATCTGCAACTGGCGGCAGATGATTCAAAAGGTATTTTAATACTCGAATTTCAACAAATATTATTTCAAAAACATTAAAATAACAGGCAAACGGAATAGAAGAAGCAACGATGAATTGGAAGAACATTTTAATATCTGTAATTAAATGTTCATTCCGGTAATAAACTTCGTCGTTATTAATATGAAATTAATTATTTCATTGTTTTTCGGGTGGATCATTTGACCTCCGGAGGTTTTATTGCCTTTCGGGGGACTTGTAATTAATTGGTAATACATGATGGATGTCCTTAATCTTCCGGCACCGGATAAGTGGGTCAGTTTTGGAGTAAACACCGCGCAAACAACGCTCGGGCCGCTTGTTTTTCAAACTCCACGACCGATGGATTTTTAATGGCCGTTAATTTTCAATTATCGGCTCGAGCCGAAAACACTTCCGACCTTCCTTTTGGAGTACAGAGGCTAAGTGATGAATAAATTCGGTAAGAAGCCGCGCGGAGAAAAATTGAAATTTATAACGCGACATATACTTGGTACACAACTCAGTAGCAGCAGCAGCAGCAATAGTATAAAATACAATTTTTAACTGTATTTTTTTTTTGTAACAAAAATTACGTACTGCCAATAGTAAAAATATACAACCTGGGTAGCTGATGACTCTGTATAGATTAAAATTGCAAGTTAGCATGAAGAACTCTTCAGTAAAAGTTGTAACATCAGTGATAGTAATCGCAATAACAGTTTAGCTGATATTACTATCGGTCCAGGATTTAATGAGTCGGGCCCCTACAGCAATATCGGGTTGCTCTAACGCCCCGGACACTGATAATTACTGACCGTGAGGTTTGTCATACGTCACCCAATTTCCCCCGCTGCCGCCGTCACGTGAAATTTAATTACGCACGCCCGTGCATTAATAGCGTTTAATAATTTCGTACGCGACGCCGTTAAAACTTTACGAGTCCGAGATTATTTAAAGGGCGCATTAGTAAATGTTTATAACCGAAAGGTCCGGCAATAATACGGCCTGTACGTGCGTTTAACGTGCACGGGATAAACACCGTGAATTATTAAAACCATTAATTATTTACTAACGACTCTCACAAAACTGTAGACCGCCCCCCACCCCCCAACAACCCCCGGCGCCGCATACCGCACATCGCGCCACCCACACGTGCGCCCTTTACGTTAAGGTCGCTCGTGCAGACGCACCAGCACTAACATATAGGGATGGTTATGAGGGCTGACGAATGTTATATGGACGTGTGCACTGTTCTTTTAATGTCATAAACATTAATCATACAGATGCATAATGCTAAACACAAAAAAAATATGCCTGTGAAGACCAAAATGTATGTTTAACAAGTCAATACCAGCACCTACATTTATATGTTTTGTACACATGTTTTACTGTTACAAAGAAAATCTAATTATCTAACGATTTGCTAAAGAATTATATTGATATAACCAATTTTACCTTTTGGACTTATTACAGCATATATTTACATTACACGACCATTATACGTAATAGCATAATCTCCATTTTTGGAGTTATCCTCTGAAGATAGCCATAATCGGCCAAAACTAGTCAGGCAGAATAAAAGTATTTAAAAAACTATAAGAACTTATTACTTTACCAGGAAGTACGAAAAAAGAAACATATTGTAACATTAAATATTAATTCAATGAAATTCAAAATGGAAATTGAAATTGGATTGAATGGAAATGATTTGAATGGATGGAATGGTAAATGTATTGAATGATGCTTGATACTATTTAAAAATGACTAAGTAGATATTCTCGATATATCGAGCCAACCAATTTGCATTTTCTAATTTTATTGATCTCTAATTGATTAAAAAATATCTCGAAACCAAGATAATAAATGAGAAATCTATAGATATCAATAAGAATGATTGTGAATGTGTCCACTTTTTATAGGAATATGTTTGCCAAAAAAAAAAAAATTCTGTTAAGAGAATTATAAGAACTACAAAAGTTAGGCGTAATACTTAATCATCAATAATTGTTAAAATGTCAGACAATTATCAGTAATTTGGCTAATATATAAAAAAAATAATATATAGTTTGCAAACTTTTAATTTTTTTCTAATTAAGTGATCTACAATTTGATAATTCAATGTTACATTTTTCTGTTAAACAAAATAGGAACAATTTTTTTGCAATTTCAGTAATTTTCAATTCGTCTGAAAATTTTTAGAAATAATTGTCAAATGTCTGAAAATTCTCAGTAATTTTGGTAAAATGTCGTTGCTTTCAAATGTCGCAAAAATTCCCGAAGGCTGCAACTAATTTAAATAAAACATTTTGAAATGGTGATTTCTAATAACTTAAATGTAACAATTTCAAGATATTGTTTTAAAATTTCAATCAAAGGTACTAAAATATCTTAAAATCCTAAAATCAGCAGTAATGTTGCTAAAATGTTTGTAAATTTTCCGAAATGATTGTTAAAATATCGACAATTGCCAGTAATAATATTCAAAAACAAATTTAAAATATCAAATTTGTTAGCAAACATTTGACATTTTATTACATAGATTTTTTTCTTCTATTTATTCTTCTTTTGGAGTACTTACTGGTACGTATTTTTATTATTTAAAGATTAATGATTATATAATTTTAAATTTTTGATTTTTGGTTTATATAAATTTTTAATTATCAATAATATAATATATTTTTACTTTGAGCTTATGAAAGCAGAAATAATTGTATGACACACATTTTTTGTGAAAATGTGTGACATTCAATATAACAATTACAATAAGTTCTTCTGTATATTCTGTATATTCTGTACATTCTTTATTCTGTATAAATCTGTATAAATCACGAAAATTATTAAGAAGTCTTACAAATTTTTCAAAATTCTATACAAATCAATAATCGATAATTATTGAGAAATCTGTAGAAATGTATTATTTTTATATAAAGCAAAAATCTTTATATAACATAAATACCTACCAGTAAGTACTCCAAATGAAGACTAAAAAGAAGAAAAATCTATATCCCTGACACCCAAGAGGGTACACGGGGTCAATGATTAAGAAAGAAAGAAAATCTATATAATATAATAATAACTGGCATTTATAATGGACGAAACTATAAGAAAAATTGATATTTTGTAGTTTGTTATATTCTTGAATCTTACATGTTTTGTTAAACAATATAGTTACGAATTCTTCAATTTTGGTGATTTTTAAGGTTAACTTTTTATATTTTGCCATACAATGTATGTTGCTTCCGATTGTAAAAATAATAAGTAATAATAGTTAAAATGTTTCAAAATTGCCAGTAGTAATTGTTAAACGACTGAAATTTGTCAAAAACTGTCTGAACAATGTCAGTAATATTACTAAAATAGAAAAAATCTAATTTATTTAGCAGGGTTTTTTTTTAATTTACTACATTTACTCGCTTCATTGCACAAAAAAGTCTAACCAGATGATTTTTGCCATACAATGTATATTGGTTCAGATTGTAAAAGTAAAAAGTAATAATAATTCAAATGTTTTAAAATTGCCAGTAATAATTGTCAAAACTACTGAAATTTGTTAAAAACTGTCTTAAAAATGTCAGTAATATTACTAAAAGAGCAAAAATCTACTGAATTTAGCAAAGATTTAATTTTTTGCTTACTATATTTACTTGCTACATAGCACAAAAAAGTCTAACCAGATGATTTTTGCCATTAAATGTATGTTGGTTTAGATTGTAAAAACAATAAGTAATAATCATTCAAATGTTTCATAATTGCCAGTAATAATTGTCAAAACAACTGAAATTTGTCAAAAACTGTATGAAACATGTCAGTAATATCACTAAAATAGAAAATATCTAATTTATTTAGCAGAGATTTATTTTTTTATTTACTACATCTACTTGCTACATTACACACAAAAATTTTCCGGATGATCTACAATTTACATAATATTTCTTATTGAAATATTTTGAAATGATGATTTCTAGTCATTTTAAGCTAACAATTATAAGAAAATGTTACAAAATTGCAATTGCAATAAAATTGTTAGCGTAATATCATTAGAAATCTTCATTTTAAAGTATTTGAATAGGAAATTTTATGTAAATTAATCATCAGGTTAGGCCTTTTTAAAATCGATAAAATTACAGAATTTGTAACTATTGCGTTTAACAAAAATTGTATTTTAAGAATTATAAAATTGCAGATCAACTGTTTATGTGTACAATGTAACAAACAACAAAAAATCAAATATTTGCAAACCAAATTAGCATTTTTGTTAAATTTAAGTTAATTCACTGGCAATTTTCGACATATCAAAACACTTTGGCAAAATTACTGCTGATTTTAAGACATTTTGGTACCCTAAATTGCAATTTTTAAACATTTTTTTTAAATTGTTAGCTTAAAATCAGCAGAAATCATAATTTCAGAATATTTCAATAAGAAATATTATGTAAATTGTAGATTATCTGGTTAGACTATTTTAAAATCGCCAAAAATGCAGTATTTGTGGATATTTTGTTTAATAAAACATGTAAGATAAAAATCAAATTGCAGATCTCCTGTGTATGTGTGCAATGTAACAACCAACAAAAAATCAAATGTATTAACCACATTAAATATATTTTTTTAATTTTATTAGTTAATTTACAATTTTTGACATATTAGGAATTATTATATTTAAACACTTTGGATTATATCTTAAAATCAGCAGTAAATTTGCCAAAGTGTTTGCCAAAATTTCCAGAAATAATTCCTAATATGTCGAAAATTGCTAGTAAATTAACTGAAATTTAAAAAAAAAACAAATTTGGTTTTTAAACATTTGATGTTTTGTTCATTATTACAATGCACATATAAACAGTTGATCTGCAATTTTATAATTCTTATCTTACATTTGTTGTTAAACAAAATAGTTACGAATTCTGCAATTTTGGCGATTTTTTACTCAAACTTTTTAAGTAAGAAAATGATCTGTAATAATAACCAAAATATCTTAAAATTTCCAGAAATAATTGACAAAATATTTGAAATTCTCAACAAAAAAAAACAAAAACTGTCAGAAACATGTCAGTTATTTCGCTAAAATAAAATAAAAAGTAGTTTAGTTATTTAATTAATTTAACTATTCATGAAATAAAAAATTAAATTAAAAAGTTCAGTTCAAACAAATGCCAATGACGTCACAAGTCAAAAAATACTGACATTATAATGTTTCTAAGTGCATCAGAAAATGCGGAATAAATAACAAAAATCGACCTGTTCGATATTTAAAAATAAACCTTGTATAATATTTCATGAAATATTTGTTAATGTTTATTTTCAGACAATTTCTTCATATTTCCTTCATCTATTGGGTTCATAAATATGATTCATTGGCAGATTTTATCAAATTTATCGAAAAATATATTGAAAAAATGTTGAACCAAATATAGATGAAAGAACATTACCTAAATCCTTTATTTCGTTGAATCGTATCAAGTAATGAGTCTCATTCTCTCAATATAATGTTCTCAGGTATTTGTCCTATTGTTGCGTCATTATCGTAAATTTGATTTTGAAATTCTGTAGATAAATTGAGGCTTTTAGAGGCTATTTTTGGAATCTACAGTGCACTTTCTTGGCATTTTATGCGTTTGTCAAGACACTGCAAACCATTGGTTAGTTTTTAGGTATATTTTGAAACTAGATTTAAAAACTAACCGATGGCTTGCAGTATCTTGACTAATCAATAAAGAGTATGAGGTTTGAGAAAATCGCATTTGTCTCCATTGGGTATGCTCCATTGGGTCTGCTGGGATATACCACTATTGTTCTCATGACCTCAATTATTGAATTTGCTTTTCTACATAAAACTATTTTGCAATTCCACCAATTCCATTTCTAAGTTGTCAAGTACAAACCAAGTTAACAAGGTTAATTCCAAAAATATACCAAAATGAATAGTACTGTACTTTCCAAATTCATAAATTGTTGAAATATCTTCCAGATCCTTCAAAATATTTTGTTTCTTGGAAATGTTTTTGTAGGCATGGAAAATATTGCATTACCTATTTTCATTCTCAAATCATTACTGAAAATATTAAGTTTTGTCATAAACGTGTTGATATTTTCAAACGTGGTTAATACAACTTTACCACGACACGTGGGTCATTTGAAATAGTTAGGTGGGTCAGTGTGTGACCCATGGGTCATAGGTTCGCCATCGCTGGTTTAGTAGGTTTGATAATGAAATTTAAAACTCTGGAATGTCATATATTATTTTGCATGGTACTCTAAGTTTATTAATGTTATTATTTTTATTGTACGTAAAAAACATTTTTTTATGTTTCAGGTAAGACTCTTCCAATGCTACGATGCACAAAAACACGGCGTAAGTAATAAACAACGATGAGTTCTAAATCTGGGTATTGCTAAATTCGCAATTTCATCCCAATAACACGCCCGAGCTTATCTCCATTCGCTGCTGGAAATTTTTATTGCTTCATTGCCTTTATCGTTGTTATCATGCATTGTGCGATGGTGCGAGATCGACCGCGAAGGAGCCTTAGCTCCCGGAACGTGCCAAACGGGGGGCCCCATTAAAGGGCATAAACAATGCGCCCTGATAGCCCTGGAATCCTGGAAATCCCGTCGCCGTCCTCCTGCGTATGTAAATCGGGGGGCGCGCGGAAATTTCCATCTCCCGCACACGAAACGATCGGCGCTGCGGACCCTTCGCATCCCCAGGGACCCGCGACAAAAAGGGGCCCCTAGATTGCGCAGCGATTGACCCGCCGAGCCTGCGAGCTTCGCGGAATTGGATTTCGCCGCGCAGAGGCGAGGATTGCGGGCATCGCATGCCCCGGAGTAATTAGAGGCGGTTATTAATATTAAGGATGGATATTTGTAATTATTTATTATCGCCGGTGTCATAAAGTATATACATAAATTCTATTACGTTTAGGAAACATGAGCGATCGGCACGATACGTACTCCCTCTTCCTCCCATAAGCAGGAATTTCACACGCACACAGCCACGTATTGCCGTGGTTTTGCGTGCATTTAGCAGGAGCTGAGCTTTCGTTATGAATGCCTTCCAGTCGGAATTATAATGAGCACTTTTGTGAATCGGGGCGCGAGTTATGGCTGTTTTCGTTGTAAGTGCCCACGCATGCAAACTTCGGCACTTAACGTATCGCAAAATACTATTAAATGTTTCGAATAAATCAAATCTGTGCGGTTAATGGTGTTCTTCCACTCTAATCACCAGTATATTTTGACAAATATACTTTGCCTATGCATCGAATTTTTTTGCAGAAATCATTGAAATGTGGTTAATAACAGTGCCACCACTCAGAACCCTTTAATTCATTACTTTGAATTTTAGTGCTCCTATCAGGATTTAAATTTTGATAGAAATGGTTGAAAAATAAACTTATGTTAGAATAAATCTAAAGTTTTAATGAAAGATTTGAAAAGATGTTAGTAATCATTGAAGATTCGATAGAATAATTGAAATTTGCGAATGATGGGGAATGATGGGGAATGATGGGGATGATGAGAATGAGATGTTTGGGGCTAGAGGGTAAATGTTTGAAATATTTGACAGTTTTGAGTAGTTGTCACCATTTATTGAAGATTTGACAGTAATCATTGACATATTAGCCGGACAATTGATATTTTGACATTAATTGATACGTAGGTAGCCCCTCAAAAATCCTTTAATTTTTTATTATAATTATTATTTATATTCAGTAATTGAAATTTTGATATTACTAATTGAAAGTCTAACAATGTTTATTATATTATGTTAGGAATAATTCAATCTTTATATAGAAATTATTGAAATTTGGAGAGTAATAATTGAAAACTGGGTACAAATTATTACTCTGTGGTTGTAGTTAATAACACTACCACCACTAAAACCCTTTCATGCATTACGTTGAATTTTAGTGCTTCTAGCAGGATTTAAATTTGAACAGAAATAATTGAAAACTTACGTTAGAATAAATTGAAAGTTTTGATAGATTTGAAAAGATGCTAGTAATTATTGAAGTCCTTCCGCAGGATTTAAATTTTGACAGAAATAATTATAAAAAATGATGGTAGAATAAATTGAAAGCCATAATAGATTTGAAAATATGTTAGTAATCATTGAAGATTCAATAGAATATTTGAAATTTGAGAATGATGGGGATGATGAGAATGAGAATGAGACCACTAGAACCCTGTAATGCATTACGTTCAAGTGCTTCTAGCAGGATTTAAATTTTAACAGAAATAATTGAAAAAAATTTTGACAGAAATAATTGTAAAAAAATATAGTAGAATAAATTGAAAGTTTTGATAGATTTGGAAAGATGTTGGTAATCATTTAAAATTCAATAGAATATTTGAAATTTGAGAATGATGGGGAATGATGGGGATGATGAGAATGAGATAGGGGGGCGGGGGTAAATAATTTAAATATTTGACAGTTTTGAGTAGTTGGCACCATTTATTGAAGATTTTAAAGTAATTATTGCTATATTGGCAGAACAATTAATATTTTGACAATAATTTATATGTAGATAACCCCTCAGAATCCTTAAAAAAAATTTATTATGATTTACTAAATGTTTTATTATCATAATTATTTATAGTAACTAATTGAAATGTACACATTACTAATTGAAAATCTAAAATTGTTTATTATATTATTTTAGAAATAATTCAAACTTTTTATAGCAATTATTGAAATTTGGAGAGTAATAATTGAAATATGGGTAGAAATTAGTGAAATTTTCGGCAGAAATTATTGAAATGTGGTATTTAATACTACATACCACCACTACTCAGAACCCTTTAATGCAATACGTTGAATTTTAGTGCTTCTAGCAGGAATTAAATTTTCACAGAAATAATGTTACAATAAATTGAAAGTTTTGATAGATTTGACAATAATCTATTGACAATAGATTTGAAAAGATGTTAGTAATCATTGAAGATTCGATAGAATAATTGAAATTTAAGAATGATGGGAAATGATGGGGATGATGAGAATGAGATTTGGGGGGTGGGGGGTAATAATTTCTAATATTTGACAGTTTTGAGTAGTTGTCACCATTTATTGAAGATTTTACAGTAATCATGGACATATTGGCCGAACAATTGATATTTCGACAATAATTGATATGAAGGTAAAGTCTCAGAATCCTTTAATTTATTTATTATGTTTTATTAAAGTTTTTATTATAATTATTATTTATATTATATATTTGAAATTTTGACATAACTAATTGAAAATTTAACATTGTTTATTATATTATGTTAGAAATAATTCAATTTGTTTAAAGTAAATATTGAAATTTGGAGAGTAATAATTGAAAATTAGGTAGATATTATTGAAATTTTTGGCAGAAATAATTGAAATGTGGTTTATAACATTGCCTATACTCAGAACCCTTTAATGCATTACGTTGAATTTTAGTGGTTCCAGCAAGATTTAAATTTTGAAAAAAAAACTTTTGTTAGAATAAATTGAAAGTTTTGATGATTTGAAAATATGTCGGAAATCGTTGAAGCTCCATAGAATAATTTATATTTTCGCAGTAAACATTTAAAGTTTGACAGAAATCATTGAAGTTCCAACAAAGCAAGTGACATTTCGATAAAAAACATTAAAACGTGTGTGATGAGACGTTAAAAATTGTTCAACATTAATAATTGAAAATTTAGCACTAGCAATTGAAAGATGGGTGATGGAACTACCATCACCAACTACCAAATACCAACTAAGATGGAACTACCGCCAGTTAGTAGGGTACTAACTGGTGGTAGTTCCATAATAATAGGGTTTATTGCATCACCTACAATTTTAATTGATTATTTAACAATAGCAATTGAAATTTTGGTAAATTTCAATAAATAATAATTGAATTATTTTTCAAAATTGAAAAGTTGTCCTTAAGTCATCATTTTAAGTTTTGTCAGAATAATTGAAATTCTTGCAGTAAACATGATTTTGACAGTGTATCAGATTATGGATACTTGTCTTTTTATTCCAAAGAAAAATAACATTCTAAAATATATTTAAGGTTATTGTAATAGGTACTTACTGGTATTTATTTTAATTTAATTATTTATTTTTAAATTTTATATTTTTTTTTTAATTTTTATAATTAAAATGCAAATAATATCAGTATATATATATATATATATATATATATATATATATATATATATATATATACACATTAAAATACATATGCATGTGAAGATGTTTTTTTAAATAAACCAAAACTAGTCAAGCGATAAAAATAAATAATAAAATAAAATCAAAAAATTATAAATAAATACCAGTAAGTACCTACTTATTACAACAACCTTTAATATATCAAAAGTAAATATATCAAAGTATCAAAACTTTTTCAAAATGTATCTTTCAAAGTTTGAAGTATATACGGCGTGATTTATAATAGGTGTAAAAAAATTATTCGAGAAATAATTTTAAGATAAAATGTCAAATGAACCGACAGCTGAATTAAAAAAATAAACGGGAAATGAAGTTTTTCCTCACGAAAGCCTACATCAAAATATTTTCTACCAATTTACACAAACTTTTACTCATTTAATCGAAATAGATAAAGGTAGACTAGTCTCCCACCTAGAAAATGGTAGGACAATTATGAATGTAGCAGTGTAATTCCTAGGCACCACTGTTTTTTTATTACTGCTTTTTCATTGTTCTTGCACTGCAACCAATGTGAATAAGACCTACAGCTAAATTAAAAATAACGGGAAATGTCAAAAACAATAACATGTTTTTTTTCACTTTTGTAATTAGTTTTTTTAGAACTAGGTTAGAATTATTAGACGACATTAATAATTCTCACCTAGTTCTAAAAATACTAATGACAAAAGTGAAAAAAAACATCATCAAACAAGTCATTGTTTTTGACATTTCCCGATTTTTTTAAATTTAGCTGTAGGTCTTATTCCCAATGGTTGCAGTACAAGAACAATGCAAAAGGAGTAATAAAAAAAAAACAGTGGTGCCTAGGAATTGCCGAAACTAACATAAATGCAAATTTTAATTTTATATTAATTGAAATTGAAATTTATTGTAGTTCTGTAACTACTGGGAAATGACGTATGTCCATACGATATTTCAAGTTTAAATTTCCTCCCGCACAAGATTGCAAAGTGTTTTAAACCTATTATAATCACCCGGTATAAAAAAAATTGTCATAATAACAAATGTCAACTACTAAAGATGAGCTTATAGCGCCTGATATATACGTATATTTAATTATATAAAAATTAATCTGTGAAAAAGGTAAAAAGTTGAACTTAATTAATTATAATAAATTTTCACCAAGCTCAGAGAATAATGTAATGAATATACTATTGAAGAAAATATCTCGCTTAATATTTTGTTTACAGCATATATCTTTAATATATTTTCTAGGGATCGAACCCAACCTAACGCAACCTACCCTAACCTAACCTAGCCTAACCCTAATATAAAGAATGAACAATTGTTAAAAAAATCTCAGTTATACAGTATATTTAAAATCTTTACACACTTTTTTTTATATCTTAAATTTATTACTGAGCCATTAGACACATTATTTGATGATATTATTTATGATATTATGACATAATTTGTCTATATTTGTTTTCAATGTGGTTTACGAATAAATATAACTGGTAATTATGGATCAAACCTTAAACTTAATGATATTTGTTAAATAATTACATTGTTTTTTTACGCACTGTTCGTAGTGAGTAAAGTGATACATTTTAACACAAATGCGCAAAAATAAATTCACCTGTGCGTAAATATATCAACTGTGCGTAAAATAAGTTTGAAATACAATTGGGTCACTAACCAATTAAACAAAAACATAGTATTTTGCATCAAATTTTAGCTGTTTGTCATAATACTTGTCGTAGAAAAAACATTGTATTATACTAGTACGTAAAGTAGTGCGTTACTAACTTGTATCATAAATAACTATTAGAAGATATTAAAATTTGCCTACAATAATTATAATTCTCATATTAACAGACAATAAAACTTTAATATGCTATTATAAGTTTATAATGAATGGCCTGACAACAAAAATCTATGATCAATAGTTATAATGCTTAACTGAGGATTGATTGAATTTAATAGGAAATGAATAGAAAAATAAACGATAAATCCTTTGTATTTTAGTCACGAAAACTAGAAAACAACATATGTCCGATATGGATATAACAGACTGGGTTGATTATAAAATCTCAACCTCGTCAGTTATATGTATAACTCATATCGGTCTAATACCGTTATATGCTATTACACTGGCTCGTTTCAACCATTACATGCATGGTGCATGTAAAGGTTGCCTTACCAGGTGACTGTACAGGCTGGTTAGAGTGAGATTTACGCGTGTGAAACAAATAAAATCGTTATTGTTGAAAACTTTAGCACGAGATATTTACTTGTTTGAACTGAGGAAAATGCCGAACAAAAATCTTATTTTTTTTTGTTTTCCACCGATCTCGTTATAACACGGAAAGTAAATTAAGAGTATTGCAGACAGCGAGGATTCCGGCCGGAATTAGCGCCGACTCCGGGGCGCCCCAACACGGGAAAAGTGTTAGGCACAACAAGGCGCCCCCTTCATTAAACCGGAGGGCAATTAATTCGCGCGCCTATTAATTGGGGGTGTGCGCGCCTTGTTCCGGCCGAGGAGGATGTCGTACACAGAGTATATCACTTTTATAGGTGCACTTAAACGTAAAACTCGCCGATCAATATTCACAATGGGCCCCCGGCACACGGGAGCGTAACTCACGGCGCAATTTACCGGCGTAATTATGTCTGAAAAATTTATATTAATGCCCACGGAACCCAGGCCGGGGCATCTAGGGACGGCCGTTACGCTTCCGCCCGAGACGATCGTCAAATGGATAGTGGCCGGATGGGAGGTACAGAGGTGCTTGACAACGTTTGCAATATGTGAAAGAAAAAAATATACATGTTTAAAAAATATTATATTTGTAGGGATGCTTCTTTAGAATCTTCTGTACAGAGAATTCAGACACGTTGCACTCACGAGCAATACATCGTATGCTAGTTGTTGGTTCAGCATTTATCAAACATAAAACTCTTTCTTCCAATTCATCGTTGCTTCTTATATTCCATTTGCCTGTAATGTTAATGTTTCTGAAATAATATCTGTTGAAATTGGAGTATTAACGTACCTTTTGAATCATCTGCTACACTTGCTGTATTTTCAAAGAGTTTCACAAAATTACTAATTACTGATACAGACGGAATTGGTCGATTGTTGCACTTTACCGAAAATAAGTCACGAACTCTGCGTACAATGACGCACCGTAAAATGTTTTGATAATGAATAAATTATCTTTCTTCCAGTAATTACGTGTTATTATTATGAATTATCCCAAACGACAAGCACGAATTTATAATTATTTGTCATCATTTAAAAAAAATATCCCTTTAAGATTTTTCTCTAAAAATAAGAGGGGAGCTAATAATTACACATATTTAATTTTACATGTTAAATTCCTATATTCGTCCCTTATTCCTGACACTCAGTATAAATATTTACCATGCACTTTTAACAAAACGTAAGTTATTTCTGAAGGGTGAAATTTTCTTGCCAAGCTCAATACTTGGAAGTTGATATTTGGGTCAAATTATCTTGTCCGTCTTCCGTTTCAATTTACCATTCACTCTCACTTACTCGGCCCAGATGGGCCGCCGATAATCGCCGTCGCAAAAAAAGCAGTTTCCCGGGGAAAATCGGGCGTGAAACTCGCAGGACTGAATGTTATCGCCGCTCCTTCCAGTGGCGTCCACTTTCGACCCTTTTCATTTTCGCCGTTAGTTACCGTGACGGGCGGCTGCAGGGTGTCCGTCCTTATCTATCCTGCTCCTTAATTAGGGCACTTGTTTCGGCCTCCGGGAGCGGCAGCCGCCGCAACTGCCGCCGCCGAAACGGCGGAATTGACTAATGGCGTAATTTATATGGGGGGGCTTAACGCGAGTCGATGGGCGGTTTCGGCGCGATTTTCCCGGCGGTATCGACGCGTTCCCGTGGTTTATGTACGTGTTGCTTCGAAAATCGTTCGGTCGGGAGGTATTTTTGCAAGCATTGCAACGTTCTTTGGTCTCAACCAAGTATGTATCATCAATTTTTATATTTATTTTTATTTCATAATTAATTTTTTACAAAAAAATATTGATAAAAAACCAAATATAATAAAAGTATAAATCGTCTTCCGTTTGTTGATATATTTTCCACAACATATTCAATTGTAAAACTCACTCCTAATTAAACATTACATTAAGCAAGTCAACAAGTAGCAATTGTCGCTGCTGATTTCTGTGATTATAATATTCATGACAACATTGTGAATTAAACTACATTCCGGCTGAAACAAAGCCTTTGTATCTATCATACATAAACCCCTAAAAAACATTCAGAGCCCAATATTTTTTTCACAAAATACAACCTAGAGCTTCCTCTCTAAATAAAATATTAACAAAACATATAGGTATACAGGACAAAATACAGTGCAAAATTAAAGGATTTTGATTTTTTAACATCAATGTGTATGTCACTCCTCAATTCTCATTGTCAGTTGTCTAAAGGTTATTGAAAATGGGAACTCAATACATTGAGAAGTTACTTTAGTTTTTTTATAGCTGCATCTATAATTTATCTGTTTTGAAAATTTTAATTTCAAAATTTAACTCAATTATTTTTTCATATTTTAGTACAAAAAAATATAACAACATACATGACTCACTTGTGGTTAAGATATCTATAACATATCTACCACACTATCGATGGTCTTGTTTGTGTTTGGTGTACTCACAAGGTGGTAACTTTATTAGTTTGAAGCGAAATTACCATCACGACGAATGCTTTAATTTGCATTGACGATATAATAAGCTACAATAGTACTTAGCAGTAATGCTAAGGTTGAAGTGTGAGCATTTATATACCGGCGCTTTAATACGCGATGTGATACTAATGCGAAAACAGTTATCGTTTTCAGCTCCCATTGATATTACTGTATTTACGGCAGTCGCCTCTAGAGCCGGCTCTCAAGTCGCTCAAATCCCAGGCCGTGAGTGAAATTACAAAGGCAATTAAATAACTCGGGCGCTCCCTTTGTAGCTGGAAAAACGGAAAAATCGAATTTCCCCTCGAGAGTTTACTTACAGATTAAAAACAAAACACAGAGGGAACTTGAGAGCCGCGCGGCGCAGTTTTCAAAGGGCAAAGTTTAGAGCGCGGAATTCCGGCAGACATAATAAAATTTCGAAAACTTTTGTCCGTATGCAGATGACGAGGCGCCGTTATTTTGCGGGCGTGACACGTGACACGGACTCATCAGCGTAACCCGACGCCTTAATAAAAAGTTATTATCAGCACCGGCCAGACAGGACAGGGCCGGATTTATCGTCTGGGGCAGGGGTGGGCGACCTCTGCTCTCACAAAAAAAAATACATAATGAGAATACTTTTCCTCATCTCTGTAAGTATAAATAAAATATTCCTAAATTTACAAAGCCCAAAGCTATACAAATTGATGCCCATTAAATATTTATGACTTAAGATGTTGATCAATTAAAGTCTGAAGGGCGAATGGCACAAAATCCCCGAAGGCAAAAGAAAAACTTCGCTCACCGAAAAGTTGATCGCTGAGAAATAAGTCACCAAAAAATTGATTGTTAGAAAATTGGTCTTCGGGAAATTGTTCAATAAAATATATATTGCTTATATTGCAAGCGATATCATTGGTAAATTAGATCTAAGTAGCTACAGTCATGCTCACATAAATCTAGTCCAAGAAATTAATAATAATAATACTAATCCATACTATTCCTCCACCTATGTCGTTACAATAGTAAAGTTATATAGCAATGCCAATTTGTGCTAGATTTATGTGAGTATGACTACATAAATTTTTGGCCACTAACATTATTACCGAACACTCATCCACTAGAAAATTGATCGTCATTACGAATTTGATCAACACGAGAGTCATGACAAAAAAAGTTATCGCTGGGTAACTAAACTTGATAAAATGATCTGTCACTCCTAAAAACAACTGATTATTAAAAACTAATCTCTATGAACATGTTCACTGGAATATTGATTATTAGAAAACTGGTCATCAAGAAATTGTTGAACGGAAAATTAATTAATAGATCTAAGAGGTGAATGGCTCAAAAACCCCGAAAACAAAAGTGATAGTGTCGAAACAACTCACAACTTAAAACTGCCCACCGAAAGCTGATACCTGAGAAACAAGTAACCAGAATCTTGAACTCCAGAAAGTTTTGGTCATCGGTAAATTTATCAATAGAAAAATGATTGCTTTGAAAGAGGTAAGAGAAAAATTAGGTCTCTGGGAAGTTAGCAAATTGATCGGCATAAATGCTTCCAACTAAAAGAACTAAAAACTAATAACTAATAGAACACTTAGTAAATACATGATCGCTGGAAAACTAAACTCCATCAAAATTATCACAGACACCATACTTGAAAATTTTAGTTAATAAAGACCCATGCTTGGGAAACTGAACCCTGAAAAAATGAATCAATAAATTGTTACAAGATAGCTGCCCATTCATAGTTGTCAATATAGAAAGCCTCTGTGAAATTTGAAAATTAATCGGCATGAATGCTTCCAACTAATAGAACTAATAACTAATAACTAATAGAACACTTAGTAAAAACTTGATCGCTGGAAAACTATACTCCATAAAAATTATCACAGACACCATACTTTAAAAGTTTGGTGATTAAAGATCCATGCTTGGGAAACTGAACCATGAAAAAATGAAACACTAAATTGTTACATGATAACTGCCCATCCATAGTTGTCAATATAGAAATTATACTTTCGATTTTCTCACTTATTTCATATAGAAACATTGTAAAATTTTCAGGAGACTTAGTTTCAGGTATACTAAACCCAAATCTAGTGTTAAATTTGCTACTAATTAATTTTCAGATACTTCAGTGATAGCTAACCCATACTTGTCAATGCTGAAAGTTATACTTTCGATTTTCTCATTTATTTCAAACAAAAACTTTGCCAAATTTTCAGCAGAATTAGCTTTAGGTGTACTGAATAGAAATTTAATATTAACTGTGCAATTAATAAATTTTCAGAAATTTCAGTAATAGCTAACCCATACTTTTCAATGCAGAGAGTTAAACTTTCGATTTTCTCACTTATTTAGTACAGAAACTGTGTTAAATTTTTAGGAGAATTAGCTTTAGGTGTACTGAATACAAATCTTATATTAAATATTCAATTCATAAATTTTCAGAATTTTCAGTAACAGCTAACCCATACTTGTCAATGCAAGAAGTTGTACTATCGATTTTCTCAGTTATACGGTTGGAAACTTTGTCAAATTTTTAGGAGAATTAGCTTGACATGTACTAAACACAAATCTAATATTAAATATGCTGTTAATAACTTTTTAGAAATTTCAGTAATAGCTAACCCATACTTGTCAATGCAGAAAGTTGTACTTTTGATTTTCTCACTTATTTAATACAGAAACTGTGTTAAACTTTCAGGAGAATTAGCTTCTGGTATACTGAATACAAATCTAATATTAAATATGCTGTTATTAAAGTTTCAGAAATTTCAGTAATAGCTGAGCCGTACTTGTTAATGCAGAAAGTTATACTTTAGATTTTCTCACTTATTTAATACAGAAACTGTGGTAAATTTTCAGAAAAATTAGCTTTAGGTGTACTGAATACAAATCTAATATTAAATATTCAATTAATAAATTTTCAGGAATTTCAGTAATAGCTAACCTATACTTGTCAATGCATATATTTATTCTGTCGATTTTCTTTCTTATTTAATACAAAAAATATGTCAAATTTTCAGTAGAATTAGCTTCTGATATACTGAACACAAATCTATTATGTAATATGCTATTAATAAAATTTCAGAAGTTTTAGTAATAGCTAACTCATACTTGTCAGTGCAAGATGTTATTCTTTCGATTTCCTTACTTATTTTATACATAAACTATGTCAAATTTTCAGCAGAATTAGCTTCGGATATACTGAACATAAATGTAATATGAAATATGCTATTAATGAAATTTCACAAGTTTTAGTAATAGCTAACCCATACTTGTCAGTGCAGAAAGTTGTTCTTTCGATTTCCTCACTTATTTAATACATAAACTGTGTCAAATTTTCAGGAGAATTAGCTTCAAGTGTACTGAATACAAATTTAATATGAAATATGTTATTTATGAAGTTTCAGAAATATCAGTAATAGCTAACCCAAACTTGTCAATGCAGAAAGTTATACTTTCGATTTTCTCACTAATTTAATACAAAAGCTATGTCAATTTTTCAGGAGAGTTAGCTGAAGAAGTACTGAACACAAATCTCATATTAAATATGCAATTAATAAAATTTCAGAGATTTCAGTAATAGCTCAAGCATACTTGCCAATGCAGTAAGTTGTACTTTCGATTTTCTCACTTATATAATCCAAAAACGTTATCAAATTTACAGGAGAGTTAGCTTCAAGTGTACTACACACAAATCTAATATGAAATATACTATTAATAAAGTTTCAGAAATTTCAGTAATAGCTAGCCCATACTTGTCAATGCAGAAAGTTATACTTTCGATTTTCTCTCTTATTTAAAACAGAAACTGTGTCAAATTTTCACAAGAATTAGCTTCAGGTGTACTATACTATACTACTATACCACCACTGTACTGTACTGCATAGCTAATCTAATATTTGAAACTCATGATGTAAATCTATTAAGGTCTAAACTTAAAGAGTTAATGGTAAATCCGGAAGACAAAAGAAAAGTGCAGAAAAATGCTCACTTTGAAACTGGTGACCGAGAAAATTTACCGGAAAATCGATTGTTTGAAAATAGCTCATCGAAAGATTTTTCGACAGATAATTTATTGGTGTACCAATAGAAAATTTACTTTGGAAACCCTTTCGTGGTACCAAAGACAGTCAGTAGCTTTACACCCGAGTGATTACAAGTGATTCTGGACTTTTTTAAAGGAACAGGACTCATGGATGAAAGCTGAGTCTACAGGGGAAAGCCCAAAAGTACTACAGAGGCTAGAGGGGCATTTTAGGGAACCTACGTAGGAGAAGAAAAAAAAAATAGAAAATTGATCTCTGGGAAAACAATCTCCAATTTCGAAAATCCAATCGAATTGTCGAAAAGGAAAATTGCAGTTTTTTCAATTGGCCATCTTAAAATGTTCAACAGATTTTTTTTGAGTTTATAGAGATCAGAACAGAAAATTTCTGGGATACTAAATCTCACATTAAAATTATTTTTGATAAAATTGTCGAAAAATAAAATTGCTGTTTTATCGATTTTTCAAATTGTTTCAAGAAGTCTTGTTCTTGGAGTGAATGTGGAGTGCGATTTATTATGGACCTCGGTAAGCGTAGGCACCCTAAAGTCTTTGCAGCGCTATTCATAAAAATTTAAACTGTGATTTAGTAGTTTCGCGGTATTTTACAAATGGTTATCAAGGCTACTAGGACTAAACCACCGTTAAAGGGGGGCTTAATTTTTTATGGATAACACTATTAGAGTCTTCTATTTGTACCTACTGAAGGGGACCATTGCAATGAGAGGATATATAATTATTATTAAGAAGCTCAGGTCTGGAGCTTCGTGGGGTGATTGGACTCGTGTACAAGGTTTTAATGCAGCACGGAAATTTAAACTCGCTCTGCGAAGTATTATTAAAAAAAATACTCGATATAAATCAGGAGTTATTTTAGAACTTGTCTGAAAGTATGTCTGCGATGTGAAAGAGCTGCGAGATGCTTAAAGATGGGGGGATTTTAAAGCGCCCCGAAGTATATTTATATTAAAGGTGTGAGCAACTGAGGCGTGAATGTTCTGCAGAAAGTTCGCCCGCCCCCAGGTGAACGAACCCACAAACGGTCCGAGATTTTCGCGCCGCCCCACTGCGCCCATTAAAAAAAATATAAGATCTACAGGTAAAGTTGGGCCCCGCGCGCAAACAAAGCGCGGACTCCCTGCCGCCCCCCGGGTCCGCATAACTTACGCCCCCGCAAGCCCGGGGGGCGGCGGCCGAGTTCGCGGCGGCGGTTTTCGCCCCCTCCAAAGACGGATCACAAAGCTCGATCCGGAGTGGAGGCCCCCGCAGTCAAAAGCCGAAACTTATACCAGGGCTCCGGGTAACAGATTTATGGTCGCGGCTCGGTGTGTAAGTACACACGAAAACTCGGCCGGGAAATCCACAGAAGAACGCGTGCGTGATATATGGGGTGCAGGACACGGATTATTTGTTTAGTTCACTTGGAATTTTGCAAACTAACTTTTGAACGTTTCGCGGAATATTTGGGCGTAGGGCTTATATTTACATTTGTGAGTCGCGGATATTTTATCGCCAATTGATCATTTAATCGCGTTTTGAAGCTCAGCAGTACTATTTCACTCAAATTACATACGGCCAAAGAGTTCTCGACCTGAAAATTGATTTTACGTACGTAGTATGTAATGGATTCAAATAAAAAAAAAACGTACGTAGTATTCAGGGTAAAAATATCAAATCGATCAGATAATAAACGTGGAAGATAGTGGCGCGATCGTGTGGAGCTAAAATGTTTGCACACCATCTATGAATACACCTAATTCATTTTTAATATCCTTGAAGGCGGCTATTCAAACATCCACAATTTAAACTCTCATTACTTACAGGGGCGCTTTATGGTCACATGAGTAAATATAATTAACCCATATAATTACAATAATTGCATGCAACAAGTAAATTACTATCGACGTTTCACCTGACCCGGTGCCTTAATTGCCAGCGATAATCCTGTATTGATAAAACAAACGTCCGAATGAGTTCTTATGCAACGCCATAAAACTGAATTAGATCCAGTGTTGTTTGAACCTCACTGATGGTTATCAGTAATGTACGTGCGAGCCGAGCAAAGACCTCCTAGGTTTTCCCATCGCTCTAAAGAGAATGGAGTCGTATATGCAGCGCTTAGTTAGGAGAGGAAGCAACAAGTATAAGTATGCACTTTTCAATACGCTTTTGATGATGCAATCTCTCTTGGCTGCGAACTGAAAATGGTTCAGGTTTCAGGATGTAAAAATAATTTCAGCAATTCAGGCAAACAAGAGTCCACGATAACGGCAACAATCCGGAATAATAGCGAAGATACGGTTTGATATTAAGATGCATGTGCAGTGATTGTAATCGGTTTTTGTAAATTTTATCAAATAACGTCATAGTATTTTACATTACTAACAGGATAAAATAGTTTTTACTGGAGATAGGAGGATTTGACTCGCGTGCCTATGTCATTTGGACATATGCTCTCGTCATCTTTAAAAATTCATAAGTCAAAAATCTCTGAACGAATCGTAATAAAACAGTATTCTACTGAAAGCCAGATAAATATTTTACATGTAAAAAAATCAAGCAGTAATAGAAGTAATAATTACAGCGTGCATGGGCTGCCAAATTCAAAATTTGTTTCTTAGTTGAAATATCCAGATACATGCAGATGCTCTCGTCATCTTTAAAATATCATAACTCGAAAATCACTGAACGAATCGTAATAAACCAGTATGCAAATGAAAGCTAGATAAATATTTTACTTGTAAAAAAACCAATCAGTATTAGAAGTAATAATTACAGCGTTCATGGACTGCTAAAGTCAAAATATAATTCTGAGTTAAAATATCCAGATACATGCAGATGTTCTCGTCATCTTTAAAAATTCATAAGTCGAAAATCACTAAAAAAAACGTAACAAACCAGTATTCAAATGTAACCCAGATAAATATTTTACTTGTAAAAAAATCAAGCAATATTAAAAGTAATAATTACAGCGTTCATGGGGTGCCAAATTCAAAATTTGTTTCAGAGGTGAAATATCCACATACATACAGATGCTCTCGTCATCTTTAAAAATTCATAAGTCAAAAATCTCTGAACAAATCGTAAAAAAACTAGTGTTCAAATGAAAGCCAGATAAATTTTTACTTGTAACAAAATCAAACAGTATTAGAAGTAATAATTGCTGCGTTCATGGGCTGCCAAAGTGAAAATTTGTTTCCGAGGTGAAATATCCAGATATATGTAGATGCTCTTGTTATCTTTAAAAAATCGTAAGTCTAAAATCACTGAACGAATCGTAATAAACCAGTATTCAAATGAAAGCCAGATAAATATTTTACTTACAAAAAAATCAAGCAGTATTAGAAGTAATAATTACAGTGTTAGTGGGCTGCCAAAGTCAAAATTTGCTTCTGAGTTGAAATATCCAAATACATGCAGATGCTCTCGTCATCTTTAAAAAATCATAAGTCGAAAATCACTAAACGACTCATAATAAACCAGTATTCAAATGAAAACTAGATAAATATTTTACTTGTAAAAAAATCAAGCAGTATTAGAAGTAATAATTACAGCGTTAATGGGCTGCCAAAGTCAAAATTTGTTTCCGAGTTGAGATATCCAGTTACATGCAAATGGTCTTGTCATCTTTAAAAATTTATAAGTCGAAAATCACTCAACGAATCGTAATAAACCAGGGTTCAAATGAAAGCCAGATAAATATTTTACTTGTAAAAAAATCAAGCAGTATTAAAAGTAATAATTACAGCGTTCATGGGCTGCCAAAGTCAAAATTTGTTTGCGAGTTGAAGTATCCTGATACATGCAGATGCTCTCGTCATCTTTAAAAAATTATAAGTCGAAAATCACTAAACGAATCGTAATAAACCAGTATTCAAATGGAAGCCAGATAAATATTTTACTTCTAAAAAAATCAAACAGTATTAGAAGTAATAATTACAGCGTTCAAGGGCTGCCAAAGTCAAAATTTCTTTCCAAGTTGAAATATCCTGATACATGCAAATGCTGTCGTCATCTTTAATCATTCATAAGTCGAAAATCACTGAACGAATCGTAATAAACCAGTATTCAAATGAACGCCAGATAAATATTTTACTTGCAAAAAAATCAAGCCGTATTAGAAGTAATAATTACAGCATTCATGGGCTGCCAAAGTCAAAATTTGTTTCTGAGTTGAAATATCCAGATACTTGCAGATGCTCTCGTCATCTTTAAAAAGTCATAAGTCTAAAATCCCTAAATGAATCGTTATAAACCAGTATTCAAATGAACGCCAGATAATTTTTTTACTTGTAAAAAAATCATGCAGTATAAGTAGTAATAATTACAGCGTTAATGGGCTGCCAAAGTCAAAATTTGTTTCTAAGTTGAAATATCCAGATACATGCAGATGCTCTCGTCATCTTTAAAAAATCATAAATCAAAAATCACTGAACGAATCGTAATAAAAGAGTGTTCAAATGAAAGCCAGATAAATATTTTACTTGTAAAAAAATCGAGCAGTATAAGAAGTAATAATTACAGCGTTAATGTGCTGCCAAAGTCAAAATTTGTTTCCTAGTTGAAATATCCAGATACATACTGATGCTCTCGCCATCTTTAAAAATTTATAAGTCGAAAATCACTGCACGAATTGTAATAAAGTAGTGTTCAAATGAAAGCCAGATAAATATTTTACTTGCAAAAAAATCAAGCAGTATTAGAAGAAATAATTACAGCCTTCATGGGCTGCCAAAGTCAAAATATGTTTCCGAGTTGAAATATCCAGATACACGCAGAAGCTCTCGTTATCTTTAAAAATTCATAAGTCAAAAATCTCTAAACGAATCGTAATAAACCTATGTTAACATGAAAGCCAGATAAATATTTTATTACTAAAAAAATCAAGCAGTATTAGAAGTAATAACTACAGCGTTCATGGGCTGCCAAAGTCAAAATTTGTTTCTGAGTTAAAATATCCAGATACATACAAATGCTCTCGTCATGTTTAAAACATCATAAGTGGAACCTCACTAAACGAATAGTAATAAACTAGTGTTCAAATGAAAGTCAGATAAATATTTTACTTGTAAAAAAATCAAGCATTATTAGAAGTAACAACTACAGCGTTCATGGGCTGCCAAAGTCAAAATTTGCTTCGGAGTTCAAATATGATACATGCAGATTTTCTCGTCATCTTTAAAAAATCATAAGTCGAAAATAACTGAACAAATCGTAATGAACCAGTATTCAAATGAAAGCCTGATAAATATATTACTTACAAAAAAATCAAGCAGTATTAGAAGAAATAATTACAGCCTTCATGGGCTGCCAAAGTCAAAATATGTTTCTGAGTTGAAATATCCAGATACATGCAGATGCTCTCGTCATCTTTAAAAATTTATAAGTCGAAAATCACTGAACGAATCGCAATAAACCACTTTCGAGCCCTTCGAGCCGTTTGCTTGTATCACATCAGGCTTTTTTTAAATGAATTTTAAAGTTTTAAATCTTGAATTTTTTAGCTATTTAAGGGTTATTTTAAAAATTCATATCTTTTGCAATTTTTACGTTTTTAGATAATTCTTTGACGAGTTGAAAGCTTAAAAATTTATCTTTCAAAATAATTAGTCGTTTTTATCATTCTAATCAACAGATGAGAAGTAATGCCATCTGAAAGTGGAGTTAAATTGTCGAAAAATGCGGAGTTTTAATTTTGACCTATACTTTACCAGTACGTTTATATTTTGGCGCCTTGTGTTGTAAAATATTCAAAATATTCTATGAAACGTCTATTCAAGCTTTATTGTGATTTAAAGATATGTTAACAAAAAATGTTTCAAAAATATAAATCTTTTGTTAACTTAACTTCTACTTAATTTCTAGTTGACTAGCAACGGTGCTAAGAGGAAAGCTGTTGAAGATATAACCGAAAGGCCACCAAAAATTCTTCACATCACTCTGAGACTTAATGCAAACGTTTTGGATTCTCTCAGATGTTTGTAAAATTAAGCGCACTGTATACAATGCGAGGAGAAAAATTTTGTCCTCCTGGTTGACAAAAGAAAAGTGAAATTGTGGTGCTTTCGTGCCACAGTAATTTAGAATTTTTGTGAAGTTTTTCTAAAATATATTTAGACGGAACTTTTTCTTACTGCACAATTTTTTTTCTGCAACAGTTTACAATATATGCTCTGCAAGCTGGACATTATATCCCTTTGGCCTTTTGTCTATTCCCTGACAAAAATCAGAACATTTATGAATCACTATTTAACCTGTTATGCTCAAATGCATTGGAATTAGGATTCTATTTAAATCCTAAAACAATTATAGCTAATTTTGATGGTATTTTTGATGGATATCAATTTATGGTACAATCAAGTCAGTTTCAACAATTCTTGGGTGCAGATTTCACTTAGCGCAAGCCTCAATCCCCTCATCAAACCCCTATTGTTTTTCGTGTTTTTTCTGTTAGTTTCATTTCATACTGAGTTACTTTCGCTTTCATTAGTGCTCAATTTTCATAAATGTTAAATTTTGTTCTTATACATTGTTTACTGGTACGGTTGATATATTGATGCTCTCAGACTATTGTAGCTTATTGTATACGTTAAATCGAGATAACATATCTTAGCATATTTTTTATTTTTTAATTTTTTTAATTTAACACTAATGGTGCAATTAGGCATCGACCATAAGGTATTCGGCTAATGGTTTAATACAACTGCTAACAACATGAGGTTAAAGCTTACATTGAAGCTTTAACTTTGAATTCATAATCTTAAGTGATCATTGTTTAATATAATTATTATTATTTAAATGAAATAATTTAATTTTAAATAATAATTGTACTAATGGTACAATTAGGCATCTATCCTAAGGTATTCGGCTAATGGTTTAATACAACTGCTAACAACATGAGGTTAAAGCTTACATTAAAGCTTTAACTTTGACTTCATAATCTTAAGTGATCATTGTTTAATATAACTATTATTAATTAAATGAAATAATTTAAGTCAATGTATATGGTAGGTCCAGTATGTGCTTCCTCTTGAGGCGATACCTGGTAGTACTATTGTCCAGGAGGTTCATAGCTAGCACATAAATTCTAGTCTTACTTGGTGTACTTCTAGTCTTTTTATGTAGCGCGCACTCGTCGACTTCACCTCTTCTTTAATCGTGGGAATTTGGAGATCTCTATGTATTAAATCGTTGGTAACATACCAAGGACAATTTGAGATAGTTCGTAAAGTTTTCGATTGGAATCTTTGAAGGATTTCTGCATTTGAGGAACTCGCAGTACCCCACAGCTGTATCCCATATGTCCATACAGGTTTAAGTGCAATTTTATACACTAATAGTTTATTTTCAAGTAATAGTTTAGACTGACGTCCGAGTAACCAGGTGAGCTTTGAAAATTTCAGTCCAAGCTGTTTACGCTTTGTGAAAATGTGTTTAGTCCAAGTAAGCCTCCTATCAAGATGCATACCCAAATATTTGGCTGCTTCGACTTGGGGCAGTGGTTGATGGTTAAGGTAAACTATTGGGCAGTTTCCTGTTCTCAATGTATACGTTACATGTACCGACTTTGCTTAATTTGCTTTAATTCGCCAAATTTTCAACCATTTTTGTAAATTATCAAGTGATGTTTGTAAGTATTCAGACGCTTTAACTGGATTAGAATTTACTGCCGTGATTGCCGTGTCATCGGCGAAAGTTGATGTATTTGTATTAGGAGTTATTGGTATATCAGCCGTGTATATGAGATAAAAAATGGGCCCAAGGACACTGCCCTGAGGTACCCCAGATTGTATGGGGTATAATTCTGATGTTGTATCTTCGTATTTTACCATGAAGTATCTGTCACTCAGATACGATTTCAATAGTTGGTAGAATGGATGAGGAAGATCTCGTTTAAGTTTATAGAATAGACCTGGATGCCATACCTTATCAAACGCTTGGGATATGTCCAAAAAAAAAACTGCCGAACAATATTTTTTGTTTTCCAAGCTGTTTCTGATTGTTTCTACAACACGGTGTACTTGTTCAATCGTGGCGTGTTTATCTCGAAATCCAAATTGGTGTTCAGGTATAATTTGTAGTTTGTCAAGTATGGGTTTTAGTCGTTTTACTAATAATTTCTCGAGGAGCTTGGATAAAATGGGTATCATACTGATTGGTCGATACGATGAGACTTCCTCTACTGGTTTTCCTGGTTTTGGGATCATTTTAATCTGGGCTATCTTAAACTGAGAAGGAAAATGTCCTGTTCTTAGAATTGCATTATAAATGTGAGTAAGGAGTATTAATGCTCTGTTTGAAAGTTGCTGAATAACTGTTCCTGTAATTAATTCATACCCTGGAGCTTTTTCGGGAATTAAGTTTTGTCTAATCATGGTATTTATTTCTTTTAAATTTATTGCCTTTATGGGAAGGGCTAACTGGTGAGTCGATTCTAGATACTGTGTTATTTCACTTTCTTCTTCCAAGCTGATATCCCGAGGGAAGGGTTGGAATACTGTAACCAGGTGTTCTGCAAAAACATCTGCTTTTTCCTTGTCGTCCCTTGCCCAACTCCTGTCAGGTTTTCTTAGTGGTGGAATGTTCACTTGGTGGTAATTGAGTTTGCTGGTTGCTTTAGCATAAAATTGACAAAAAAGTCGTTTCTAATCTTTGAAGTTTAAGGAGGTAGCTAGATGCTTCACTTCTTGTATTTGCCTTTTTTCGTTCGTCATTTATTTATTTGTATATTTACTATTTGTTTTAATGTGACTTGTGCCTTTGATATTTTTCCAAAAAAATTCCGCCTCTGGATTTAAAGTATCCCCCTAAATCAGCTGCAATACTAACTCTAACTTGTAAAATTGACAGCTGACCAGTAATATTTTTACAAGATAGTAGCTTGTAACGATCTGTTTTGACAGTTTGTGTGGAGTGTCTATCAATAAATGATGTTTACAAATGATTGACATATAAAATTGATTACAAGTATGTAACGGTACAATACCGGGGTATCATTATAAATTGTAATTAATTTATAAATGTAGAGTGGCTCGTAATCTAAGTGGCTGTACTTCACCTGTGTTTGATTCATGGAATCGTTATAGTGACAAGATCGATGGTTCGTTGTTCAAGTATTGTGTCTGTTATGGGGAAAATATCAAATTATACGCATACACAAATATCATCATACAGTAATTTATTCATTCAGTAATTCATATGGTTTTACATTTTAATTTAGCAAGTAAGGTTTGGTTCATTTGGTAATGGTAAATAATACGCTTTATATTTATGTGGTGACTAAGGGTTTATTTAATAAGTAATAACACACAAATAATGAAGAATGGCGATTTATTCTCAATTAAAGTTTTGAAATGAGTAATGATTTTTACGTGGTTTCTGATTATTTCATTTGGTTATGGTAAAATAATACGCTTTACATTTATGTGGTGACTAAGGGTTTATTTAATAAGTAATAACACACAAATAAGGAAGAATGACGATTTATTTAGAATTAAAGTTTTGAAATGAATTTAATGATTTTTACGTGGTTTCTGATTATATTTCGTGGTATTTTGACGTGAATTAATGTTATAATTCAAATTCTACTGGTTACTAGTACATGCGATCTGTCCCTGCTAATTACGGTGTTTTAGTTATGTCATTCATTCCACATGCGTGCGTTCATCCATATTTTTATCTTTTATTTATTTGATTTGATTCATCCTCAGATAAAGTTTAGCAGTGCATTTCCCAGCAAATAACATGCCAGTATCAAGGGTGACGATTTACCCTTAATAACAGTTTCGCAATGCATTTACCAAGCAATAACACCCAAATAATTATATTGCAAATTTCGATCGGTGATTTGTGCACGATGGTCAGTTGTGTCTGGCTAAAGTACATATATCTGATCTCATAGCGAGTCTCATACCCTAACCCTACTAGTCTGACGTGTATGAGACATAAGCCCTTTTGTTGGTGATTAACTCTTTTTATTGTTTATATTATCTTTTCTTTTGATTTGGTCTCAGATGCATCTTTTTGACTCTTTTTATTTTTATTTTCTTTTATTTTTGTTTTGATTTGGTCTGAGATGCATCTAGTTGTGAGGTAAATTACGATCGGTGATTTGTGCACGATGGTCAGTTGTGTCTGGCTAAAGTACATATATCTGATCTCATAGCGAGTCTCATACCCTAACCCTACTAGTCTGACGTGTATGAAACATAAGCCCCTCGTTTGTTTTTGACTCTTTTTATTTTTATTTAATTTTATTTTTGTTTTGATTTTATGTCTTCTTTTGTTTTTAATATTTTCATTTATTTTTAGTTTGTTTTTACTTTGTTTTTGTGATAATTGAATTCACCTAGCGGATGTCATTCTGCATGATTTTGACTTTGATTCATTCACGGATTTATATCCCTTCTTTACGCATGCTAATGCATGAATTCCCTTGATTCGCATTCATTCTTAATTGCCGTTGTGTTTCGTATTTATTAACTTTATTTCTCATCCGATCATGACTTATGACTTGGACTCATTCAATGATTTATCTATAATATTCACATGCTCGTGCTGCCGGAAAATACTGACTCGCATTCATTCATTTCTCACTCGCTCAAGAATTCAAATATGCAAATACTGACCACATGCATTATCGATGCTAAGGGCTATTTTATTTCACCGGCATGCAATTACAACTTATTAGTTTGATCACTCACTCGGCTGATTGATTAGTGATATTAACTACGCAACGCTAATTACAAGGATTTAGTGACTTGGTATGACATGATGATATTTGCTGATTTTTGTGATAATTATTGACCTTCACGGATACCTATTTTGATTTCCCGTTGCGACCGCTACCTGGGAAATCCCTTGAGTTTATATCTGTTTAAATACCTTCCTGAACTAAGCTCTTTCCCGAATCCCTTGCTAATAAAATATAAATAATAATTAAAACGCATGATAATCGAGTTTTGGTGGTGGTTTATGTGGAGTAGCAATACTTATCATACGTGACAATATTACGAAGAGAACCATACACGTTGTGGGGTGTGATCAGTTAATATGTTCGACCCGAACACATCAAGGGGTTAGAGCGATATTTGTAGTCTGCTTCAAGCGCGCAAATCTGTTTCAAAGTGCGTCGCGAAACCCACAGATCGCTCTAATTATGCAGAAAACCATACATGTTATCGCATGAGATTGATGAATGTGTTCGATCCGCACATACCAACGGGTAAGAGCGATTTTGTTGTACGGCGTGTGATTGGTTAATATGTTCGACCCGAACACATCAAGGGTTTAGAGCGATATTTGTAGTCTGCTTCAAGCGCGCAAATCTGTTTCAAAGTGCGTCGCGAAACCCACAGATCGCTCTAATTACGAAGAGAAACATACATGTTATCGTATGAGATTGATGAATGTGTTCGATCCGCACATACCAACGGGTAAGAGCGATTTTTGTAGTCTGCTTCAAGCGCGCAAATCTGTTTCAAAGTGCGTCGCGAAACCCACAGATCGCTCTAATTACGAAGAGGATTACACACCTTTGCGCCATTTTGGGGGTTTTGTTCTTTCGTAATTTTGTGACATGATATTTTCTGGCGGATTGCCGAATTAATTTACTTGACCCGCGTACTGACTTGTCTGCTAAATATTTCGCAGTGCCCTTCGAAATTGGCAGTTTGATTCGCGTTACTCGATCATCAATTGCGTCAGTACTCACTCATTAACCGTTTCTCTCTCTTGCCGACTGGATAGTTGTACTGATGTCGTAGTAGCTCGTGCCCTTGGTGTTGATTTGAATTACTCCGCGATCTCCCCGAAAATATCTAACTGGTTCAATACTGCCCTAATTGAATTATCAATTTCCCTGACTGTTTATACTAATTGCGCCCCCGTTTACACTCTCGCGATTTGTCTCGTGCCCTCGGCCGTCGAGCACTAAGTGATCACTCCCCCTGCTTTCGCATATTCTTATATGTTTTACCTCCCCCTTTTCCCCGAGCCCTGGGCCCAAATACTGCCGTCCCCGATCTCTTCTACGGTGGTCTCTCCTCCTGGGCAAGTGCCTTTTTCGATGCCTGCGCAATAATTTCTCCCACACGTTTAAGCCACTCGATATTTTGCTGGCGGATTTGGTTTCGCTACCGATACAAATCATGTCCCCTCGTGGTGTGAGTTATCCAGCCCAAATGGGCTCTGTTCTAAGAATTTCGGTACGCGTGCATGTAGCCGGCGCTGTTTTTATGGTACTTAAGTTAATGAATCTATGGGCCGTAATATTGTACTTTCGGTTTTGGAACCCCCGGCATTGGTCAATGTCGGCCAGTGGCACATCCCATGTCTGGATTCGAGTAATTTATATTTCCATGAACTGTCGATATTTCCGCCCGACTAGTAAAATCGTGTTACCCTCAAGTTAATGGCTTTTATTGTCCCTATTGTTGATAGAATTCTCCCGGACTGGTTTAGGGGTCTGTGGCCCCCCCCCACGATCTGTTTACGTAGTTTTATGCCGGAATGCGATACTTATTTAATTATTAATACGAACGATTTTTCAGCAAATAACACCTGTCTTATCTACTCGTTGTTTAGCTAAATAAAACATGGTTTGTCGTGGGTCATTTCAAGTATATGCAATGTTTGTTCAAATCTTTTAAAATAAAATTTAATGCAACGTATGGATTTAATACGAAATTTACGTGTCGTGTGCATCGGGAAAAAAACTTGCGATTGCGACACGTAAAAACCGTCATACAACGGCACGAAACACCCTTGTAAACGTCGTAAAGCAGCTCGCATACTTTTAACATGCCCCCGGGCCATTTGTTGCAGTTTCCCCGATAAGATGAAAACGCGATAAGCGCGTGCAGCCGTGAGAATATTTATCCGGACGCGACACGCCAGACGTCGCCCTCATCTGTGCACACGTATACGGAACGGATCGACGGGCGTCGCGGAATCGCGTTACCCCCCACCCCCGCCAAGGGAGAGGCGTCGCGACGCTCCTCCGCCCGCTCGATAAGCGATGAAGTTCGCCAACTCCGGGGCCGAGGCGTGCGTGTTAATTCGAGTTATAAATCATCATCGCGGCTGATTGGAAATCTAGTTAAGCGTGCGCTCACGGAGTTATTACTATTTTCCGGGTCAATAACGAAGTTTTAAACGGGTCTTTGTTTTTTGCTGCCCCGGAAAACTTGTGTGGTGAGTCGCGAAGCTAACGATCGGGACAGCAATGAAAATTGCAAACAAGAATTACGAACACATTGGCAATTATATTTGTACATGTCACAATAAAAATATCATACATAAGCTTTGATTTCATCAAATACATGGCATCGTTCAAAATAATTTAATCCTTCGAAAATCGTTGCATAAACTGAAACCCGTATCATGAAATTAATTAAATGTATATTGAACGAAACAAGAGTTTAAACTACATTTATAATAATAGGATCAAATTTAATTAATCTGTTTTATGGACTGAAGGACATAAGGATTCCTATTGATTATACTTTATCAGGACAAAAATGTTGTAATAATAAATTTCTAAATCGTAATTGTAAATAAATATAAAAATGGAACCTAACAATGGAGTTTATTTCAAAATCTCTTTCAATATTTCGAAAATGTTTGTAAATATTACAGAAAATTGTAGAAATATTTAAAAAAAAGTAATCAAGACTAGATATAGGATTTGGGAAATTTCGGAAATATTCGGGAACGTTAAGTAAATATTCTGGGAAATCTTATACATTTTCCCGAATGTTTTGAATATATTTCAAATATTCTTTGAAAATAGTCCAATACTCTAATGGTATCAGTGACGCTGATTAATTTAAACTGTAGTATTTGTCAGGTTTTAGACTAGGTTTAAATTTGTGTAGATTATGTAATTTCCGTAAATATTTAGATTTTTTTTAAATATTTCGAAAATGTTTGTAAATATTCTTAAATCTTCTTCTTTATTCTCTATTATAGAAAAAAGTAAATAAAAAATCAATCAGGACTTCTTGTTGTTTTATCAAAATATACACTTTTGGTATATTTCGCAAATATTCGGGAACGTTTAGTAGATATTGTGGAAATATTTTGTTCTACAAAAGCTAATCAGTCAAATTATCATATAAATTATAGTTGATGATTGGTTTACGTAAAGCAAAAATCTAATTAATTAACGATTGGCTGATTGAAGCAATAATGTAATTATTTTTATATATGAATTAGGCAACGTTTTTCATTGTTCGGTCATTTTTGTTGGTGTTCGTGTGTAAAACTTTATAAAATGAAACCACAGCCTTCTTAGTTAAAAATAAAAATAGAACAGAATATACTTTAAAAACCAAAATAATTACGTTAAATATTTAAAATGATTTACATATTTTAATAGCTATTTGTGCAATAAGTTAGGAAATGTAATTTTTTCGGTACTATACATGGGATTTTGAGAAAAACATTTTATTCGAGTGAAAAACATCCTTAACTTACGTGTTTTATACAATATTTTATTCAATTTTGTCGAAAAACGTTTAGAAGTTACACGATTCATTTTTATAATATTAAGTCGGTGAAAAGTCAAACATTTATTTATTTTTCTAATTTATTCGAATGAAAAACATCCTTAACTTCCGTGTTTTATACAATATTTTATTCAATTTTGTCGTAAAACACAAGTTAGACATTTAATTTTTATATTATCAAGTTAATGAAAAGTCAAACTGACATTTAGATATATTTTTTTATTCATCATAATAATGATAAAACTTGTTTGTCAAATCAAAATTTGCAATCAAACAGGTCGATTGCAGTGTTTTTGTACTAGGAAGGGTTCCAAATAAAGCTCCAAAAGCAGTGGGAAAGCTGTTCAAATCGATGTTGGATGATTTTGATTTTTAATCAATTAAAAGTTTAATATTCACCAGTCGAATCAAGAAATATTTATTTCAGTTGAAGATAAACAACTGCTAATGGTATATGCTAAGAGGTATATAACTAGGTATATAAGTTGTATATTACTTTGCAGTTTTCTGAGAGTTTTGTTTTTTTTTTGGAAATTATCAATAAGATTCCATCAACTGGTTTTATTTTACCCTGAACAAAATTGTTCAGCATTAATTTGTACTTTGAAGTCTTCTATTAGTACTGCACTTTGTTTCCTTCCATTTATTCCTATTAAAGTGTTACAAATGTTTATGAGGTTTTCCTTTATTTTGATTTTTGATTTATTATCCACACATTTTATTTTTTGTAATATCGGCCAATTTTTTTTTTTTTTAGTTTAATAAAGATTCCAAGACAGTTTTAAATGCTTTTTATGAATTAGTTTGAAAGTTTAATTTTATAAAATTTTCTGATGGTTTCATACTTTTTCCTGGAAATTATAAATAAGTTTCTATCAATTTTCTTTCATATTTTGAACTTTTAGGTTTTTTAACTTTCAAGTTTTCAAGTAAAAGCTGTCAAAGGAAAGCACAATTTTTGTTAAAAAATATTTTTCAAGTCGCGTTGTCAGATTATTTTGCATTGCAGTTTTCTGAGAGGTTTCTACTTTTTCTTTGAAATTATAAATCAGATTTTATCAACTGTCTTTAATATTTTGAGCTTTCAGAAATTTCCAAGTAAAAGCTGTGAATGTGAAGCACAATTTTTGTTAAAAAAACATTTTCCAAATCGAGTATACTTTTTTATTTTCAGTTTTGCTGGAATTTAAAGTGCAGTATAATTTGTGCAGAAAATTATGCTGTAATTAAGTTTGGTCAATAAGTTTAAAGAAAATTTCTTTTAAAATTAAAAATTAAAGTTTTCTTTAAAATTTCAGCAAACTGTCCTATTAAATTATTAGAAATGTTTATAAGATTTTCCTGATTTATTATCCACACATTTGATTTTTTGTAATTTCGACCAATTTTTATTATTTGTTTATTAATTTAATAAAGATTTCAAGATAGTTTTAAATGCTTTTTTGAATTAGCTTGAAAGTTTAATGTTTGAATTTTTTCTAAGATTCTATGTCAATGATTTTTATAAATTTGCTCGAATGTTTAAATGTTATAGTTGAACATTTTCGCTGGAAATTATAAATAAGTTATCATCTGTCATCAAGTAAATCATCTGTCTTGAGCTTGTTGTAATTTCTACGAAAAATTGTGTTTTTGGTATGCATATTGGAAGAAAAATTGCAATTTTAAAATTTATTAAATTTTTACGAACTGTTCTATTGAATTATTATAAATATTTATAAGATTTTTCTGATTCATTGTTTAACATATTTATTTTTTGTGATTTCGACCAGTTTTTATTAATTATTTGGAAATCAACATTTACAATTTTAAATGCTTTTTATGAATTAGTTTGAAAGTTTAATTTTCGAAATTTTTCGGTGTTGTACTTTTTCCTGGAAATTATAAATAAGTTTCTATTAACTGCCTTTTAAATTTTGAGGTCTTTGGAATGTCCACGTAAATATGGTGAAAGTAATGCATAATTTTCTTTAGACAAAACAGTTAATAAATAAGTTTCTATTGACTGTCTTTTAAATTTTGAGTTCTTTGGAATGTCCACGTAAAAATGGTGAAAGTAAAGCATATTTTTTCTTAGACAAAGCATTTTCCAAATGTTCATTTTGATTTTTCTTTTAAAGTGGAAAATGGTGCTGTATTTTAATGTGATTTACAAGTTTGAAGGATGGTTTTGGAAGCTTATATTGTTTTTGGTGGAATTTCTGTAATTGATAAAGTTTATAAATAAGTTTCTATTGACTGTCTTTTAAATTTTGAGCTCTTTGGAATGTCCACGTAAAAATCTTGAAAGTAAAGCATAATTTTCCTTAGACAAAGCATTTTCCAAATGTACATTTTGATTTTCCTGTTAAAGTGGAAAATGGTGCCGTACTTTAATGTGGTTTACAAGTTTGAAGGAAAGTTTTTGAAACATATATTGTTTTTGGTGGAATTTCTGTACTTGTTAAAGTTTATAAATAAGTTTCTATTGACTGTCTTTTAAATTTTGAGCTCTTTGGAATGTCCACATAATAATGTTGAAAGTAAAGCACAATTTTCCTCAGATAAAACATTTTCCAAATGTAAATTTTTATTTTCCCTTTAAAGTGGAAAATTGTACTGTACTTTAATGTTTACAAGTTTGAAGAAAAATTTTGGACATTTCTATTGTTTTTGGTGAAATTTCTGTAATTGTTAAAGTTTTATGCGAACTGTCTTATTAGATTATTATAACGGTTTATAGGTCTCTTAAATTCGTTTCTTTTTTCTTTCTTTCGCTTTCTCTTTCTTTTGTCTTTCTTTCTTCGTCCTGATTTAATGGAAAATGTTAGGACATTTAATTTTCTGGGACTAATCACTCATGACTAATTGATTAATTCTTGATTTATCATTATCATTATCATTTAAATTGTTTAAAAACTGTAAAAAGTTTTAATAGAACTCTTATTAGATTTTTACAACGCTTTATAAGTCTCTTAAATACGTTTATTTTTTCTTTATTTGTCCTTCTCTTTCTTCTGTCTTTTTTCCGAATTAATAAAATATGTCATACTATTTAATTTTCTGACTCTAATTCATTCCTGACTAATTGACTAATCCCTCACTATTTTTTATCAACCTTTTGCAAATTTAATGGATCTTCTAAGAATGTTTTCAAAGATTGTTTTTTTTTTTTTTTTTTTTTAATTGGTTTATCGGCGTCGACTACTATGGTCATTGGCCGTAAAGATTGTTATCAATTAACTTAAATATTGAGATATTTTGGATAAATCACATTTATTCACTTCATCTGAACTTTTTTTCGAAAATGTACACTCGACTACAATTATTATCATTATTTTATTTATTCCACGATGCACGTTAAACAAATTAGAAAGAATTAGTAAAAAATATCGTTAAAAATCTGTCGGCCAATTACTTTGTTATAAAAATATTTACTAAAAATAGGAAATTTAATCAAAGTAATCAGTACTCTATTGAAAATTGGAACAAATTTGTACCATTTCCAGGCTAATATTTCGAAACCAATTCGACGTTTTAAATCTAAATCGAAATTGTTTGGTTTATTAACATAAACTCTACATTTTAAATAACCTTCTAGAATATAATTCTGCCGTTTCAGATCCAGTAATATTCATCACCATATACTTAATTGTTCAAAAGTATATTGCCATGTTTCTCAATACAGTCGACCAAAACCGTTCCAAATAAGCTTGAATGCCCACGATTTAATCCATACACAGTTCGCAGGCTTTAATTAGCCGGCCGATAATTTCATACAGAGAATTCAATTCGGAGCCTCCGAATTGGATTCCGCTTGAGCGACGCTTCCCAATTAAGACACATCGGCCGCATCACAAGTAAGCCGCAGTGGACGCAATTAATTATTTCTGCGGCGCGCACACGCGCCTGCAAATTGTTTCCTGCGAGCGGACCTGTTCCTCGGGATGCTAATTGAACGGCGGAATCACCGATGGCAGTTGCCATGGGGGCGGCCGTTTGACGCCGCCGCCGCCGGTTCCGCATCGGCGGCCTCGAAACCGCCGTTTGCTAAATTGCGTCGCGGCGCCGTGATCAGGAAGCGCGTTTGCGGCGGAGTTAATCGTGTAGTACAAGGGGGTTATTGTTATGGGGCGCAATTGTGCTCGAGAAAAACGGCCCCCGATGCAACAGCGTCAGCTAAGTGATCGTTTCGTTTCATCTCCGGTTCAGCGAAAAATCTAGATTGAGCGAAGAATTATACAGGGTGCTTCGACTAAGAAGTTTGTTGAGATTTTGTAAACTTTTCTGTTGAAACAGGTTTTTCATAATTACGAGTTAGGGGCTTCCCAGGCTGACGATTTCAGTTCGCCCGCCTGTGAAAGTTAAAGCGCAAGTTCCGCCGCGACACTGACATTTTCAGTTCGCCCGCCGTTCAGACTTTATCCGTGCCTCAATTCTTGTCCACAACCTATTTCTACCGATTGATGTATTTTCTTCTCCCATTTACATAACGGCCCGTTGTATATGTGTTCTGTTTTCTGTACAATTAAATGCCACTCCATTGATAAAACTATTGACTACTTCCTCCTTTAAAACCCCTACGTGCCCTGTGACCCGACGTCCATTCACCGACGTTCAACTAGCCCAGTAAACCAAGTTTAGACCATGCAGAACTTTATATTAAAAGTAACTGTTGTACGTAAAGCGAAAATAAAAAGTTTTCCATACATCGTAGACTTAAGATTAAATATTTTTTAATTTTTGAAATACAAACATTATATTTCGTTTGCATTTAATGTTTACCCTTAACTGTAATTTGGATAGATTCAGAAACGAAACGCACCCATTTTGACTACGTTATTATTATCTTAGAGATATTTCTACCACTGCAAGACAATCTTAATTCTAAGCCATATTTTTATTAAGGCGTTTTCTTAACGTGGATCCTCGCTTATTCTGAATTCGTTTCGATACGCCTGTCCGCCTGGACACGAATTCCGATGGAATTTACACGACGGACGTGTTATTTACGCGCGGCCTGGCGGACGTAAAAAGTATTTACCGCGCCGCGGGGAATAGGCAGGGACGGCCCCAGGAAAACATTTCTTGTTAAACAAAAATGGACGTTTTACAACCGCACGCGTTTTAAGCGGCCCCTTTTTCCGGCGGCGGCGGCGGGAATTCGACGGAATTTTTCGGCCACCGCGGCCTCAACGACACGGGAAAGCTTTTAAATAATTACGAGCTGCGTGTCTTCGTCCCCAGATCGCGCCATCAAAGTTTCAGGTGGACCGAAGAAGATACATGCGACCGAGAGAAGCGGTCTGGCAGTGATCTAATGTAACTGCTGTCTTTTCTACTCAGTTCTAGGCCAATTTTTGAAACTTATAGATAATACAGGCCGTCATGATTTTTGGTGTTTTGAATTTGATACGTGTCCTTAGCTAATACGGGTACGTTGATTCTGAATGTGAATTTGGTTTGAGCCCATCACGTCCAGATTTTTCACAAAATTAAAAAAAACCTTGTGAGATATGTTGTACTAGAGTAAAGAAGTACCTTTACGATATTTCCTAAATTGCATTAAAATTATTTCTCTAAAATACAATGCTCAACAAAATTAGGGGAACACCTTTAAAAAAGGGTTAAAATGGAAATTTAACAACTATACTAAATTAAATATTTCTGATTAATCTTAATTCATGTTTATTTAAACAGAAAGAGGCATTTTAACACCATGTGCTCAAAATAAGTAAAAAAAGACCACCTACTATAATAAAAATTAACCATTTTTAACCCTTTTTTATAGGTGTTCCCCTAATTTTGTTGAGCAGTGTACATGATACATCGATAGAAAATATTTTAGTATAATATTAAGTTTATTTCTTTTCAATGACAACACTGTTTCATTTTCTCATCTGTCAAGGTCAACTTGATGGCATCGGCAGTTGTTTACGAAATATTTAGTTAGCGTCAGTTGTTTGTAGCATCGAGTTGTGTTTTGTTTTCTGAGTGTTTAGTGAGTCATAATGTCATCAAGAAAGTGCAAAAACATTCCTGATATATTTTGTTACGTGTGTGGTGATTTAACCATAGCAAAGCATCAACGAAACATAACAGAATTTATCAAGAAAGCTTATCACGCTTACTTCGGTGTAAATCTTGATGATCAGGACAAACCTTGGGCTCCACACAAAGTGTGCTTTCAGTGTGTAGAGCTACTGAGAAAATGGACAGCAGGTACACGTAGCTCTTTACCCTTTGGCATTCCTATGGTATGGAGGGAACTAAAAACCCATGAAGATGACTGTTACTTTTGCTCCTGCGATGTCAAGGGTTTCAATTCGAAAAATAAACATACTATTCAGTATCCTGATTTAACGTCTGCTAAACGACCTGTACCCCATGGACCATGAATTCCCATTCCTCCACCTTTTCTTTACACCATCCAACAGCAATCATCAGATGAAAGTTCAAACGAAAAAACCGATGAAGACCAATTCAATCCTGATATAGATCAACCTCAATAGTTTATCCAAGCTGAACTAAATGACTTAGTGAGAGACTTGGGCCTATCGAAGGATGCTGCACAAATCTTAGGATCACGACTGAAAAACAAAAATCTGTTGGCTCCAGGAATCACATTTTCGTGGTATCGTGAATAAGAGTTCGCGGAATATTTCTCTCAAGGGGGTTCACTGGTGTATTGTAATAATATTCCTAAAGTAGTCATAAAACTGCGAGCTGACAATTACGATTCCACATCATGGAGGTTATTTATTGATTCTTCTAAGAGAAGTCTGAAGGGTGTCTTGTTGCATAATGGTAATACTTATGCCTCGGTGCCTGTTGCTCACTCCGTGCATCTCAAAGAACCGTATGAGAATCTTGAGCTGTTGCTAAATACAATAAAGTTTAGCGAATATTGTTGGCAACTCTGTGGAGACCTCAAAATAATATCCATACTTTTAGGTCAGTAGTCTGGATTCACAAAGTATCCATGTTTTTTGTGCGAGTGGGACAATCGAGCACGAAATTTACATAACGTGAAGAAAGAAAGAAAAACTTGTACCAGGACAAAAAAATGTGCTTCGTGATGCATTAGTTGACCCAAAATTAGTTCTTTTGCCTCCCCTTCACATAAAGTTAGGATTGATGAAGCAGTTTGTCAAAGCTTTAAATAAACAAGGTGACTGCTTTAAATACCTGTGCGACAAATTTCCTGCACTTTCTGAAGCTAAACTTAAAGAAGGAATTTTTGTATGCCCTGAAATTCGAACCTTAAAATCGGACAGATTGTTCTAAAATACAATGACTCAGGATGAATCTGAAGCATGGAGTTCTTTCGTAGAAGTCATCAGCGGTTTCCTTGGAAACAACAAGTCTCCAAACTACAAAGAAATTGCAGCCAACATGGTCGAAAATTATTTAAAAAAAAACTGGGATGCAATATGCTGTCAGCGAGGAATAGGGAGAGAGGTTCCATCAAGACATAAAGGAGATGGAGAGACGTTACCAAGGAAGATGGGATATTAGAATGATGGCTGAATGAACAACTCAATTATGCAGTGTAATTTTCATTTAAATATAGTTTCAAAAAATATTTTCACAAAATTTTTGGCAGTTTCTATGAAAAATTTCAAACACACTTTTCCTTCGTGGTGGAAAAAACGAAGTGCAGATTCGTGATCAGCACACCCCATTTACTATAGGACACCTAGTAGTAGTAGTAGACAATCTTTATTAGGCTTCGACCTATGTGGTCTTTCCGCCTATTAAACGTGACACCTATTAAACGTGAAACACTTTTTCATGAATGAAATTATAAGAATGAAATATGTAACTTCTAAACGTTTTTCGACAAAATTGAATAAAATATTGTATAAAACACGTGAGTTAAGTGGGTGTTTTTCACTCGAATAAATTTGCCCACTCGCCATCACGGGCTCGTGGCCTAAATTTGGTTTTCGGGAAAGACATCCACTTAACTCACTTGTTATATAAATAACTATAACTTCAGGATTTTAGAAAAGAATAAGTCGTAAGTCGCCACTAGTATGCTTATAAAAAAAAAATTCATCTATACTGTGTGTCTTGTTACTCAAATAACCATTATTTCTAGTACAGGGCGAAATTGAATTGCTTGTATGAAAGAGTTGCCCACCTCATGTTGGAACTATTTGAACTTTTATTTTGCTGAACCTACTGTCCTTTTTATCGACGTGTGTAAAACTATCGACGCTTTGTATTTTATTTTTGTGTTTGTCGGTTTAAGCGCATCGCCGGCAAAGGGCATCAGCGCTATCGGCGTTTTGTTTTAAAGCGCCATATAAAGTTCTGCCGATAGTATTTAGCTACAGGGAGATCAACAATTTACTTTACAATGCAATCAGAATTTTGTACCCAGTAGTGTGCGATATTTCTGTCGAGGATTTGCCACTCGAACATGAATTTTCGCAATTTATCCCCCCAAAAAAGGCGACGGCGCGCATCTGCCGCCCCCATCGGCGTCGCGGCGCCGCGGCCGTGAGACATCGACTGTATAATTTCGCGCGTATTTAAATAAAGGCTCTTCCGCGCGGTTTGGTGGGCGTCGCGGCGGTGTGCGTAAGACCTGCGGATAAACCGCAGTAAGGACCTTTGTATTGATTTTACCGGGTAACCGGCTGACACCGCCAGCCCTCGCCTTACTGACACATTAACATATACATGGCTTATTCTTGCGACTTGAACTGTCCCCGGCCGAAATGACGCCGCACCTTTCACATGAGCCGGGCCCTGCATAAAGCCCCGCATACGTGTGCAGATATAAAAGTGGCATTAGCATTATCGCGGGTTCAAACTCCGCCACGGGCGCGCATCGTCCCTTTTTAGTTTTATCGCGGCCCGCGGCGGATGATTTATATCTTTTAAATTTATCTTTACTACCTCCTCCTTAGTTTTGAATGGAATATTTCGCGAATATGCGGCCAGCCACATTGATATAGATCACACTGGGATTTTCAAATTTTAAAGAAAATTTATTTTATCACTCCTGGATACATAAATCGAGTAAGACCCTGCAGTTATAAACGATGCTGATGATAAACTAAGTTGCTACATTCATTATCAACATAATGAAAAGTTGCCACAAGGTACAAAAAAATCCTTAGGCAGACATCAAATAAATATTTGGTCGTAGTAAAACGTTATGAATACGTCTTTGAAAACCAGAGTGGTGTAGGCCAGCATTTCTTTAAATTCAGATGTAGTCCATGCCGGACAAGATGTCACTTTTCACATAAAACCTAAGCCCCTCCTCTGTCCTGTTGGACTGGTCAACATAAGTCAACAAATATACAAGAGATGTCCCTTGTTTATTACGAAATTGGGAAATTAAGAAAACTCGTATCGTTGAAATATAAATTAGCTATCTTAGATTTAGCTTGGATTGTGTTAATCTTATAGAAATACATCTGTTTAAAACTCACTGCCCATTTGCACCAAATTTCCACGTATTACATTTCGTGTGGTATTGCTATGTATTGAACGTAACACATTTGTCATTGAATGGCGTGTTGCCCCACATTGATTTCCGGATGCGAATTCCAAGGTGCATTGCAATCCGAACAACGCCACGGACGTGCGAATCCTTCTGTCGCAGCCGAGGGAAATAATAAAGCCCCGTGAAAGGGCACAATAAATACACCGGATAATTCCGCCTGTTCCCGGCTGAGCGCATTATCGTTAACACACACTTTTGCGTGTCCAACTGCTGCATAATATATGCGAGCGTAATTGCTCTTTAAAAACACCCATCGATTTCTAATTACCACCGATTAATCGTGCCCAATTACTTATTTATTTACATCGCGCAAGAGAAGCTGCAGCTTCACTGGCAATTTTCCAGTCGCATGTGAGAACGTGAGACTTCGAATGCCGCCTCGTTACATAAGTTGCAAGGGGGCATCGAAAAACAATCCCATCCTAACAACACGGGTAATTGATAGCGCTAACAAGCCTCGTGGGGCTACCATCCTGGGGGCACACGCGCCCACCCACGGACTCGATTAGTCGTGTGCCAACTGTGATGGCGTCAATTATAACGTGTATAAATTAGTTCCGCTTCCGGGGAGCTGTATCTGCCGCCGACCGGAACGAAGCTAATCGTTCCGGTGTCACCGCCCTGCCCGGCCCCGTTTCTTTTAATGTGCGCACCCTCCTCAGGAACCCCCCACCCCCCCACCATTCCCGGGGGTGGCCGATTGTCTTTTTAATTTATCGCGCCCCGGTGTGCATCGGAAGCTGGGGCGATTGATTGATCGGCAGTTTTGATTGAATCGGATGAAATATTGCGCTCATTGATATCGGCCGATTCAATAAGAGTTATTAAACCGTTTGATGCGTACGTAGATGAATCTGTTTTGGGAAACTTACAACCTATGTCTAATTACACTTAAAAAGGAAAATAATCACGAAACACCACTGGTCATAGCCGAAATTGAGAGAGGACTGAGAGCTCATTGATATCGGCCGATTCAATAAGAATTATTCAACCGTTTGATGCATACGTAGATGAATCTGTGTTGAGAAAATTACAAACTTTGTCTAACTACACTTAATATGGAAAATAATCAGGAAACAGCACTGGTCATAGCCGAAATTGAGAGAGGAAGGATTGAAATATCAAATTTTCACGTGGACTAAAGAAACGAGTAAGAAAGTAATATCTAAAATATAACTTTTCTTTCTTTTCTACTCAAAATTACTCTAATTGAGTAAGAAACGAGAAACGAGAAACGAGTAAGAAAGTTATATCTAAAATATAACTTTTCTTTCTTTTCTGTCATGTAAAAATAAAATAAAATAATTAAACATACCATTTACAATAGTTTAGTTTTTATGTTCAACCTCATTTTTCTCAATAATGGCACCTGGTAAAATTTATAGTGCGGTAGTATTCCATACTAGATTGCATTTTATTCCAATATAGATGGAAGATTATTCTATCAATAGATGTAATTTAAGATTAGATTAATGAATTCATACTCTTATTAGCCAATTATAACGCGAGTTTGGACCAAGCAACACGAAATATTTACGAATATTTTGAATATTTTGGTTGTTGATCAGTTGTCTTGTTACGTTCGTACATTGACAAACTACACATCATAATAAAAATGCAGGTCAAAGCAAACATCAAAAATGAAGAATGAATGAATGAAGAAACGAGAAACGAGAAACGAGTAAGAAAGTAATATCTAAAATATAACGTTTCTTTCTTTTCTGCACAAAATTACTCAAATCACTATTCAGCGTCATAATTCTGCGCTTAACAAAAAACGTCGATTCTTAATGTTTTGAGGTGTGCACAACGCAAATCCGAAGTCAAAAAGCCCTATCAGGCACATAGTTGAGTAAAATTTGAGTGAGTTTTTAGTCAAAAAATGTTGTGTTTTGTACTTTTAGGACCTTTTTGTGGGAGGGTGGGGGGCTGTAATTTCATTGAAAAGAATAAAAAATTAAAAAGTTGCATGATTTCTCAAAAGAATTTTAGTGTATTTCAACAAGAAAAAACTGAAAGAGCGAGACAGTATATTTGCACAACCGGTAAAGGGATTAGATTTCCAAAACCGCTGAAGAAGAATATAAAAGGCAAACAAATACACACTGACCATATATTTATCTTGTATACAAATGCAATTACTTAAGCTTACAAACAGTTTGGTCCATGAAATACAAATAAGTATAATTCATGTAAACATATTAAAAAATTAAACATATCATTTTCAAAATTTTAGTTTTTTATGTTCATTTTTCTCAAAAGTGGTACCTGGTGGAATTTTTCTGAGTTATAGTGCGATAGTATTCTATATTTCAGAATATGTTTCGGAATAGAAATTTTTGTGAAAAAAAATGTGTCGGGGATTTCAGCCGAGGTGGGACATATTAAATGCAAATTAAATAGTGCAAAATTGTGCCAATATCTGAAATTTTTTACTAAAGTCTCTCAAAACGTTTAAAGAATTTTTGAATTACTTAGAACGAAATTTAATTAAATATTAGGAACTGAAATTTTGAAACAGGACACTTTTTTGATTCGATGATTCAACATATCAATCATGGGATTGAGTGGAATTGATGAACTATGGGAGTCATGAGTTCAATTTTTATTTATTTTAACTAAAATATTTTCCACATCTTCAGTAAGATTTTAATTGATACTGTATCAATAACAGCATCAATTGTACTTTTACTGAAGGTATGAAAAGGGTTTTATATAAAATAAAGGAATATTTACCTTTCATCTTAAATATTGCAAAATTGTGCCAATTTGTGAAATATTTTACTAACATCTCTCAAAACGTTTATAGAATTTATGAATTACTTAGAACGAACTTTTATGAAATATTAGAAGCTTAAATTTTGAAACAGGATACCGTTTTAATTTGATGATTAACCTCTTAATCATGGGATTGAGTGGAATTGATGAATTATGGGAGACATGAGTTCAATTTTCATTTATTTTAACTAAAATATTTTCCACATCTTCAGTAAGATTTTAATTGATGCTATATAAATAACAGCATCAATTGTACTTTTACTGAAGGTATGAAAAGTGTTTTATTTAAAATAAAGGAAAATGTTGCTTTTATATTAAATATTGCATAATTATGCCAATTTGTAAAATATTTTACTGAAATCTCTCAAAACATTTAAAGAATTTTTAAATTACTTAGAACGAAATTTAATGAAATATTAGAAACTCAAATTTTGAAACAGGACACATTTTTAATTGGATGATCATCCTGTCAATTGAGTGGAATTGATGAATTATGGGAATCATGACATAAATTTTCATTTATTTTAACTAAAATACTTTCCTCATCTTCAGTAAGATTTTAAGTGATACTGTATCAATAACAGCATCAATTGTACTCTTACGGATGATATAAATAATGTCTTATTTGGAATAAAAGAAATTTTAGCTTTTTTTTAAACTAATTTAAAAAAAAAAAAATTTCAGTAGTAGTAACAATATTTTAATGGCCATCGTCTTTCAGCCTTTATTCCAGTTATTAAGTTATCCCAGTTATTAGTTATTTATCCTAGTAGTAGGAATTATTATTATTATATATATATATAAACAATCTTTATTAGGCTATCGACCCCATAGGGTCTTTCCGCCTATATTATTATTATTATTACTATTATTATTATTATTATTATTATTATTATTATTATTATTATTATTATTTTTATTATTATTATTATTATTATTATTATTATTATTATTATTATTATTCTTAACTGCACCATATGATATATCGGCTGCAAAACTAGCATAATACAAAAAGCAATTATTTAGTAACAATTGAAGAGTTTTCATAAATCTAAATATGAAATTTAAAATAAAATTAACTGATATCGGCTGCTACTTGACAGTATTTATGCTGTGGTAGTATTTCATATTTTAGAATATTTTTCGGAAAAATAAATTTAAAAAAAATGTGTCGGGTATTGCAGCCGAGGTGGGAAATATGAATACAATAATATTATACAACAATATAGCAAAATTGTGTTAATAATGCTAATAATTTGTAAAATATTTTACTAAAATTTTAAGTTTTTTAAGTTACACATTTCATTTTTATAATATCGAGTCGGTGAAAAGTCAAACTGATATTTATTGTAAAAATTTATTTCACTTGAAGAGAAACAACTGCTTGTGATGTCTGCTAAGAGGTATATAAAGTCCGTTTAAAACGTCAGAATTTAATAATAGTTATTGTATAAGTGTTTTAGATAGCGTTTTATCCACGCAAGAAAGTTTAAACCCAAGAGCGAAGGTCGAGGGTTTAATTTTCTTAAGTGAATAAAACGCGTGTTAATATTAATAATAAATAAATAAACTTTAATTGATTTAAGCTTGTATTTTTCAATATTCCATTAGTGGAATATAGTAATTTCATTATTCCACTAGTAGATAAAGTGTTATTTCATAAGTGTGGATAAAACTCCAATTATAATATGATTGTGGATAAATAGCTATTTAGGTACAAGGGAATGAAATTCGACTTTATTCACTTATACCATAAATAGCTATTTTTCAATTCGCATTACTAAAATGCTCATTATGTATATTGAATCTCATCGTTAATACTACACTTTAATCGAATGGGTGAATAAAATGTTTTCATTTTCACTTTATTCACAATAACCATTGACAACGTGAATAAAGTAACAAAATAGGTAAATTCGCACTGTCCTTGAAATTTTCGTTGTCACCTGACAATGTGACACTAGTCACTTGGACACTTGGAAAACATCTTGTATGATACACCTGAATAAAGCAATTTTATTTAAATCTTGTATGATACACCTGAATAAAGCAATTTTATTTACTTATACCTTAAATAGCTTTTAAATAATTATAAAATGAAGTTGTGAAAAACGGTAAAAAGTGCTTTAATTATTGATAAGTAATATAATTTCATAAGCTCAAAGAACAATATATGAAATTTACATATTTATTTATGTTTAGTATGGCACAGTATTGGATATCTTATGAAAAAATTGATAATTTAAAAGACTCCATGTCTTCTTCCTCTTCTTTGGTCCTATTATTCCACCAGGGAGTGTAGGGCATATTTCGATATTTCTGTGACTGATGTACCAATAAAATGTCGTCACCATTTTACTGTCTTCCTCCTGCAAGTACTCCTCTAAGAGAGTCCATGTGGTTACTTCAAAAACTAATACTTCAACTAAAATTACTTCAATTACATTACTTCAACTAGAGCTTACTTCAACTGCAATTACTTTAACATGAAAATATTTCAACGCAGAGTTACTTCAACTCGAAATAACTTCGACTAGATAACTTCAACTTGTTACCTAATCTATCCTAACCCAACCTAACCTAACCTAACCTGACCTGACCTAACCTAATCTCACCTAACGTAATAATCATAATCATAATATGGTGGCACCTGTTTAATAAATTTTAATTTAAAATGAAAATTAACAAAAATAACAAAATTAGAAAATTAAATTCAATTTTTGATTAATTCCACGAAAACATAAACATTAAATATGTGAGTTGCAAAACCAAAATAACAAGATATTTATTTTAAAACTCGTTGACAGTTGCCATGACAATGTTTTAGTAGAAACAAAAGAGCCAGTTATTCGAAACAAAAAAGTTGAATTGAAATATATCTTAGAACAAGACTTAAAATTTAGCACCACAATATAAAAATTAAATTTGTCGGTTGCAAAACCAAACATAATAAGATATTTATTTGACAACTCGTTGACAAGCTAAATTAACAATATTCCAAAACATAAATATTAAAAATGTGAGTTCCAAAACCAAAATAACAAGATATTTATTTGAAAACTCGTTGTCAGTTACCATGACAATGAATTTAGTAGAAACAAAAGAGCCTGTTATTCGAAACGACAAAGCTAAATTGAAATATATTTTAGAACACGACTTCAAATTTAGTACCACAATATAAAAATTAAATATGTCTGTTGCAAAACCAAACATAATAAGATATTTATTTAATAACAGCTATATTAACAATATTTTAAACAATATTCAGAATAAAAGACTCACTTTTTCGAAAGCTGGTTTCAAAGATATTTTCCACGTTAGCATGACAATGTTTTAGTAGAAACAAAAGAGCCACTTATTCGAAACGAGAAAGCTGAATTGAAATATATTTTAGAACAAGACTTCAAACTTAGAACCATAATATAACATTAAATATGCCGATTGCAAAACCAAACATAATAAGATTTTTATTTGACAACTTGTTGACAGGTATATTAACAATATTTTAAACAATATTCAGAATCAAAGACTCGCTTTTTCGAAAGCTGGTTTCAAAGATATTTTCCACGTTATTTTGACAATGTTTTAGTAGAAACAAAAGAGCCAGTTGTTCGAAACGAGAAAGTTGAATTGAAATATGTTTTAGAACAAGACTTCAAATTCAAATTTAGCACCACAATATAAAAATAAATATGCCTGTTACAAAACCAAACAAAATAAGATATTTACTCGTTGACAGTTATATTAACAATATTTTAAACAATATTCAGAATCAAAGAGTCACTTTTTTGAAAGCTGGTTTAGAAGATATTTTCCACGTTACCATGACAATGTTTTAGTAGAAACAAAAGAGCCAGTTATTCGAAACGAGAATGCTGAATTAAAATATATTTTAGAACAAGACTTCTTCAAATTTTTTACCACAATATAAAAATTAATGACCAAACAAATCAAACAAAATAAGATATTTATTTCAAAACTCGCTGACAGCTATATTAAAAATATTTTAAATAATATTTAGAATCAAAGAGTGACTTTTTCGAGAGCTGGTATGAAAGATATATTCCTTGTTACCATGACAATGTTTTAGTAGAAACAAAAGAGTCACTTGTTATTTCCAGGTTTTTGGACCCTATGCGTAGTATAGCTAACGTTCTAATGAACATTCGGATTGTTACTCTCATTTGTACTGTGGTCGTGTGCACGCATACCTACGTGTAATACAGCGCTATCCGTTACAGGTGGATAAAGTGGATAAAGCTGCTTACTTGCTTCGCGTGGTTCATCACCGTCGCCCGTCGCTTTGTGAACAGGTAAAAGCGTTGATGTGACAGCAGCAGTCGTGCGATGTACATAATCCTCCCATGCACAAAGCCAATAACGCACGTTCTCAAAGATTCGCAGGCTATTTTCATTAAAACCAACAAAGCGGGTAATTTGGCATTCATTCTTGAAATTTTTTGTTTAGTGAGTAGTCGCATTGGTACCTCGCATCAAAGTACGGCCCTCTTGTACGTTCATCAGACAAATTATTCGCTCGTTGCAATTAAATCGGCAATGTTAAGTTATGGTGGATGCGCCGGGAATGGTGGAGGCGCCGGGTTTTAAAATGTGCCATTTCCGGAAATTTTTGTACATACACCGTAAATTCCGCGGCATCCGTGGACGTCTTCATCGACCGGCGGCGTCGCGACGCTCCGCCGCGGGGATTACCGTCCGACGTCTACGAGGATGTATTGGGTCGCCGGATGAGCCGATGGTTTTCATTAAGATGATCCGGATTAGCGGCTCACCGGGGGAAATTGATGAGGATGTCGGCACATTGTTCATTTATGTATTAAGAGGTGTATTTCCTTGAAACTGCCGGATAACAGCGGCGGCGTTACAGATGAACAGTAATTTAACGCATTAATATTAGCAGAGGGAGCGATAACAGCGTAATTCGAGACTCGAGCGGGCGCGACTCGTAAACTCGAATTATCATTCCGGAACAATAAATAAGTGTGCAAAATTATCGGCGCACATTAACGTGCACATTCACGCCGCTAATTAATAGTTTTGCGCCGTTCAGAAGAGGGCGCATCGAATTCTTTGATGTGCCCCGCACCCACGTCAAAATATCGAGCGTCTGCCTCGCCTCCCAGAAGGCACTTCTGTTCTTGTTATTTCGCCCTTTTTATGCCACCTGTCAATTTATATATCCCCCTCTTTATAAATAACACGGCGGAGGAGCGGTTATCTTGTTCTTCTTCTCCTTGCCGCTCGGCAGTCAATTTGCGAGCGCGACTCTATCAATCACGGCCATCGCAGGCGGCTGGGGAAGTCACAAATGGGATTTGCGTATCGAATTATAAGGGCCCGTCGCGAAAAATGCACGTAGGCGACCGCTGGAACTCGTTTAGTCCGTGGACGCCTCTCGGCTTCCTTGATGGGATGCAATTACCGGCTGCCGCGCGAAAACGGTGCAAATGCAATTCTACACTCCGACAAATTCAATAAACTTAATGATAGCTAAAAGATTACGGGCGGTGAATTTTATATGCAGTCCGGGAGCGCATTTAACCATTAAGTACTGGCTCGTCGTCCGCCGGAGTGCCTGTTACTTCAAATTTATAATGTTATCAAAGTCCCGGAGTCACATAATCCTTATTTATGTGCTCTTAATTCTGGCATGTCCAATTACCTAAAAAGCAATTTTGAACGAAGTTCATCGCAACAACATATCCATATTTCTCTTTGGCTATTCATTAGAAAACATATTTTAGGTTTTCAAATTAATATTTATAGCAATTATATTAATATATTGTAACATTATTCTCAAAAAATCTCACAAATATTAATATTTTAAAAATTATGTATAGGATATTGAATCACTTAAATTAAACGGCGAACAATATATCACTTTATATAAGTATTAAAAATTATTGATAACGATTCGCTAGTTTTTGATATAAAAATTGATAATACTTCGAATGTCACTAAAAATCACTCTTAGAAACGAATATCTCAAGAATTATACATTGGATATTAACTCAGTTAAAGTATATATGTGATAACACATCACTTAATATCAGTCATAAATTTCATTAGTTTTGACACGCTAGCTTTAGAGATATGATTATTTTAGTATGAGTAACATTTCCATCAGCATCTAAAATTCTACGATTACGTTAAAAACGCAATATCTCAAGAATCGTGCATTGGATATTAATTATCTTACATCCGTTCATCAACAGCATATTACTAATTATCAACAATAAATTGCATTCATATTGATACGCTATTTTTTGAGATATAATTTGATAATACTTTTAAATCTCAAAAATCTCACTGTTACAGTAAAATATGAATATCCCAAGAATTATGCATTGGATATAGATTCACTTAAACTAAACAGCTGATCATATATCACTTAATATCAGTAATAAAAAATGTTCATATTGATACGCTAATTTTTTACATATAAATTGATACAACTTCAAATATCACTAAAAATTACACTAAAAAACGAATATATCAAGATTTATACATAGGATATTACCTGAATTAAATTTTGTAAATGATAATACACAACTTAATATCTGTAATAAATTTCATTAGTTTTGACATGCGAGCTTTAGAGATATGATTATTTTAGTATGAGTAATTTTCGAGAACATTTCCATCAGCATCTAAAATCCCACGATTAAATTAAAAACGCAATATCTCAAGAATCGTGCATTGGATATTAATTATATTACATTTGTTTATTAATAGGATATCACTAACTATCAAAAATAAATTGCATTGATATTGATACGCTAATTTTTGAGATATAATTGGATAATACTTACAAATCTAAAAAAATCTCACTATTTGAGTAATATATGAATATCTCAAGTATTATCCATTGGATATCGATTCACTTAAACTAAACACCTGATAATATATCACTTAATATCTGTAATAAAAATTGTTGATATTGATACGCTAATTTTTTATATATAAATTGATAAAACTTCAAATATCACTAAAAATTACACTAAATAACGAATATCTCAAGAAATATACATTGGATATTAACCGAATTAAATTTTGTAAATGATAATATATAACATAATATCAGTAATAAATTTCATTAGTTTTGACCCCCTAGCTTTAGAGATATGATTATTTTAGTATGAGTAATTTTCGAGAACATTTCCATAAGCATCTAAAATCCCTCGATTACATTAAAAATGCAATATCTCAAGAATTGTGCATTGGATATTGATCATCTTACATCCGTTCATCAACAGCATATTACTAATTATCAACAATAAATTGCATTGATATTGATACGCTATTTTTTAAGATACAATTTGATAATACTTACAAATCTCAAAAAATCTCAATATTTGAGTAATATATGAATATCTCAAAAAATATCCACTGGATATCGATTCACTTAAACTAAACAGCTGATAATATATCACTTAATATCAGTAAAAAAAAATGTTGATATTGATACGCTAATTTTTTATATATAAATTGATAAAACTTCAAATATCACTAAAGATTGCACTAAAAAACGAATATCTCAAGATTTGTACATTAGATATTAACTGAATTATTTTTTTAAAATTATAATACATCACTTAATATCAGTAATAAATTTCATTTGTTTTAACACGCTAGCTTTAGAGATATGGTTATCTAAGTATGAGTAATTTTTGAGAACACTTCCATTAGCATCTAAAATCACACGATTACATTAAAAACGCAATATCTCAAAAATCGTGCATTGGATATTAATTATATTACATTTGTTTATTAATAGGTTATCACTAACTATCAAAAATAAATTGCATTGATATTGATACGCTAATTTTTAAGATATCATTTGATAATACTGACAAATCTCAAAAAATCTCACTATTTGAGTAATGTATAAATATCTCAAGAATTATCCATTTGATATCGACTCACTTAAACTAAACAGCTGATAATGTATCACTTATTATCAGTAATAAAAATTGATGATATTGATACGCTAATTTTTTATATATAAATTGATAAAACTTCAAATTTCGCTAAAAATTACATTAAAAAACGAATATCTCAAGAATTATACATTCAATATTAACTGAATTAAATTCTGTAAATGATAGCACATCACTTAATATCAGTAATGAATTTTATTAGTTTTGACACGCTAGCTTTAGAGATATGTTTATTTTAGTATGAGTAATTTTTGAGAACACTTCTATTAGCTCTAAAATCCCACGATTACATTAAAAACGCAATATCTTAAGAATCGTGCATTGGATATTAATCATTTTACATCTGTTCATCAACAGCACATTACTAGTTATTAAAAATAAATTGCATTAGTATTGATACGCTAATTTTTGTGATATAATTTCATAATACTTACAAATCTCACTAGTTGAGTAATATATCAATATGTAATCCCACGATTACATTATAAACGCAATATCTCAAGAATCGTGCATTGGATATTAATTATATTACATTTGTTTATCAACAGGATATCAGTAACTATCAAAATTAAATTGCATTGTTAGTAGGAAAGGGAAGAAATGTACAATATTCCAGTATCATATGAAAATATTGTCAGGACAAGGTATGAATTGTAGTTAAGCTCGACTACGCTGATACAGCGATAGAAACATACATTTCTACCTTTATTAAATTCGTTCCACCCACAAACGCTATCGCTATGTAGTGTTACTTGGTAGGTGTTGTCATGCAAATTGACTTTAGAATTGGTTACTAAGGTGTACATTTCACTTCATCGTTCATATAATTACCTAAGAAATGTATGCCTTTTTGTATTACACGTTTCAATTATAGAAATTAATATAAAATATGAATCGGGTTTTTACAACTTTGGTTCTGGCAGAACTGTCTTCATCAAGAATTGTCTATGTAGGATATTTATTCAGTGAAATTTCTCAAAATTTATTCGTTGCATATTTAGTAATAAATTTGTAATTAATTCACCAGAAGACAATTCAATGATATGAAGAGAAAAACATAAACTGAAAAGTAAACTCCACCCCACCCACTTTACACCAGTGGGCAGATTTGAATGCAAGCAAATAAATAACGCAAATATGATTTTATATATAAAAAAACTGAAAACAAAAATTATTTGTAACAGAAATTCTTCTGGCATGAAACCCGTTTGCACACGCATTAAAAGTTCGTGAAACGCACGCAATGACACACCGATTGTAATTACGGCACCGCATAAATGAAACATATTCATTTACATCTGAATCGCCATTATTCAAATCTGTTTAGCGAGTTTTAACAATATTTATGTGCATATTTGATAAAATTTCGAGCACCGCACTCCAGCTCTCGCATGAAGGAGGAATAGTGATGCTTATGCAAATCTCCATCAATTTACGCCGCGTTTTAAATTGAAATTCCGGACCTCCATCCAGGACGGTTCGAGTGATGCGTTTTCTGCATGGGACGCGACGGTCAGGCATAATTCTATGCAGAGGTAAGCACTCCAGTGAGTGACAATAGTTTCGGTATGTGGGAAATATGCAGTCTCGCCGTTTATTGTTAAATCTGGACCGAATGCAGCAATTTATATGTTGTAGTCGAGCATTACGTGGACGTGCAGATATTCGTAGCGTTCGTATCGATTAGTCGCGCGTTATTGGTAAGTGGATTCTATTAAAATTCGGTACGATTTGCCACGCTTCGTTAGCAACGATTTGGTAATGGTGGCGAAATTAACTTGTACAAATATATAATGAAATTTATTGCAAAATTAACGTTTGGCGATATGAGTTATATTGGACGTAAATTAAATTGTGCATATGGATTTCTCCACATTAATTTGAATAAAATGATGAAAATTAAATTCTAACGTGTCTAGCTTCGTCTTTCACTTTTGATAAATATAGAGAATAGATAGTAATAGAATATAGAGAGGTAATTTCACATTTACACAATTTAACAGGTAATAGAAGAGGAAACAATAGAAACCTGAGGAATAACAAAAACCAATAGAAACCCGAAGAGTACAAGCTGGTGGACAGAATAGATACAAAAATAAGTTAGAACCAAGAAGCAACTATGGAAAAAATACCTAAACAATAGAATAGCACAAGACCATGGCAGATACAAAGAACAAAGAATTTTTCATTTTTCATTTGTAAGTTACATTACAAGTTACAGTTATAAACAAAATATCACAAAGTTGTTATAATTGTAAAGCAATTTATTTTAATTAAAAAGAAATATGATAACTAGTTTTTATATAAATGCCTTAATACTTAACCCGGCTTCGTTTTACATATTCTCATGTACTTGCAGATAAAATGAAATGTTATGCATGTACCTGAGAACGTTAACGGCGTAATAATTGCACGAGCAGCGTGGGAGTGTAGCTGCGCCATGTGAAGTAGAGCGTGAATAGCGATTGCTTCTTCGACGATAGGGTCGTCCGAAGGACCGTGCTCTGAGAGCAATGCTATGTATCTGTCTGCGACGTAATGGAGATAGCTGAACTAACGCGCCACTCGGGTATATGGCTTGTGATTTTGATACGGTTACGATGATATATCCATAAGAGATATCCAAACACGCCGGGCTTTTACGGTAAATCGTAATGCACGCGGCCGCTGCATGTACGGCGAATCGATAAATTAAATGCACGCGCATTTTTCGCCTTCAATTGAATCAGAGCAAATAAATCAAATCAAACTACTATTTTAATATTAGCGTGCCAAAATTGGCATTGATATAATAATGTGCAATATTTATGCAATTTCCAGATGGTTCTGATGCACCTTTGGAAATTTATTGATTTATATAATAATAATAATATATTTATTCACGTTGCTGTTTATAGATGTGACAGGTCAATAGGAACATACATATAATAATAAAACATAAAACAATATAAGAAGAGAATCATTAAAGCACTTAAACAGTAAGGACAGTATACTTATAAAGCAGCAATCAATATAAAACTAATTATCACACATAAATTCATTGATAGAATAATATGTTTTGTTCTATAGAAACAGTTTTATTTTCATTTCAAAATCACGTTTGCCCTTTATGTCAATTATATCAGATTTCATTGTTGTCAATACTAAAACATTCGACATAATTGAAACAAAGAATTTGCATTTTTTTTACGATTATTTAATGAATTTAATGAAAGAAGTCTAAAACATTGGACATAATAGAAACAAAGAATTTGCATTTTTTTACGATTATTTAATGAATTTTACGAATAATTGGTCAGATACTTGTAGATTATGATGATACTTGGTCAAAATGAAATAAAACTGACACATACCACTGAAAATTTCAAGATTATGATTTGCAAGATTTTTAAGATTTTTTGTTCCTTAAAAAAATTCAAAGTGCTTATTAATTAAATTAAATAAAATAAGAAGAAAAATAAAAAATATGAAAATGATAGAGTGATAACCGATACCGGTCAACTCGGAGAGTTAAACATTCAGAATATTTAAAAATATCATAAAAAGTGTGCATCAAATTGACACCCAATGCATCTTATGTATGTTAGTCCTGAAGGGTCTATGAATATACCCTGTAAGTGAAACTTTCTAATCTGCCGTCAGATGGTAATATATCAACCCTGAATATTCATAAAAATCCAACCAACTCGAAAAGTTAAGCATTCGATTTTCTCACTTATTTAATACATCTATACGTCTTCATATTTTCAGAGGAATTATCTTCGGACATAGTATATACAAATCTGGCATAAAATTTTCTAAATATTCATTAGATAAACTTTCAGAAATTTTAGTGATTAATACCATATGGCTAACTCGGAAAGTTAATTACTCGATTTTCTCACTTATTTGAGACACACTAGTGGTCAAATTTTCAGAGAATTTATCTTCCGGCATACTGTATATAGATCTAGCATATAATTTTCAAAATATCCACCAAATAAAATTTCGAAAATTTCAGTAACAGATAACTTATACTGGTCAACTCGGAGAGTTAATAACTTGATTTTCTCACTAATTTGAGACATATTCGGTGTCAAATTTTTCAAATAATTTATATTTGGATATACTGAATACAAATCTGGCATAAAATTTCCATAATATCCATTTGCTAAGTTTGCAGAAATTGCAGTGACTGATCTTACACTGGGCAACTGGGAAAGTTAATAACTAGATTTTCTCATTTAATTTACACATATCCGTTATCAAATTTTCAGAGGATTTATCTTCAGGCATACAGTATATAGATCTTGCATAAAATTTTAAATATATCCATTAGGTATAGGTATGAGGTATTTTTAAGTTTCACAAATTTAAAATTTATGTTATTAAAGATCTAACATAGCTTTCAGGAATTTTCAACGAATCTTAACGAATGTGTAAAGGCAAATTAATGTTCCTGTAAACCTGATTCATTTTGCTGCAATTTTTATTTACTTAAAATTTATGATTTTGTATATGACTGAAATTTTCCTGAATTGTCATGAAATTTCTATGAATTTTAGTGAGCTTCCTTGTCATTAAATGGCATTTCTTTATGAACAAGTAAATCACGTTCAGTTTTTTGTAAATATTCACATATATCATTGAAGTTCTTATAAACATAATATTTTTTTAAGTTTTACAAATTTAAAATTTAAGGTTTTAAAAATCTAACATAGCTTTCAGGAATTTTCAACGAATCTTAACGAATTGTAAAGGATAATTAATGTTCCTGTAAACCTGATGCATTGTGCTGATATTTTCATTAACTTGAAATTTATGATTTTGTATACCTGAAATTTTCTTGAATTATCATTAAATTTCTATGAATTTTAGTAAAGCTTCCATGTAATTAAATGGCATTATTTATAAACATGTAAATCTCGTTCAGTTTTTTTATAAATATTCACATATATCATTGAAGTTCTTATAAACATAATACATTTTTAAGTTTCACAAATTTAAAATTTATGGTGTTAAAGATCTAACATAGCTTTCAGGAATTTTCAACGAATCTTAACGAATCGTAAAGGCAAATTAATGTTCCTGCAAACCTAATGCATTTTGCTGCAATTTTCATTAACTTGATATTTATTATTTTGTATATGGCTGAAATTTTCTTGAATTGTCATGAAATTTTTATGAATTTTAGTGAAGATTACATGTAATTAAATGGCATTGTTTATGAACAAGTAAATCTCGTTCAGTTTTTTGTAAATACTAACAAATATCAGTGAAGTTCTTATTAACATAATTTTTATTTTAAGATTAACAAATTTAAAATTTACGGTTTTAAAGAGATAACATAGCTTTCATGAACTTTCAACTAATCTTAACGAATTGTAAAGGAATATTAATGTTCCTGTAAACCTGATGCATTTAGTTGCAAATTTCAATAATACTAATGAAATTTTCATGAATTGTCATGAAATTCGTATGAATTTTAGTGAGCTTCCATTAAATCAAATGACAGTTTTTATGAACATATAAATCTCGTTCATTTTTTTTTGTAAATATTTACATATGTCATTGAAGTTCTTATAAACATAATAAATTTTTAGGTTTCACAAATTTAAAATTGATGGCTTTAAAGATCTAATATAGCTTTCAGGAATTTTCAACGAATCTTAAAGAATTGTAAAGGCAAATTAATGCTCCTGTAAACCTGGTGCATTTTGTTGCAATTTTCAGTAACTTAAAATTTATGATTTTGTATATTAACGTCATTTTCATGAATTGTCATGAAATTCGTACCATTTTCAGTGAAGCCTCCATGAAATCAAATAGCATTTTTTATTAACGTAAATCTCGTTCAATTTTCTGTAGATATTCATAAATATCATTGAAGTTCTTACACACATGATATATTTTTAAGTTTCACAAATTTAAAATTTATGGTTTTAAAGATCTAACAGCTTTCATGACGAACGAATTTGTAAATTTGTAAATTAACGTTCCTGTAAACCTGATGCATTTTGTTGCAATGTTAATCAACTAGAAATTTATGATTTTGTATATTAATAAAATTTTCATGAATTGTCATAAAATTCCTCTGAATTTTAGTGAAGCTTACATGAAATTTATTGGCAATATTATGAACATGTAAATCTCTTTCAGTTTTTGTGAATATTCATAACGGTCATTGAAATTCCTATGAAGGTGGTATTTTTTTTTAGTGTCGCAAATATCGACATGTACGGCTGTTATGACATTTATAACATTCATACGGGTGTTAATAGCTATAACATGCTTTTGTTTTGCAAATTATTTTCATTTGTAGCATTTTATAATATCATCCAGGTCAGGCATGCTGTATACAGATCTGACATAAAATGTTCTTAATATCCATTAGATAAGTTTTCAGAAATTTCAGTGACTGATAACTTATTCTGGGCAACTGGGAAACTTAATAACTCGATTTTCTCACTTAATTTGCAAATACCCGTTGTCAAATTTTCAGAGAATTTATCTTCAGGTATACTGTATACAGATCTGGCATAACATTTTCATAATATCTTAGATAAATTTTCAGAAATTTCAGTAACAAATAACTTATATTGGGCAACTCGGAAAGTTAATACCTCGATTTTCTAACTTATTTGAGACATACTAGTACTCAAATTTTCAGAGAATTTATCTTCGGGCATACTGTATACAGATCTGCCATAACATTTACAAAATATCTATTATATAAATTTTCAGAAATTTCAGTATCTGATAACTTACACTGTTTAACTGAGAAATTTAATAACTCGATTTTCTCACTTAATTTAGACATACCCGTTGTCAAATTTTCAGAGAATTTAGCTTCAGGCATACTGTAAACAGATCTGGTACAACTTTTTCAAAAATCCATTATATAAATTTTCAGAACTTTCAGCGTTTCATAATTTACACATGGCAACTGGGAAATTTAATAACTCGATTTTCTTACTTAATTTACACGTACTAGTTGTCACATTTTCAGAGGATTTTTCAAAAATTTCAAAAAACAGATAACTTATACTGGTCAACTCGGATAGTTAATATCTTGATTTTCTCACTTATTTGAGACATACCAGTGGTCAAATTTTTAGACAATTTATTTTCAGGCGTGCTGTATACAGATTTGGCATAATATATTCAAAATATCTATTATATAAATTTTCAGAAATTTCACTAACAGATAACTTTTACTGGTCAGCTCAGAAAGTTAATACCTCGATTTTCTCACTTGTTTAAGACATACAAGTGGTCAGATTTTCAGAGGATTTATCCTCAGGCATGCTGTATACAGATCCGGCACAAAATTTTCAAAATATCCATTAGATCAATTTTTGGAAATTTCAGTGACAGATAACTTATACTGACCAACTGAGGATGTTAATAACTCGATTTTCTCACTTAGTTAAGACATACTAGTGGTCAAATTTTCAGAGGATTTATCTTCAGGCCTACTGTCTACAGATTTATCTTAAATTTTTAAAATATCTATTAGATATTTATATTTATATTTATAGATAGAATTTTCAGAAATTTCAGTGACCTTAAATATTTCTGTTTCATACTATTTCTTCATGTGGTGCTGCTTGCAACCTTGTGACAGCATTTCTGCATACACCACTGTGTTTGCCACTTTATACACTACTTTGTGATAAAAACGCACGCACGCACACGTAAAGTAAAATCGTATTTCAAGTTTTACAGCCGACGGAAAATTGCTGCCTGACGCAGCAGCCGGATGAGCCGCAAAAAAGGTTTTATGAATATGGAACGAAAGCACCGCGCGGTGTCGATGGATTAAATGTATATCGATGCTCAAGGTGAGCGTATTGAAAGATAAAATACGTTACGTAGTTTCCAAGTACTTTGTAACGGCGAGAGAATGCCGGCAAGAGGGTGAGCACTGCGGCGTTTTTGAGCCGGGGGATGCAAAACCCCCCGAACAAAATGCGATACACGAAAATTTATGCATACAACGGCTTCGAGGAATACATCAATGTCTTTGATGAATGCCGCGGCGGTTTCGGTGAAAAATTTAATAATCGTTTAAGATGATGATTAAATGCTAGCAATATTGCAGGTATAAATAACTGGAGGCTCTAGTCGATATGCAATTGAAGCGAAGCGATATAATGTATGTGGTACAAAGTTAGATATTGAATTTTTGCAAGTGGAAAGTCTACAATCAGAAGTTTCCCAGGTGCCCAATTTTCAGTAAACCTTTGTACCTATAACATATTTCAAACACTTACTGAAAGTGTAATTAAAATATATGAAAATTAGAGAAAATTAAGTAAAATTCTCAAAATTTTCAACTAAAACCCCTATAAATAAAAATATAAATAGTTTTAGAAATATATTAAAATTTTCTGAAACATGCCAGTAGGTATATCTGGAAAAACTGATCAAATGTACGTATAAAAAGCACCTGTGCGTAAAAACATGCCAGTAGGTATATCTGAAAAAACTGATTAAGAGTGCGTATAAAAAACACCTGTTCGTAAAAATCAAAGACTTACTTACTGAAAGTGTAATTAAAATATATGAAAATTATAGAAAATTAAATAAAATTCTCAAAATTTTCAACTAAACCCCTATAAATAAAAATATAAATAGTTTCAGAAATATTTCAAAATTTTCTGAAACATGCCAGTAGGTATATCTGGAAAAAGTGATCAAAAGTGCGTATAAAAAACACCTGTTCGTAAAAATCAAACACTAACTGAAAGTGTAATTCAAATATATGAAAATTATAGAAAATTAAATAAAATTCTCAACATTTTCAACTAAAACCCCTATAAATAAAAATATAAATAGTTTCAGAAATATTTCAAAATTTTCTGAAACATGCCAGTAGGTATATCTGATCAAATGTACGTATAAAAAGCACATGTGCGTAAAAACGTCAACTATGCGTAATAGCTATTTGTACAATAAGTTAGGAAATTTACTTTTTTTTTTCGTTCTAGGCATGGGATTTTTCTCGGGAGATTAAAAACATGCCGTGTACGAAGAAAAATTGGATTTTCTACGTGTTGCACACGTGATTTTTTCTACTAGAGTTTTGAAAATAAATTAAATGTGGATAATTTTAATATCTTAAAATTATTTCTAAATTAAATAGCGGAGTCAAGATTGTTCTGCTTTTAATAATGAAGAGGTTAACGGAAATAATAACCCTATTTCTACTTCCACAAGATCTGTTCTGGAATTTCATTCACGAATTTTTGAACAAGTTTCTGTTAAGATTTATAATAGTGATAAAAATAACATGTACAATTTCAATAAATTGACTTATTATTGACTTTTCATGTTGAAATATTATATATATACTCAAATTAGTATTCACATGTTAAAGTTTTTCTAATTTTAGGAGAAAAATCAGTTTCCCTTCACCAATTAAAAAATAGGTATTTATAGTATAGTAGTAGAATATGTGTATAGTAGTAGAATATGTATATAGTAGTAGTATAGTAATAAAATAGTATTTTATATCAAATATTTGCTGTTTTTCATAATAGCTGTCGTAGAAAAAACTTTGTATAAAACTAGCGAAATTCGCGCTCATACAAAAATGAACTACTTTATGAACTTGTATCATACATAAGTAGTAGTAGTAACTATGATTTATTGGTTATTGACCTGCGATCTTTAAATATCTATTAATATATTAAAGTACCTACATTTCAGCTAAATTTCAGTCATAATTTTTATCAAGAACTATAAAGATTTTATAAAACTCGTCGAATTACGTGAAATTTCTAAATGAAAACTTTAAAATATTTGCCATAAATATATGCTGCTTTTATATATAATAATTTATTCTCGCATAGAAAAATACAAATTGATTTACATATTAATATCATGATATAGTACAATCGAATCAAATTATCCTCTCTTTACTCAATCAGTCCCTCATATAGTTATTTTTTACCGCACTTGATTGAGCACGTGGTATCTGTCCTCAAAGGCTTTCAGGCCTTTGCTGCCATGCTGCTTTTATAAGAAATACAAGAAATCTCTCAAATATCCTTAAAAGTAATATAAAAATGTATCATACAACTTGACTTTATCTTCAAGCTCGTAAAAAATTGCAGTTTTCTAAACTTGTTCAAGATATTGAAAAAAAAGTTTCATGAACAATCTACAAATATGAGATAAAAAATACAATTCGGCAATATTTCAGTAGAACTCCTTTACAAGGTCTAATACATTTTCTTAAAAACTATGTACATTTTATTACACCTACATAGTAATTCAAGAATGTTATAAAGTAAACTCCTCAAACACCTATACTCTGTTTCATTTTTAGTTTTAACTAAGAAGGTTTAGGTTTCATTTTATAAAGTTTTACACATGAACAGCAACAAAAATGATCTGATAGTGAAACATTTATTAAACATCAGATTTCTTACAACGTTGCCTAATTCATATATTAAAATAATTAAATTATTGCTTCAATCATTCCATCGTTAATTAATTTTATTTATGCTTTAAGTAAACCAATCATCAACAATATATTATATCATAATTTGACTGATTTGCCTTTCTAAAATACAAATAGCAAATTAATGCTGTACTTAATTGATACTCAATTTGATGGCAACATTGTTCATTGTCATAAAATATAACCTCTTTTCTTATAAATATGACCTATTTTTTTCAAGTCTAGTGCCTTTTTACATTGGCCAACAATACTGTCATCCTAACAGAGCCAACTTAGTTAAAAATTAAAATGGAACAGTATATAAAATATGAAACCTTGATATACCTCGATACACCTTGATATGAAACATGATGGCAAATTTGCCATAAGAAATTTGAGAATTATGCAATGAAAATTACTATTGGGCTACATTTAAAATGAATTATTCGATAAAAATCTAATGGAATATCTCAAATATTCCAGAAAATTTTATTATAATATTGTTTTAAATTAGATTGTATGAATCGGTGTTTAAAACTTGGCGAAACATCTTTAAATTAGTATAAATAAAGCATTTGGTAAAGTTTCACAAATTTTTAATAGGAAAACTCTACAATTATTTCGGTCTCACGACCATTATCAAGAGACATATAAATATCAGTCTTTTCACAAATTTTTAATAGATTTAATAGATTTTTAATATAACTCTACAATTATTTCGGTCTCACGACCATTATCAAGGGACATATAAATATCAGTCTCTTCACAAATGTTTAATAGATTTAATATATTTTAATACATTGTAAATATTTATAACATTTCGTATAAACAAAGCTATTGCTTAAGTTTCACAAATTTTTAATAGAAAAACTCTTCAATTGTTTCGGTCTCACGACAATTATCAAGAGACTGATATTGATATGTCTCTAGATAAGGGTCGTGAGACCGAAACAATAGTAGAGTTTTTCTATTAAAAACTTGTGAAAATTAACCAATAGCTTTGTTTATACGAATTGTTATAAATATTTACAATATTCATTCATTTATGTATTGATTTTTCTTCAAAACTCAGAGATGTTTTAAATGATTTGATAGTAATATTTAATAAACCGCTATGACCATCCACCATTCCTATTGACTTTAAACGATGATTACAAATTAGTATCTGATTAGTTTGTGTGCATGATTATACGTCATTATTGTTGCGATTACTGCAGGAAATTGTTCATTCTCTGCTTTGCTTTGAACGTATTTTGAAACGAAGGGTGATTACACTGTAATCAGTCTCTAATTTGCATCAACAGATAATCAATTATTGATTTAATAATACCAAGTTAAAATGATCATTAAAAGCTTTGAAATAGTATTAAAGTAACGTTATTTATTATCAAGGCTTCCTAAAAGTTTAACAGTATAACATTTTCAAAATATCCATTATATAATTTTTCAGAAATTAAACTTGAACTTGAACTTGAAAAATGTTGCAATGTAAGTTAGAGATATCTAGTTAAAAAGTGTGTACTATTTGTTTATAGGAACAATTTTCATCTCATTTTCCGAGAAATTTTGTAATTGGTTCTTACTTCATTTTTCATAATTTGGTCTAAAACTCTTCTTGATATTACAATTGTACTTACTGGAATTTAAAAAAATACCAGTAAATATAAATATAAGAAAATTAAAATTAACAATAACTCGTAAAAAATGGATAGAATACTGAGAAAAAAAAATCTTCTAGATTTGTTTTCGACTTTTCTATCTCGCCCCCTTTTCTTTGTATGCTTTTTAAATACTGCTGTCCTAGCTATCTAGTATTCCTGCATGTAGTGTATACTATGGCCTATTGGGCTTAATAAAACTGATTGTGGGGCTTCTAAGCTACTTGCCGGGCTAGTTCTTATTTCTGCCGCTGCTGAAAACAAGGTAGCGCTGTTATCGTGCCTTATTGTTTACCTGGTTCTATTTCTGCCGCTAGACGTCGTGCCGCGATTGTATTGAGCCCTATAGTTTTATTGTAATTTAAATATATCGTATATTGTGAATGTGTTACAGATTGAATCAGCGACGTACTCTTTAAGCGTATGCAGAGTGTTGTTGGGAATTCATTGGGCTGCGAGAGTGATATTTCGCGGAGTGCGAATTTTCTTTAAGGTGAATTTAAATAGGGTTCAATGGAACGGCATAAAAAGGCAGTTAAAATTCCATTTAAAAGTAGTCAGTAAGTATTCAGAGAGTGTCCCGGGTGCATTAACGATAAGTAAGCATAGCAGGAACTGGGCCGCTAATAAAATCTGAGTTTCCAGTAAATTAGAGCCGACTGCGATGCAATACACACACCACATTACCTCCGAGGGTCGCAGTTTGACCGTCCGGCGGCGGCGTCTGCACCCCCAAAGCCCATGCATTATCATATATCTGCTCCCCCATTTTTCTCCAGCCCCAATATGTGTTGGTATTTTCGCTCCCGGCGAGCGCATAACTACGCCAATATGAGTAAAAACGTACAGGGGACATCAGAAAATACGGCACAATAGAGGGGCGCATCCAGACGTCGAATATCCTCCGCGAATGCGCCCCCGAAACGTCCACGGAGAGCGCCTGCACGTGCACGTGCACTCCGCCTGTACATACTTGCATGGCAAATCATCCGGGAGACGGGCCCGACCCAAGGGGGCCCATCCGGCGGCGGCGGCGGCATTCTTATCCGCCCCCGGAGGCGGCGCGCTGCATTATTAAGCCTTAGCCGGTGACGTCGTCACGTTTACGAGTTGTCGCAACAAAAAGTGGACGATACATTATGCATGGCCCCATCCATGAACTAGTTATCGCCGGGACGTGGGGGGCGGGGGCCTCGCAAACGTTATTAGCTTGACCCTTCTCCCAGAACTAATGCATAGAGAGAAGGCCCCCCGCAGAAACACGCAGACCCTGCGTAGTAATGATGATGCAGATTTATGCCACTGTGAAATTTGCCGAAAAGATAAAGTGGACTGCAAAACTCTAAATTGAAGATTCAGGTCCTTATTCTTATTCTGAAAACCGAGAATACATTTTTAAGGACCTCTCCGAATAAAGCAATTAATAGGTACTAACAATAATCAAAATACCACAGTTGAGAGTTAAGGCTCCGACTAATCCTTTGCTGCCCAGAGTGCAGCAGTACTTTATTAGTAATTGCCTAATAATAATAATAATAATAATAATACCTACTACTCCTCCACCTATGGCGTAATTGGTTACTGTCATTATTTGACAGAGAATTCTGACCCAATTTCATTTTATTTTACCATAGGCCCCTGAACTATTGAACTACCTGAACTACTAGTTATGCGGGCGTTAAGAGGAGAGGGGCATTATTATTATTGCCCATCTGCGCCTGCATGCGACTTATAGATGGTAGAGGCACATCTCCAACATTTGTTGGAAGGAAATGGGAAAACTACAGAAAAACCACCCCAGAAATGCAGACCCGGGAATCGAACCCGGGACCTTGCGTCTAGAAGCGAACGCGTTAACGCTCACTCCACCGCAGCCTCCCCTATGACCTAAGAGATACCAGTGCAAGTTCTTTTGAAATGTACCACAGAGGGGCCATAGATCATTTATTTGCTAAACCAACTAAAATCAATCTAAAATAACTGTGCAATATAACTTTTTTTTTCAAAATGTGCTCACATATTTTCCCGACAAGAACATTTGAAAATGTTGCCCCAATTTTACCTACTTAGTATCTCTTACCGTTTCTGATATCCCCATAGTGGTAATCGAATTTGAATAACCCTGTATATTTCTACAAGTCACGTGAATCGCACTTGATTCACACGTTTGATCAGCATCGTAATTTGCATTTGATGAGTCTCAATCATAGTACTTCATCATTATCTCTATCACGAACTTCAGTTCCGTTTGTTCGTTCATCAGTTTCTTTGATTTTGTGATTTTGTCAAAGGGATTTTTTTTTCTAAAATGAGTGATTATGAAAAACAACAGCAATATTTACACACACTTCTAAACGAATTGCTCTCCGATGATGTAGATGAACCATACCAACATTCTTCAGAGAGTTATCAAGCAAGTGACGAAAGTTTTCGCCAGAAAACAAACTTCTGTAACAAAAAAGAAGAAAAGGCAAACAATAACTTATATCAGGGAAGCTTGCACACCCAATACATCAAAAATGGATGTGTCCCTCATAACAGAAGATAATGCAGCAGATAATTAACTAGTTGTGGCTAATCATATTGATGGTCATTGCAAATGTGAGTAGAAGTCTTCAGCTAAGTAGCAGCGATTCTTCATCTGACGAAATTCTCAGAACCAGGAATCCAAACGATTTACAATTTCAAGAAATTTCAGGAGACAATTTCAAACAATTGAGGAGCTGGGTGCAAGAACAGCGTAAGTCGATTTATCCGGGTTTTAAGCAAATTTTGTTAATAGAATATTTGTATTGGATTGTACAATAAAGTCCCAAAACTATTTAGGGAGCACACAAGAAACCGCAAACATTTCAAGGCAAAGATGAGAAAGCTGTTGTTGTCGACGGCCTGCTATAGTATTAACGAATATCTAAATCTAAACTTTCCACTAACTGATTATTAATTATTAATAACTGATGACGTGTGCTTTATGACTTATTTTTGTAATTCAATTCAATTCAATAATTCGAAATTTTTAAAATTGTATGTAATGTAGTATTTGATCTATGTAAACATCTAGGACGTAATGACATCTATATAGAATGTAATGACATTAATAAAAATCTATTCTATTATATTATATTCTATTCTACCTTTATTTATAAAAAATATATAGCTACTGTTCATAGAAAAATATTAGAAAATATAGCGATTATTGGGATATTACATATTTTATTAAGTTTTGTATCTTTCGACGCGTTTTTCTCGAAACTCATTTTTTCGACTTACGCTATTCTTGCACGCATGTCCACAATTTTCTCTAGTAAGTACCAGCAATATTGAAATTAAATATTATATTATTGAAAGCATGTGTAATAAGAAACCTATAGATTTCTTCAACTTATTTGTTGATGAAGACATTGTAACGCTAATGGTACATGAAGTTAATAAATATGCTTCTCAAAAACTCAGCAACAAGCAATAATTTTTATCTAAAGCAAGAATTAAGAATTGGAAGGATTCATAGAGATGTGAATGAAATAAAGACATTTTTGGGAATACAAATTTAGATTGGATTAGTACAAATGCCAAAAATAGCTTGTTATTGGTCTAACAACGTTATGTATATTCAAATGTAGTGAAAAAGATTATGTCTAGAAATCGATTTGAGCTTCTGCTTATCAACTGGATTTTTTTTATCTACATTTGCAATGCATATCTCAATCATAGCAAGAATTAAGAATTGGAAGGATACATAGAGATGTGAATGAAATGAAGACATTTTTGGGAATACAAATTTGGATTGGATTAGTACAAATGCCAAAAATAGCTTTTTATTGGTCTAACAACGTTATGTATATTCAAATGAAGTGAAAAAGATTGTATCTAGAAATCGATTTCAGCTTCTGCTTAGCAACTGGCATTTTGCAGTTAACGAGAATGAAAATAAAACTGAAAAGCTTTATATAATCTTGCCTCTTGTAAATCTGATAAAAAATAATTTTCAGAACGTAAAAATACCTTCAATTAATGTTTGCGTGGACGAAAATTTAGTACCCTTCAGAGGCCGTCTGTCATTTTCACAGTATACAGGGTGAGTTTTTTTTTCATTTTAAGCATTAGGATCTCGAAAACCATAAGACTAGGTTCCGTACCTATAGTCCGTACTTAAACTTAAGTAAGACTCAAGTCGTATATAGCTCAAGTACGGACTATAGATACGGGCCTAGGTCTCGTATGTATAGTCCGTACTTGAGCATAAGTCTGACTTAAGTCGTATATATGGTTGCGTATTTTCTATTAACGTTTATGCACCAAACGCAACCAAATATACGCAAATACGACTTGAGTCGAACTCAAACTCAAGTACGGACTATAGATACGGGCCATAGAGATTCGGTTAAATGAGAAAAAGTTGTCGTATTAATGAGCTCTTGTAAATCTAATAAGAAATCATTTTCAGAAAGTAATAACACTTTCAAATAATGTTTGCGTGGACAAAACTTTAGTACCCTTCAGAGGCCGTCTGTCATTTTCACAGTATACAGGGTGAGTTTTTTTCATTTTAAAGCATTGGGATCTCGGAAACCATAAGACACAGAGATTTGGTTAAATGAGGAAAGAGTTGTCGTATTAATGAGCATTTCTTCTTTTAGGCACAATTTGAAAAGCTTTATTCAAAACTTATGCCTTTTATTGTTTACACAGGGTGAGTTTTTTTTTTAATTTTAAGCAGTGGGATCTTGAAAACCATAAGACATAGAGATTCGGTTAAATGACAAAAAGTTGTCGTATTAATGAGCACTTGTAAATCTAATAAGAAATAATTTTCAGAAGGTAATAACACTTTCAGATAATGTTTGCGTGGTCAAAACTTTAGTACCCTTCAGAGGCCGTCTGTCATTTTCACAGTATACAGGGTGAGTGTTTTTCATTTTAAGGATTGGGATCTCGAAAATTATAAGACGTAGAGATTCGGTTAAATGAGGAAAGAGTTGTCATATTAATGAGCACTTCTTCTTTTAGGCACAATTTGAAAAGCTTTATTCCAAACTTATGTCTTTTATTTGTTAGCCAGGGTGAGTTTTTTTTAAATTTTAAGCATTGGGATCTCGGAAACCATAAGACATAGAGATTTGGTTAAATGAGAAAAGAGTTGTCGTATTAATGAGCACTTCTTCTTTTAGGCACAATTTGAAAAGATTTATTCCAAACTTATGCCTTTTATTTTTTACACAGGGTGAGTTTTTTTTTTCATTTAAGCAGTGGGATCTCGGAAACCATAAGACATAGAGATTCGGTTAAATGAGAAAAAGTTGTCGTATTAATGAGCACTTGTAAAGCTAATAAGAAATCATTTTCAGAAGGTAATAGCAGTTTCAAATAATGTTTGCGTAGACAAAACTTTAGTACCCTTCAGAGGCTGTCTGTCAATTTTACAATATACAGGGTGAGTTTTTTTTTTCACTTTAAGGATTGGGATCTCGAAAACCATAAGACATAGAGATTCGGTTAAATGAGAAAAAGTTGTCGTATAAATAAGCACTTGTAAATTTAATAAGAAATAATTTTCAGAAGGTAATTTCAAATAATGTTTGCGTGGACAAAACTTTAGTACCCTTCAGAGACCGTCTGTCATTTTCACAGTATACAGTACAGCATATACAGTATATTGGTATTATTTTCAAATTATACTGGTTTATTGTCAACTTGATTTTGATTATTATTTTGATCTCAACTTGAAATTAAAAATCTCATTTAGAAATTGTTAGTTCTCAAATTGAATTTGCTTCAATTCAATTTGAATTTGATTGTGATTACTCTCAATTTGAAATTAATTGGTCACAATTTGAACTAGATTAATTTCAATTTGAACTTGATTGGTCTCAATTTGAAATTGATTGGTCTCAATTTGAACTTGATTGGTCTCAATTTGAAATTGATTGGTCTCAATTAGAATTTTTTACTTCCCAAAATGAAATTGATTGGTCTCCTTTTGAACTTGAAAAGGTATAGTATGTCGATCATAGGCGATTCACGCGGCCTCAGGTGTTATCTAAGTGTGAATCATATATGATTCATTAGGCAGTACACGTGTTCAGTCTTCAACTAAAACTATTTCTCGTTTTTCATTAAATTCATTAAGTTTGCATAACATTACTCATTGATCCGTCTTTGATCAGATTGTAATAATTATAGTAAAATAAGTGTTTTGCATAATAAAAATTAAAAAGAAAATTAATATTATTCATTATTATTATTACATGGAAAACTGCTACTTGATTTCTATGCATTTTTAAGCTGATAAAACAACAAATACATAAACATAGAGATGGTCTTCTGAAATAACGACCTAAGCCAAACCATTTCATTATACCAACATTTATTTTCAATGCTAAGTAGGCCTTGGCCTAAAACCTATTTTGTCTAATTTAACCAACTCTCTATCTCTTGTCGTTTACGGCATCCCCATGTTGAGCATGATAACAGGGACTCCCTGTATATAAGAATAAAAAATAACACGTCCCACAAACATGACGAATTTTCGTCAATACACAATCATACATTGATTATGGTCGATCTCTTGTCGTTTACGGGATCCCCATGTTGAGCATGATAACTGTGACACCCTATATATAAGAATGAAAAATAACACGTCCCACAACCATGACGAATTTTCGTCAATATACAGTCAAACATTGATTATGGTTATTTGCAGTGATGTCTGATTAAGATAAGATTACGATTTCTAAATGCTACATTTTCAGTGTGTTGGTTAGCTCAGCAGGTGCCAGCTCTTTATAATATCGAAGAAATATTTTTCAATAGTTGCAGCAGGTAAAATATTTTAAATCAACTACATCAATAGATATTAGATATACTATGCTAGATAAATCTATCTAGCATATATCAAGTGTATTCTATAATCTATAATGTATAAATATTTACAAAACGTCTTTATGTAATAAACCTCATCGATCTTCTTGATTAACCTTATTACGATTTAAATTTTCGTGTTGTTTTTGTATATGTCTACATGTGAAATTTGTGTATTCTGTATATTTAAAAAAAGGGAAGTTCCCGTTAAATAAATTATTATTATTATTCTTATTATAAATATTACATTATAAATAATGTATAATCTATCTAGCAAATATCAAATGTATCTCATCTGCTCTAAGAGCAAAATGGTCATTTAATTCATGATTAATTAAATGACATTAACGATTTTATGAAAAGTAATCATTAATTTCCTCATTAAGAATGAATATCATGAAGAAAACTCCGAAATATGCGTTTCTTGCTGATCTCGCGCGTTGCCTGGGCGCGCGTGGTTTCACAAGCTGGGTGATTCGTGGGTATTTTCAATTGAATTTTACAAATTCAGGCATTACATTAATATTATAATGGGCATGGTTAAACATAACTAGAGCCGAAAATCGATAATTAGTGTTTTCTCTATCATTCTCTTCTATCATTACGAGCCAACTAAATAGCCTCATTGCTGTTGGTGGTGACCATGTGATTATTAGGTTCCACCTCACGAACTCTATTTATCTTCCGACTTTCAGATCCCATGGTGAGCACGTTAACTTTCCGCATAAACTAATATAGCGGATATAAAGCTAGACTAACGCAAAGCTCAGAAAGCTTTACTGTATATATATTAATTTCATATACTCTGGGCGTAATTGCGCGTGTGCACTATTATGACTAAATAAGATTAGTCGTTATGAAAATCGTGCATGTAGGGCCGGTTATCGCAGAAGCAGGGAGATTACACTAAGAATATTAGTTTGCGCGTTCTGCGATAAGCGCGCCGTCCGCAAATCGCGTTATCTCGAGCGGATTGCAGGGGCTGGGATAAAAACGTAATCGTAATTCACGCGCCGTCAAATAAACGAAGATTAATAAAATCCGGCGGCTGCAATGAAACGGGCAAAAAATTATTTTTAACATGATGTAGCGGAGCCGAAAGTGGAAATTATGAGGGCCCTAATTAATCGCCGGCCGGCGTCTCCGCCGCCGCCCCCGCCCATCCGTCTTGGGAGGAATGCGGCCGGCAGATGCGATCTCTCATCCCGCCGTCTCCGGGGGCGGCCGCCCCCCAACCCCTGCGCGGGGGCGTTAATCGTCGCCGCCCCCCCTTTAGTGGCGATTTGTTACCGCCGCCGGCAAGGAGCGCCGAGATTGAGTGACCGCCGGCCGCCCCCGCGGGCATTCCCCAAATTAACAATCGGCAGGCCGGATTGAAATTAACGGCGGCCGTTAATGGCCCGGCGGGTGCCGCGCTTTAATTAAAATAATAAATATGTCAGCGGGGGCGGCGGCGTGGGCGCGATTAAAAATACGTATCCAATTAAACGGGTCGCAGGAATCCGGAGATGGGCTTTGTATTCGCACGCTAATTCTCGGTGGGATGATCCCGAGGAAAGTAAAATATACAACCGAGAAGAAGAAGAAAAAGAAGAAGAAATAGCGACTCTTACAAAACGACACACTTATCTATTCTTACTTATTCTCACTTATTTAGTACTGAAACTTTGTCAAATTTTTAGGAGAATTAGCTCCTGGTATACTAAACACATATCTAATATTATTTATGCAATTAATAAATTTTCAGAAGTTTCTGTAATACTGGACCCATACTAGTCAGTGCAGAAGTTATATCTTTGATTTTCTCACTTATTGCGTACTGAAACTTTGATAAATTTTCAGGAGAATTAGCTTTAGGTGTACTAAACACAAATGTAATATTAAATATGCAATTAATAAAGTTTCAGAAGTTTCAGTAATAGGGGACCCATACTAGTCAGTGCAGAAGTTATATCTTTGATTTTCTCACTTATTGCGTACTGGAACTTTATAAAATTTTCTGGAGAATTAGCTTAAGGTATACTAAACACAAATCTAATATTATATATGCAATTAATAAATTTTCAGAAGTTTAAGTAATAGCGGACCCATACTCGTCAGTGCAGAAGATATATCTTTGATTTTCTCACTTATTGCGTACTGAAACTTTGTCAAATTTTCAGGAGAATTAGCTTCAGGTGTACTAAACACCAATGTAATATTAAATTTGCAATTAATAAATTTTCAGAAGTTTCAGTAATAGGGGACCCATACTAGTCAGTGCAGAAGTTATATCTTTGATTTTCTCACTTATTGCGTTCTGAAACTTTGTCAATTTTTTTAGGAGTATTAGCTTCATGTATACTAAACACAAATCTAATATTTAATATGCAATTGATAAATTTTCAGAAGTTTCAGTAATAGGGGACTCATACTAGTCAGCGCAGAAGTTATATTTTTGATTTTCTCACTTATTGCGTACTGAAACTTTGTCAAATTTTCAGGAGAATTAGCTTCCGGTGTACTAAACACAATTCTAAAATTAAATATACACTTAATAAATTTTCAGAAGTTTCACTAATAGGAGACCCATACTAGTCAGTGCAGAAGTTATATCTTTGATTTTCTCACTTATTGCGTACTAAAACTTTGTCAAATTTTCAGCAGAATTAGCGTCAGGTGTACTAATCACAAATCTAATATTCAATATGCAATTAATAAATTTTCTGAAATTTCAGTAATAGGGGACCCATACTGGTCAGTGCAGAAGTTATATCTTTGATTTTCTCACTTATTGCGTGCTGAAACTTTGTCAAATTTTCAGGAGAATTAGCTTCATGTGTACTAAACACAAATGTAATATTAAATATGCAATTAATAAATTTTCAGAAGTTTCAGTAATAGGGGACCCATACTAGTCAGTGCAGAAATTATATCTTTGATTTTCTCACTTATTGCGTACTGAAATTTTGTAAAAATTTGAAGAAAAGAGTTAGCTTTAGGTGTACTAAACTTGAATGTAATATTAAATATGCAATTAATGAATTTTCAGAAGTTTCAGTAACAGGGGACCCATACTAGTCAGTGCAGGAGTTATATCTTTGATTTTCTCACTTATTGCGTACTCAAACTTTGTCAAATTTTCAGGAGAATTAGCTTCAGGTATACTAAACACATATCTAATAATAAATATGCAATTAATAAATTTTCAGAAGTTTCAGTAATAGGGGACTCATACTAGTCAATGCAGAAAGTTATATCTTTGATTTTCTCACTTATTTAGTACTGAAACTTTGTCAAATTTTCAGGAGAATTAGCTTCAGGTGTACTAAACACAAATCTAATATATGCAATTATTTAATATTCAGAAGTTTCAGTAATAGTGGACCCATACTAGTCAGTGCAGAAAGTTATGTCTTTGATTTTCTTACTTATTTAGTACTGAAACTTTGTCAAATTTTCAGGAGAATTAGCTTCAGGTATACTAAGCACATATCTAATAATAAATATGCAATTAATAAATTTTCAGAAGTTTCAGTAATAGGGGACTCATACTAGTCAATGCAGAAAGTTATATCTTTGATTTTCTCACTTATTTAGTACTGAAACTTTGTCAAATTTTTAGGAGAGTTAGTTTCTGTGGTACTAAACACAAATCTAATATTAAATATGTAATTAATAAATTTTCAGAAGTTTCAGTAATATGGTACTATACTAGTCAGTGCAGGAAATTATATATTTTATTTTCTCACTTATTGCGTACCGAAAATTTGTCAAATTTTTAGGAGAATTCGCTTCAGGTGTACTAAACACAGATATAATATTAAATATGCAATTAATAAATTTTCAGAAGGTTCAGTAATAGGGCACCCATTCTAGTCAATGCAGAAGTTATATCTTTGATTTTCTCACTTATTGCGTACTGAAACTTTGTCAAATTTTCAGGAGAATTAGCTTCGGGTGTACTAAACACAAATGTTGTATTAAATATGCAATTAATAAATTTTCAGAAATTTCAGTAATAGGGGACCCATACTAGTCAATGCAGAAGTTATATCTTTGATTTTCTCACTTATTAAGTACTGAAACTTTGTCAAATTTTCAGAAGAATTAGCTTCAGGTGTACTAAATACAAATCTAATATTAAATATGTAATTAATGAATTTTCAGAAGTTTCAGTAAGAGGGCACCCATACTAGTCAGTACAGAAAGTTATGTCTTTGATTTTCTCACTTATTGCGTACTGAAACTTTGTCAAATTTTCAGGAGAATTAGCTTTAGGTGTACTAAACACAAATCTAATATTAAATATGCAATTAATAAATTTTCAGAAGTTTCAGTAATAGGGGAGCCATACTAGTCAGTGCAGAAGTTATATCTTTGATTTTCTGACTTATTGCGTACTGAAACTTTGTCAAATTTTAAGGAGAATTAGCTTCAGGTATACTAAACACAAATATAAAATTATATATGCAATTAATAAATTTTCAGAAGTTTCAGTAATAGGGGCCCCATACTAGTCACTGCAGAAGTTATATCTTTGATTTTCTTACTTATTGCGTACTAAAACATTGTCAAATTTTTAGGAGAATTAGCTTCAGGTGTACTAAACAGAAATCTATCATTAAATATGCAATTAATAAGTTTTCAGAAGTTTCAGTAATAGCGGACCCATACTAGTCAGTGCAGAAGTTATATCTTTGATTTTCTCACTTATTGCGTACTGAAACTTTGTCAAATTTTCAGGAGAATTAGCTTCAGGTGTACTGAACACATAAGAATCGATTGAAATAACGGTGGTTATAATATAAGTATCTTAATCAGTAGTTCGAGATATTAAGTTTCATCATTAAAGCATACTGTTTTCATGAGAAACACTGGTCTATCCAGGCCCGTCTTCCTGGAGGAGAGCCCTGCAAATATTGTTTCAGAATGAATAAGCGGCGCTTAATCGTGACCGGGGGAAGGAAACGAAACGAAGTTAGTCCCCGTATAAATAATTATCTCCCAAGGAAAATAATCGTTTAGCGTGCGGTATTAATTACCCGAATGAAATTATTAATTAAGCCGGCATTAGTACGCGTCCCCGAGGCCCCCGCCGCCCGCCGCTTTCAGGCGGTTAACTTTATTATAATTGTAAAATGGCATGTTGTACTGTGTACAGTGTACACTTTTTATTCGCGTTGTTTGATGTATCCAGGGCCATTTTTACTGCCCCCCGTTTCGTGATCGTGGCGGCGGCGTTCGGGTGAAACGCGTGTAATTAGGGAAGTTGCTGCGGGGAGCAACTACTGAATCCGTGTAATTACCGGGCCAGAGGGAACAAAAGTACGAATTTTGACTGGGGGCTGCCTGGGTGGTTAAGTGGGGCCTTGAAATTTTAAGCGAGCGAACGTTATATCCGAAATTACTCATATCCTTCCCCGAGATCATAATTCTCTCTGCCTCGTCCTCGAGGTTGTCTCATCCCTCAATGAAACAACGTAATTATTATTATACGCATTTATAGTCAGGACCATATTAAATCAGGTTTGACCTAATTATTTTTTAAAGCCTTGCGTAATTTTTGCAGTTATAAATATTATTTGGGCCTCGCTTTTTTGGGTCCAATACAATGTTAAAAATTACGTATAGAGCGTATATTAACGCTAGTTTTCTGATTGAAATTTAAATTATTTTCATGACATGTGGCATTGCTGTGTGTCAGTGTGACGGCAATAAAATAGAAAATTTGAAACCGATTCAGCTCAAAGCCCGCAGGTTTTAATATAATTTTTTTAACGCGGATAAATACACGCGTTTTATTTGGCCGAGCACTCCGGCACGTCGAAATGATATTTGATCTTTATCATGTGACACCGTTAAATAGAGTACGTCATTCGCTCTACACCGAAATCCGAATATAATACACTTTTTGTGTTTGCAAAAACGGGGCGCTGAATTGTTTGCACACAATATTTTAAACGCGAACACGGGAAAATATTGCGCCCCGAGCGTGCAGGAAACGGCCCACCGTGTAACACGTGAGCTGATCGATGATTGCCAGGCTCGCCCGTGTCGTACATAATTCACAGGACTCGTCCTTACGCAGCCGAGAACTAATAATATTTATTGGAAGCGGCTTTCATTAAGAATTATTGTGTTCTGCTCGGCTGGGCGGAATCGGGGCCGTGTAATCGCACGAGTAAATATTGGAGGTAAATAATTAATTTTTGGTGCGCACTGCTATGTAGGTAGGAACATCAATCTATTCACCTGTTTGTTTATCAGCGCGCCTGCTTACCAGGCTTATGTACACACACGAAAAGTTAACGCTGTTATGGCTTTCCGATGGTATAATAATAGATATATTGTGTAATCCCCAGAAACATGAGTTATTATTATTAATCGTGCCATGCTACAGATACCTGAACATTTAACTGCACCAACAGGCGGATTTCATCCGGTATCATCCCCATATTCCGGCTGTAATAAAACTTTTATTCGGCACAAAACCCGATATAATAGATAAAAAATCGGATTCAACGCACCGGACGAGTTTTTTTAAATGCTGCTTCAATTTTTTTTAACCGTTCATTTACCCTCTCTTCTGCTCAACTCACAACCAAATCATGTTATAAATTGAACATCCTCGCTAAAACTTCTCAACTCAATCATATAGGTATAATATACCTATATAATTGAGGTTGGTTTGTAGATTTCTTTCACGACATCCAAATAAATGACCCCCAAGGTCTCCCGATTTAAATCCATTGAATTTTTACCGACGAAAGCATTTGTACTATTATGGTCATTGGCAATTTCCATTTCTTCTCGTTCAATATTATTTCTTTTTGTATCTTGTGGTCAAAATTTAAAAAAAATGGCCTCAATTTGTCAGGATAATGACATCTTGATTTGAAATAGTTGCTGTATGCTGTCGAAATTAATTCAATATAACTATTAACAGAGAGGATTTTTAATACGGTTCAAGATTTCCAGAATAAACAGATATTTCAGGACGTTTACAATACGTTAACACTTGTCAAACTTGAATTGGTTGCCAAGGCGACCACTTTGAAAAATTCTTATATTGTTTAATATTATTTTTCAAGATTTTGTATTTGTTCGTCATTTTTCTTTCAAAGCCATTGGATTTGTATCTACATTTGGAACTGAAATTGCATAAAATTGCATTGAAATGAATTTGAAATAGTTGGTGTATGCTGTAGAAATATAACAATATTATATTGTTAATTCAATATAACTATTAACAGAGAGGCTTTTTTATACTGTTCAAGATTTCCGGAATAAACAGATATTTCAGGACGTTTACAATTCGTTAATACTTGTCAAACTTGATTCGTTGCCAAGGCAACTACTTTGAAATATTCTTATATTGTTTAATATGTTTCTTTATGATTTTGTTGTTATTTGTTATTTTTGATCCAAGGCCTATGATATTCTTAATAAATTAATCATTTATTTTACCTATTTTTTAAACTCAATCAAGTCAGACACGAGAGGAAATTTGTAAAAAGTGTATACTCTCATTTTGACTTAGAATGTGATTCTGCATATGTCATTTAATTTGCGCACACCTGTTATAAAACACGCTGTATAACCAAAGGTCCCCGTATTTAAATCGTTTGGATTTTTACCTACATTTGGAATTGAAATTGCATAAAATTTCATTGAAATGAATTTGAAATAGTTGGTGTATGCTGTTAAAATGAATTCAATAGAACTATTAACAGAGATAATTTTTAAATCTGTACAAGATTTTCAGAATAAACCAATATTTCAGGACGTTTACAATTCGGTAAATCTTGTCAAACTTGTATTCGTTGCCAAGGCGACCACTTTGAAAAATTCTTATACTGTTGAATATTATTTTTCATGATTTTGATTTTGTTCACCACTTTTGTTCCAAGGCCTATGATATTCTTAATAAATTAATCATTTCTTTTGCCTATTTTTGAAACTCAGTCAGATACGAGAGGAAATTTGTAAGAAGTGTATTCTCTCATTTCGACTTATAAAGTGATCCTGCATACGTCATTTCATTTGTGCACACCTGTTATAAAACACCCTGTATAACCCAGGGTCTCCAGATTTAAATCTATAGGATTTTTACCTACATTTGGAATTGAAATTTCATGTATGAAATTGTATGCCATAAAAATTAATTCATTACAACTATTAACAGAGAAGATTTTGAATACTGTTCAAGAACAAATAATACTAACAGACAATAATAACAATCTCATAATAAACAGATATTTCAGGACGTTTACAATTCGTTAATACTTGCCAAAGTTGCATTCGTTGGCAAGGCGACCACTTTGAAAAATTCTTATAGTGTTGAATATTATTTTTCATGATTTTGTTTTTGTTCGTTATTTTTGTTCAAAAGCCTATGTTATTCTTAATAAATTAATCATTTCTTTTACCTATTTCTTAAACTCAGTTAAGTCAGAAACTAGAGGAAAGTGTATTCTCTCATTTCGACTTAGAATGTGATCCTGCATACGTCATTTCATTTATGCACACCTGTTATAAAATACCCTGTATAACCCCCGAAGGTCTGCAGATTTAAATCCATTGGATTTTTAGCTACATTTGGAATTAAAATTGCATAAAATTGCATTCAAATGAATTTGAAATAGTTGGTGTATGCTGTAGAAATTAATTCATTATAACTATTAACAGAGAGGCATTTTAATACTGTTCAAGATTTCCAGAATAAACAGACATTTTAGGACGTTTACAATTCATTAATACTTGTCAAACTTGTATTCGCTGCCAAGGCAACTACTCTGAAAAATTCTTATATTGTTTATTATTATTTTTCGTGATTTTGTTTTTGTTGGTCATCCAAAGTCATTGGATTTTTATCTACATTTGGAATTGAAATTGCATAAAATTGCAATGAAATTAATTTGAAATAGTTGGTGTATGATGTCAAAATCAATTCAATATAACTATTATCAGAGAGGATTTTTAATACTGTTCAAGATTTCCAGAATAAACCGATATTTCAAGACGTTTACAATTCGTTAATACTTGTCAAAGTTACATTTGTTGGCAAGGCGATCGGTTTGAAAAATTCTTATATTGTTTAATATTATTTTTCATGATTTTGTTTTTGTTCGTCATTTTTGTTCCAAGGCCTATGTTATTCTTAATAAATAAATTATTACTTTTACCGATTTTTTAACTCAGTTAAGTCAGGTACAAGAGGAAATTGGTAAAAAGTGTATTGTCTCATTTCGACTAAAAATGTGATCCTGGTTACGTCATTTCATTAGTTCACACATGTTATAAAACACCTTGTATAACCCCAGACACACCAGAAAACATGCAAAAACTCCAGAAGCAACACTTCCTGTAGATTAGAAAAAAATCATCAATCCTACATGATTAATTCATAGTATTTTACATTTTAAATTTTTTTAACGAAAATTTGTAAATTTTGTCAAAATATATCAAGGGTTTGTTCACATTGGGGATTTCTGGATGGATTTTTTTCAGAATTTTACTTTCAGTACAGTGAGACTTTTATAATTATTCTAGACTATGAAATATTCAGTGTGTTATTGAAATAATTTAAAATTGTATGATTTTTGATGTAAATTATTGAATTTCCGATGAAATATTTGAATACAGCATTTCTAAGCATCTGGTCTTTAAAAATGTCTCATGTAATATGACAGTATGACATATTACATATATGACAGATATACTACACACAGGAATATACTACACACCAAGGCACTCGATAAAAAAAGTTGAATACCTCGAAATGTTTAAATGTTTCGGCAATTGATTCATAATAGGAGGAGACTTTAACGCAAAAAATACTGGGGATCTTGACCAAACAGTACAAAACACAGAGAACTCCTCAGTGCAACAAATTAATATGGTTGTGAAGATGTGACTACAGGCAAGCCAACGTTGTAACATAACTTGATAAAAAAATATGAACACTTCGAAATGATTAAATCTTTAGGCAATAGATTGATAATAGGAGGAGACTTTAACGCAAAAAACACTCACTGGGGATCTTGACTAAACAGTACAATATGCAGAGAACTCCTCAGTGCAACAAATGAATATGGTTGTGATGTTGTGTCTACAGGCAAGCCAACGTATTAATAAGATATCAGACCTGATCGACTTCCTTTTTGTCAAAAAAATCTCGGTAAGCTATCTTCAAATAGATGCATGTCAAGACTTATGTTCTGATCACTCGGCAATACTTCTAACTATGAGTGAAAGCGTTATTCAAAAAGAAATTTATCCAATGCTGGTGAATAGGATTAATTAATCATATGCCTTTGACTTGTTGTATTTTTAATATCTCAAATTTATCATTGTGTGGGTTACTTTTTTTGGCTCGATTTTATTCGAAGGATTTAATTCTGGAAGTTTTATCTTATTTAAATATTCATTTTTTTATTTCACTGTTTGGGAAAGTTTTAAACAATCTCTCGAGGAAAAAATAAAATTAGATGTCCCACTCAAAAAAGAAGAACAAGTGGATTCAGTACTGGAGACGTTTATTAACAATATTCAACGTGTAGCCTGGGATAATACTCTAGAATTAAAAAACGAATGAAAGGTAGTAACTATCCAAAATAGATTAAAAAAACTTGTTATCTGAAAAAAGACAAGCAAGATGGCAATGGTTTCAAAACCATAAGACAAGAATAAATTAAAAAACCTCACACAACTACTGAAAAGCGAGATACGAAAGATACATCTATTGACAGCTACCTGAGAGAAATGACTAACAGCAAAGACTATTCTCTCTGGAAGGCAACTAAAAGAATATAGAAACCAATCATACAGATACAGCCAATTAAGGTCGAGGACGGGAGCAGGGCCAGAAGTAACGGACAAAAGCATAACGATATGCCGAACACCTTGAAAACATCTTCAAACCGCATAATGTACAAGAAGAGGAAATATTCACTAATGACATTATACAAGTAAACAAAATAATTACACCTGTATCTCCTTAAGAAGTTATGAATGAAATCAGTAACAATATTAACCCGAAAAAAGCTCCTGGTTTTAAACTGATAACAGGAGAAATATTGAAATAACTCCCAAGAAAAGCACTGGTCAAGCTCATTAACTTCATCAATGGTGCATTTAGACTCTAGAAGTTAGACTTAGACATTAGAAATAAAGTTAGACTTAGACTTTAGAAGTACGTAAATACACTGTGGAAGGATATAGTCATGATTCCAAAACTAGGTAAACCTCCACATGAAGCAACTTCACTTAGGCCAATTTCACTGCTACCTGTCATGTCTAAACTAGTTAAGAAACTATGTACTTCTAAGATCATTCAACCCCTTATCGAAAGAAAATACGTAATCTTAAATCACCAGTTTGGATTTAGGCATATACACTCTACAGTTGACCTAGTCCACAGAATAACTAGTGTTATTGAAAAAGCATTACAGAGAAAAAAATTTGACTCTAGAAGTTAGACTTAGACTTTAGAAGTAAAGTTAGACTTAGACTTTAGAAGTACGTAAATACACTGTGAAAAGAGATAGTCATGATACCAAAACCAGGTAAACCTCCACATCAAGCAACTTCACATTGACCAATTTCACTGCTACCTGTCATGTCTAAAGTCTTTGAGAAACTACTTCTCAAGGTAATTCAACCCCTTATCGAAAGAAAAAACGTTATCTCAAATCACCAGTTTGGATTTTGGCATAAACACTCTACAGTTGACCAAGTCCACAGAATAACTAGTGTTATTAAAAAAGCATTACAGAGAAAAAATGTAGACTCTAGAAGTTAGACTTAGAATTTAGAAGTAAAGTTAGACTTGGACTTTAGAAATAGGTAAATACACTGTGGAAGAAGACAGTCATGATATCGAAATCAGGTAAACCTCCACATAAAGCAACTTCACACAGGCCAATTTCACTGCTACCTGTCATGTCTAAACTCTTTGAGAAACTACTTCACAAGATAATTCAACCCCTGATCGAAAGAAAAGACGTAATCTCAAATCACCAGTTTGGATTTAGGCATAAACACTCTACAGTTGACCAAGTCCACAGAATAACTAGTGTTATTGAAAAAGCAAAAAGCAAACAATACACAGACATTTTGATGTCATATTTATTAGAAAGGTATTTTAGGGTCAAGCAGGAAGATTCCTACTCGGAGCTTAAAGAAATTTAAGCTGGAGTGCCACAGGGTAGTGTCCTGGGTCCGGTGCTCTATCTACTCTTTACATGTGAGAGTGCCACAGGATAGTATCCTGGCTTCGGTGCTCTATCTACTCTTTACATGTGATCTCCCAAAACTTGAATATAACCCAATTGCTACTTTCGCCGAAGATACTGCCATTCTAGCTGTCAGCAAAACCAATGGAAAAAAAAGCAAACAATCTTCAAATAGTCACCAATAAAATACACAGCTGGATGAAAAAATGGAGAGTTAAGCTTAATGAAACTCTTAGTTCTCGCACAGCGTCTCATACGTTTTTTTGATCTTACCAAATTGTTTCCAGGCAGAATTTATGACTGATTTATCATAGGATTTTCCTAATGTTGTACAGTTTTATTTGTTTATTAAAAGTGTGCGATTATAAATGTGCGATGATGCGTAGGGATCGTGTGTTGTTTTCGTTGAGCCTGGCAAGTCTTATCCGTCCTTTAATCAATTTCTACACAACGCTCACTTCACCCATCACTCCCATTGGGAGCGGTGGAGGAGGCCGGAATTGATTTACGAGCGGGAATGAGTGACGTGCCCCGGGCACCTACGGCGTTCCACGTAATTTTTGTGTAATCACTATAATCTCAGCCAGGCGGGCAGATCCTTCATCCCGTTCCGGACTCTTTGTTTCTCATCTCCGCTCGGCACGTGATCAAAGGCATCAGTCCGTTGTCAGGCGCACGTGTGCCCCGCGCCGTCTCATCCACGGAACGGCGCCCTAATAGTCCGGGGCGCTCCCGGATTTTTACCTTTAACGCGAGCCGCCCCCCGGAGCCGCCCACCCCCGGAGCCCCGCCGTGAATATTTACAGCGCGGGACCCGGAGCCTGGCAGGCTACTGGGCGACGCGATAAAAGCTGCATTTTAAAATGTAATATACATGATTGCCTCTTATACTTATCGAGGCAGGCGCTGCGGATGGGGGCGGCCGGGGGCTGCTGGGGGCTGCTGGGGGCTGGCGGCACGGGGGGCGGCCTATCTACCTGACACGCTAAATCTTTAAGATTTGAATTTCAAACATTGCGTCGCAGGATCCGCCGTCAGCAATATCTGCGTTAGACAAAGTGAGCTGTATTTTATTGCCTCCGAGTGCGTAGTGTGCGGCGCGCGTGAGCCTAGGATGCCTTTAAAACGAAATTTGAAATTCTAAGCGTCGTATAACTTGCATAAAGCTTATAAAGAGCTCTTCGCATTCTTCGGATACTTAGTAATATAGAATTCGGCTGGGGAAATTCGGGCCCGGAGAACCTGGCGTATATTGCCGGATCGTGTGGACTGCACCATATATTGGAATTTTCCTAATGACATTTCGGGGGCAAACAAATCCGACCCGAATGTTATTAACGAGGAACGAAATTTCCCCCGGCTCGGATACGCTCAGAGGAGCGTAGGAAAGCAACGATGGGGACCCCCATACAATCGCGCCATGAAGCCATGTACACCGCTGTCTTATATCCTACAGCCTACATTCGTACACACATCAATCACAACGACAAAACCGCTGGCACCAGTTATCCAGATTTCTTACTCCAATTGCCCGAAGCAAAACTTCAGCATTTCATACCATTCTACGAAAACTCACACACTTTTCTACACTTGCTGTATATTCAAACTTTAAAAAAATTGTATTGTTTGTAGTTAATTAATTAGTTAATTGTAGTTAGCAATTAACAAGTACTATAGAAAATTCTATTGTGTATACTTGCAACAAACAAGTACTGTGTACATTGTACTTGCAACAAATAGTCTTAATAGGCTATTAGACTAATAGACTAATAGACTTTAATAATCTGCTCTAAAGCCCAGTTGTACAATCGTGGGTTATCTTTGATCGTGGTAGCTTCTAAGGATACCATTGTATTAATAATTGTATCCTAGGTAACTGAACCTTGGTTAAGGTGATCCACGTTCGTACAAATGGGCCTTAATCAGTATTGTGACGTCTCAATATACAAATTTTGATTTGTAAAGTAGTAGTAGTTCTGACTACAAATTTTGATTAGTGAACTAAAACTAATATTAGTCACTAATAATGATTAGTGAAAACATTAATTTATATTTTGATGATCCATATTTTAGTGAGTAGTAAAATGAGTATAGAAGTACACATTACATATTACTCAATAAAATATGCTGACAGATCACCAGCATCACCTAAAATTGCAGCACTTACAAATTATTCTGAAAAATGTTGCACGTTGTAGGTACTGTCTGTGAATGGAGAGATTGATTTACAACACGATAGATATATTTAATTGAAGACCATGAAATGTTTGCAATTCCAATTGCCGTTGATGTAAATAAAGCTGCCCAATTCACTGATGCCGTTATCTTTTTATTTTATACATGAGAGATCTCGCCTGGAGCCCTATTTTACTCATGTGTCTGCGTACAGTAATCGCAAAGTCTGATGTCAGTATGGCGGAAAGATATTTCTTTACCAATAAGCTATGTTATTATCGGAGTCCGCACATTTGGTAAACGTATTTTTTCAGACATAATTGGAAGTTTTAAGAAATAGCGAATTTCGATCATACAGGATCCTTGGTATGTACACCCACGGACTCTAAGAATGACGCGTCCGTTCGTCCGATCAGTCTTCTATCCTTGTGAAGGACCAGACAAGAATGGCAGACTGATCGAACGGACGGACGCGTCATTCTTAGAGTCCGTGGCTGTACCTACCTGTGCCATAAAATGTAAATTTATTCTCCTGAACATATCTGTGCTCGGGATAAGCATGTCAGCTTTCAACCTATTCAGATTGTTTAAAATTTATATGCGATGAAAGCGCGCGCATTTAAAAATCAATGGCGTTTGTATCGTGTAAAAAGTCAGAAATACTTTCACTATTTCGGAAATTAGAAAAATTTTAGAAAAATCGTCGGGTGTTGGTTTTCAAAAATACACATTTTGTTATAAATCTGAATTTTTTGTCATTGTACAATAACATGGGGGCAGTACTAGCCTCTTCCAATTTGTACGATTGGAAAAATGACATATGCTTACTAAATATGCGGCGGCCGACAATGACAGAGCTAATCGGAAAAGGCAAATCCTTCTCATCACACTGACATTAGATTTTGCGATTACTGTACCCGGAGAAAGAATTTTATGGTTCGTACATGCAAAAAACAAGTACTGTAGATAATTATATTGTTAGTACTTGCAATAAACAAGTACTGTAGAAAATTTTATTGTTCGCACTTGCACTGAACAAGTACTGTAGAAAATATTATGGTTCGTACTTGCAATAAACAAGTACTGTAGAAAATTATATTGTTTGTACGTGCATTAAACAGGTACTGTAGAAAATAGGATTGTTCGTACTTCCAATATAGAAGTACTGTAGAAAATGTTATTGTTTGTACTTGCAATAAACAAGTACTGTGTACATAATACTTGCAACAAACAAGCTCTCTGTACATAGCGTTCTATGATTATGTGTGGTACTTGCAATAAACAAGTAGTGTAGAAAATTATATAGTGCATACTTGCAATAAACAAGTACTGTAGAATATTATATTGTTGTACTTGCAATAAACAAGTACTGTAGAAAATTATATTGTGTCTACTTGCAACAAACAAGTAGTGTGTACATTGTACTTGCAACAAACAAGTACTCTGTACATAGTGTTCAATGGTTAAGTGTGCAGCGTATGCACTTTAATAGTATTGGCGCATGTACAAAGAGTACTCTGTACATAGTGTTCAATGGTTAAGTGTGCAGCGTATGCACTTTAATAGTATTGGCGCATGTATTAAGAGAAATCTTGCGACAACCACGACTACAATAAGGCGCATTAACGAGGAATCAAACCCTAATCGTTTATAGTGCATCTCCCAGAGTAATAAATAGCGTCGACAGTACACAAATACATAAATAACCAACCTGAAAGAAAAACCCTACTCACTCGAGCGATGCACTTTTACTAATACTAAAAAGAAGGGAAGAAAGATCGCGGTATAAGGGTGGGGTATATGCAACAAACAAGTAAGTATACATAGTATGTACTGGCAACAAGCAAGTACTGTATACTTAGTAGGTACTGGCAACAAGCAAGTACTATATACATAGTATGTACTGGCAACAAGCAAGTACTGTATACATAGTATGTACTGGCAACAAGCAGTACTGTATACATAATATGTACTGGCAACAAGCAAGTACTGTATACATAGTATGTACTGGCAACAAGTAAGTACTGTATACATAGTAGGTACGTGCAACAAGCAAGTACTGTATACATAGTATGTATGTGCAACAAGCAAGTACTGTATACATAGTCTGTACTGGCAACAAGCAAGTACTGTATACATAGTATGTACTTGCAACAAACAAGCACTGTATACACTGTAGTACTGGCAACAAGCAAGTACTGTATACATGGTATGTACTTGCAACAAACAAGTACTGTATACATGGTCGGTACTGGCAACAAGCAAGTACTGTATACATAGTATGTACTTGCAACAAACAAGTACTGTATACATAGTCTGTACTGGCAACAAGCAAGTACTGTATACATAGTATGTACTGGCAACAAGCAGTACTGTATACATAATATGTACTGGCAACAAGCAAGTACTGTATACATAGTATGTACTGGCAACAAGCAAGTACTGTATACATAGTAGGTACGTGCAACAAGCAAGTACTGTATACATAGTATGTACGTGCAACAAGCAAGTACTGTATACATAGTCTGTACTGGCAACAAGCAAGTACTGTATACATAGTATGTACTTGCAACAAACAAGCACTGTATACACTGTAGTACTGGCAACAAGCAAGTACTGTATACATGGTATGTACTTGCAACAAACAAGTACTGTATACATGGTCGGTACTGGCAACAAGCAAGTACTGTATACATAGTATGTACTTGCAACAAACAAGTACTGTATACATAGTCTGTACTGGCAACAAGCAAGTACTGTATACATAGTCTGTACTGGCAACAAGCAAGTACTGTATACATAGTATGTACTTGCAACAAACAAGCACTGTATACACTGTAGTACTGGCAACAAGCAAGTACTGTATACATGGTATGTACTTGCAACAAACAAGTACTGTATACATGGTCGGTACTGGCAACAAGCAAGTACTGTATACATAGTATGTACTTGCAACAAACAAGTACTGTATACATAGTCTGTACTGGCAACAAGCAAGTACTGTATACATAGTATGTACTGGCAACAAGCAAGTACTGTATACATAGTAGGTACGTGCAACAAGCAAGTACTGTATACATAGTATGTACGTGCAACAAGCAAGTACTGTATACATAGTCTGTACTGGCAACAAGCAAGTACTGTATACATAGTATGTACTTGCAACAAACAAGCACTGTATACACTGTAGTACTGGCAACAAGCAAGTACTGTATACATGGTATGTACTTGCAACAAACAAGTACTGTATACATGGTCGGTACTGGCAACAAGCAAGTACTGTATACATAGTATGTACTTGCAACAAACAAGTACTGTATACATAGTCTGTACTGGCAACAAGCAAGTACTGTATACATAGTATGTACTTGCAACAAACAAGTACTGTATACATTGTAGTACTGGTAACAAGCAAGTATGTATACATTGTAGTACTGGCAACAAGCAAGTACTGTATACATGGTATGTACTTGCAACAAACAAGTACTGTATACATAGTAAGTACTTGCAACAAGCAAGTACTGTAGGCGCAGTTCGTTGCATGGGCGCAAGGAGGAACCCTAACGCAAGGAGGAGGAGTGGAGGGAGTGCAGAAAAATTGTACTCACTTTGAGACGTCTTGGAGCTCTTCTCAAAAAAAGACCTACCTTGAAATTGACTTTTAAAGTTGATTGGCGAAGATCCAGTACCCTGCAACTCCGAACTCGGAAAACAGATCGGAGTTCGGAGTTTGACGGTGTGGCGCGGGCGGGGAAAGCACGAAACAAACGCAACAATCCCCAGGCTCAACCATACCCGAACTTTCGACACTACTACGCACTGGCTCTAAAAGGACATTTATCGTCAGAAGGTAATCTGAACTGCTCAAGATACTTTCACTATTTTTTTATTGAAGACAAGACAAAGCAAACACTAAAAAGTGTTTGACTTGGGAAGGTAATCCCAAAGTAAAACCGCGAATTTAACACTTGCTGGAAGAAATTACAAATTAGTTAATACAAAATACTACCGCCAGACTTGAACCAAACCGAGGTTGGCCCAGAAGTGGCGGCAAATGCAAAATTAGGATGAAACGCAAAAATAAGATCATCTCGCATGATTCACCTTGGGAAATTCTAGTTGCCCTGAAATAATGGCGGAAAAAATTAAATTATTGCACGTAACATTTTTGGTACATTAAAGGGGTTAGAATAAAAAGTGCAATGTTTTAAATTTATGATACAAGTGCGTTTTGCGTAAGGTGAGATACTTATTTATGGGAATAAGAAGGATCCCAGTGGTTTTTAAATTACATAACAGCAATTGGTCAGTAGAAATGTGAATGTGAAAGAAGGTTTATGGAAAAAAGGTATAAATGCATTTGAGCCGCTTGATTTGAAATGTAACTTACACCTTTTTTTTCTGACCCTTTCAATTGGTTTAAGAAATTGCATTAAATAAAGTCAGTAATTGCATCATTGCGTAAATGAATACAAATTTGGTTCAATTGATTGCGAGATACTGTTAATTAATGAGAGCATTAATAGTTAACAGTTTGTAATGTGGGCAATTATTTGGTTTATTTTTTAAAATAGTCCCCATATATCAACATTGGGGACAAAATTTAAATTTATTGATTTCTGTATTATTGATTCATCGAATTGATTTTAAAAATTGCATGACAAAAAGTTACGTAGATCGTAAATAAATATACATTGTGTAAATGAATAGCCATCAAATGATTGCAAGATGCAGTTAATTAATGAGGGCATTAATAGTCAAGTAATAGTAATAGTTAACATTGAGGTGATATGTAGTTATTAAAGAGTGCGATGATTTGATGAATCCTGAAATTTAACTTCTACGTATCATCGCAATAAATGCACCATTTTGACACTAAATTTGCGGGATTTTAAAATGACTAGCCATTTATTCAATGTGCTATTGAAACGTATTGAGCAGAAATTTACCTTATTTTTCTCCGAAATGATGAGTTCTCAGCGTCTTCAGAGGGAGAAATGTGTCTGATCCTCTTAGATTGGAAATAGTGAAAGTCAAACGAAGTAGGGATTGCCAATTCTGGAAACATATGAAATCATTAAGTCTCGTGACTAAATATATTGTAAATGGATTTGAAAATTTAGCGTAGGTATTGTTGAATAAATTGGAAGGTGGGTCAAGTCGCACATCATTTGATAGCTATGTAAATTCTCTTCACAATGTATTTTTTTTAATTAGGCTAATATAAAAAAAATGGTTTTAAAGTTTACTCTAGGAAACAAGAAAACCCAATTTTCACTTAAAATATTTGTCCAATTTTAAAAAATTGGACATATTTGTGAAGAGGAATTACAGGGCTATCAAATGATGTGCGACTTGGCCCCTATTCCATTTAAGATTTCTGGTGTGAGAATTGCCCCTAAAATCTTAAATTCAAAAGTAGGTGAAGTCGCACATCATCTGATAGCTCTGTAAATTCTCTTCACAAAAATATGCAATTTTTTTTAAATTGGGGCAATATTTTCGGAGGAATTTGGGGTTTTCCTGTTTCTTAGAGTCAACTATAATAAATAAAATAACAATAACAATTGCTAAACAATAACAATAACAATGATAAAATAACAATTAGAAACGTTTTCTTGTATTTTTATTAAAATTGCAATCGAAGGAAAATTAGTTCGTAAACTACTATAAATATTTGGTAATATTCACGCTGTGTTCATTATAATTAAGAATTGGACACAGCAAGGATTTTTATATAAGTATTGCTTAATTATAAAATCCAGCAGCATATGTAATTTTAATATTTAAATTAATTTTCATATGTATTTGTAAAACAATTGTTTATTTCAGTATAAATATGCATCCATGTGTAGTCATGAATGCAGAAAATATTTAATAAGTGCCCAAGACATCATGTGCAAAGTAATTGTGAATGCGCCGGGTCATACAATTTTTACAATACCACTGACCTGCTAATATTCCAAGGAGCCACATGCAATACGGAGGATAAACCTCAGAATAAGGATACGCCGCTACTTTTCGGACGATGGTTTAATCGAATTTTCCGTTTCGAAGTTCCGTTTGCAGATCAGATAGTCAGGTGGTCAGGTGGTCTCGCAAACTCGTCTCGACTTGCGCACCAGCAGGGACGCCGACGCGATGCTGCCCCGGAAAATCAAAACCGACGCTTACGGCTTAACCAGAAAATCCGCCACCCATTCTCGCCAGATTTTTTTTCCTGGTCCGGGGGCCGTCCTTGAGGGGGCTGCCGAAAATTTGGCCCGATTCGAGCAGTTTTCCAAGAGAAAATCGGAGGCCAATCGGACGTGGGTTAAAGTTGAAACTTGGCCGGCGAGGTCTTCGCCGCCTCTGCCACTTGGAGGCTGTGAGTGTGCATTTTGACCAAAAACAGGCCAAAATCGCTGCGTGCGCATGGGTACTTCGTGTGTGCCACCTCGCCCGTTACAGCCGGCTCAATAGTTTTTTATAACAAATTCCGATTGTTATCTTAACAATTGGAATAATTAATTAAAATATCTGTTTAAGCAAACTGCAAATATTAATTGCGGGGTTGTTATTTGTCAGAATGGTGCCAATTTTTATATTTAGGTTCAGAATTATACGACAAAGAACTCTGTCGGGTCAAATTTTGCGCGGCCACCCCCTGATACCGGTAACTACCCCCTATGCGTTTTAATTATTTGTAGCGTTATTTGATAACATGGGGCTGCAAAAATTGGCACACATTTACTTTAAAATATAGATAATGCTATGGTGATTTTTTTGTTATATTAAAACAACCCTTATAGCGCTCAGGCGCCCTTATACCTGAAAAACATCAAATACATGTTTTTGGCTTACAGGGGGTAGTTGGTATATTCAAGGGTTGCTTAAATGTACCACAAAAATCACAATGGTATTAGTTGTGCTTGAAACTCTACGTGTGCAAATGTTTACAGCCCTACATTGTTAAATAACGCTATAAATAATTAAAAGTATAAGGGGATGTAAATGGGGTGGCTGTCAAAATTGGAGCATACAGTACCCTTTTCCACCTAATTTTAAACCTAAATATGAAATATGGCACCATTCTGTCAATTAACAACCCGGCAATTAATATTTGAAGTTTGCTTAAATCGACATTTTAATTCCCCGTGCACACATCATTTCGGAATATGTATTGTCGCTTAAAGAAGCACCGAGGATATCGCAATTATGTCTTATAACAAACCAAAATTAAATTAGTATATCTCTTTAAGAAAACTGCAAATATTAATTGCGGGGTTGTTAAATGATAGAATGGTGCCAATTTGTATACTTAGGTTCAGAATTATGCGGCAAAGAGCTCCGTAGGGTCAAATTTGCGCGCCCACCCTTGATAACGTTTACAACCCTTTATGCGTTTTTAATTATATGTCGCGTTATTTGATAACATGGGGCTGCAAAAATTGGCACACATTTACTTTAAAATATAGATAATGCTATGGTGATTTGTTTGCTATATTAAAACAACCCTAATAGGTGCACCAGCGCCCTTCTACCTGAAAAACAACAAATACATGTTTTTGACTTACAAGGGGCAGTGGGTATATTGAAGGGTTGCTTAAATGTACCACAAAATTTACTATGGTATAAGTTGCGATTTAAATTGTACTCGTGCAAATTTTTACAGCCCTACATTGTTAAATAAAGCATTAAATAATTCAAATGCATGAGGGGATGTAAATGGGGTGGCTGGCAAAATTGGACCATACAGTACCCTTTTCCACCTAATTTTAAACCTAAATATGAAATATGGCACCATTCTGTCAATTAAAAACCCCGCAATTAATATTTGAAGTTTGCTTAAATCGACATTTTAATTCCCCGTGCACACATCATTTCGGAATATGTATTGTCGCTTAAAGAAGCACTGACGATATCGCAATTATGTCTTATAACAAACCAAAATTAAATTAGTATATCTCTTTAAGCAAACTGCAAATATTAATTCCGGGGTAGTTAAATGATAGAATGCTGCCAATTTTTATAGTTAGGTTCAGAATTATGCGGCAAAGAGCTCCGTAGGGTCCAATTTGCGCGCCCACCCTTGATAACGTTTACAACCCTTTATGCGTTTTTAATTATTTGTCGCGTTATTTGATAACATGGGGCTGCAAAAATTTGCACACATATACTTTAAAATATATATATAATGCTGTGGTGATTTTTTTATTACATTAAAACAACCCTTATAGGTTCACCTAGCGCCCTTGTACATGAAAACATCAAGTACATGTTTTTGGCTTACAAGGGTACATTTAGGTGTGGTAAATGTACCACAAGAATGACTATGGTATAAGTTGCGATTTAAACTGTACCTGTGCAAATTTTTACAGCCCTACATTGTTAAATAACGCTATAAATAATTAAAAACATAAGGGGATGTAAATGGGGTGGCAGCTCAAAATTGACCATACAGTACCCTTTGCCATCTAATTTGTAAAATAAATATTAAATATGGCATCATTCTGTCAATTAACAACCCCAAAATTAATGTTTGAAGTTTGCTTAAATCGATATATTATTTCCCTGTGTACATTTCATTTAGGAATTTGTTAGTAAAAATTGCCGCTTAAAGAAGCACTGACGATATCGCAATTATGTCTAATAACAAGCCTAAATTAAATTAGTATATCTCTTTAAGAAACTGCAAATATTAATTGCGGAGTTGTTAAATAATAGAATGGTGCCAATTTTCATACTTAGGTTCAGAATTATGCGGCAAAGAGCTCCGTAGGGTCCAATTTGCGCACCCACCCTTGATAACGTTTACAACCCTTTATGCGTTTTTAATTATTTGTCGCGTTATTTGACAACATGGGGCTGCAAAAATTTGCACACATATACATTAAAATATACATAATGCTATGGTGATATTTATTACAATAAAACAACCCTTACAGATGCACCTACAGCTTATACCTGAAAAACATATATTTTATTTAGGCAATAAATTGTGATCACACAACCACTAAATATTACACAACCCCGTTGCTGTACGCTTCATATATTTTTTATGTTACATCCCTTAATAACGTACAACCCCATTAAAGCATCTAATAACATTTTATGTATTTCTAATGTTTCTAACTCGAAATTTCACACAATTATAGCAGATGAGATAACTCATGATATCTCATACCCTCAATTAATCATATCATTCCCAAATTACCCTGTCATGCTAAACGGCGTTAACTTATTTATACCACAGTATGTGCACGAACGATTACATTTTTTTTGTTTTGAACCCCAGTCGATGCATATTGCAATTTCCTGTAGATACAGTCATGCTCACATAAATCTAGTACATGAAATTAGGTTACAATAGCAATTTATATGACAATGTCATATTGTTTGTACTAGATTTATGTGAGCATGACTGTACATACGTATACCCCTAAGCAACCCTAAAATGGTTGCCTTCCCGTAAAATCATCAAAATTTGAAATTATCTATTTGTGCCCTTATTTGACACCTTCACTGTCACTCATCCTCACTGTCACTCGAATCTGAATTTTGCGGGTTTGCAACAAGTCCTGACGACAAAAGTGCTTTCGCAATTGAAAATTTAAAATCAAGGTAATACAGTTTTTCTTTTTTTGGAACATGTGTAGCTTCAGCATATTCTCGATATTCTAGCCAGGCAGCCGCTGCACCAAAGTCTACAAAACGGTAAATTGCACGAATGGTCCATTTCTTAGTACGACTCTTCATTCGGTAGTTTGAAATAACTCGATCAAGCAAATCAATGCCTCCCATGTTTTCATTGTACGATTTTACAAGAGATGGACGATTTATTTCAATGTATTTGTTGTCAACTTTTGACCAGCGCTTGCTCAATCCCACAGATTCAGTTCCAAATTCCGAAGACCTGATATGAACTGGTTTGGAGTTGTACCATTTAACCAAAGCTATTTTATTGTCCTCAGTAACAAGCATATCTTGGGAACCACGGCCAGATTTTTTCATTTGATTATCTGTTCTGAAACTCACCACTTTTGGGATTAGATTTTTCATGAGAGTGCCAGTGAGAGTAATCCCTCGAGCGAGAAGCGTTTATTTTAATGATATTGACGTGAAAAATCTATCAGTAAAGATGGATACTCCAACTGGTAAAGTATTTGCAAGTCTGAGAACCACCCTTCACCAATATCTAATTTTTAGGGGAATAGGTACCAAGCAGGATTCCGTTGTTTTTTCCTTTCATTTATACATAAGGAAGTCCAATGGAATTCCTTTTGCCGTCGTCATCACAGAATTCTTGAGACCAACAGGATGTGGTTTTCCATGAACAAATTGTCTTATTCTTACCTTACCATGAAATAGAATCATTTGTTCATCCACTGATATTTCATTTGTCCTTTCATTCTGCAGACACGCTTTTTCAATTCAGTCTAACATTGGCCTTATTTTCCAAAATCTATCATTTTTCCGGGCTTCTTTCGATACAGCATTGTCATCTACTAGTTTTAAACAAGTTCGAAGCCCAAAAAACTGATTTCTGGAAATGTTTTCACAAATAACTGGTACTCTGGTATCCCTGTATATCCTGATTCGTGGTAGGTTGTAGATGCAAATTAACATGCTGCATACAGTATACCTTAAGTTTAATCCTTTGAAAATTTGACCATGAGTACATCTCAAGTAAGTGAGAAAATCGAGATCTTAACTTAACCGAGTTGATCGGAATATTACATTTATCCAGAGGTTGATTTACTACCCTCCAACGGCAAATTGGTAAGTGTCACTTACAGGGTATATTCACAGACCCTTTAGATGTAACATACATAAGTTTTATTGGGCGACAATTTGATGCACACTTTTTATGATATTAGTAAATATTATTAATATTTAACTCTACGAGTTGACAGGTATCGATTATCAGTCTCTGAAATTTCTGAAAATTTATTTATATACAATTGAAAATTGTATGCTAGATGTGTATGATATGTATGATAGTGTAGATGTATACATAGTATGCGTAGAGATGAATCCACTGAACGTTTGACAACTAGTATGTCTCAAATAAGTGAAAAAATCGAGTTATTAACTTTCTGAGTTGGTCAGTATAAGTTGTCAGTCCCTGAAATTTCAGAAAATTTATCTAATGAATATTTGGAAATTTTTATGCTAGATCTGTATACAGTATGCCTGATGAACAATTATCTAAAAAAAATGACAACAGGTATATGTAAATTAAGTGAGAACATCGAGTTATTAACTTTCCGAGTTGACCAGTATAAGTATCTGTGACTGAAATTTCTAAAAATTTATCAAATGGATATTTTGAAAATTTTATGCTTGATCTATATACTATATTCCTGGAGAATTCTTCTGAAAATTTGACAACGGATGTATCTAAATTAAATGAGAAAATCAAGTTCTTAACGTTCCCGTTGCCCAGTGTAAGTTATCAGTTACTGAAAATTCTAAAAACTTATCTAATGGATATTATGAAAATTTTATGCCAGATCTGTATACAGTATATCCAAACATAAATTATTTGAGAATTTGACCACGAGTATGTCTGAAATAAGTGAGATAATCGAGTTATTAACTTTCCGAGTTGACGAGTATAAGTTATCTGTCACCGAAATTTCTGAAAATTTATCTAAAGGATATTTTGTATATATTATTACAAATTTGTATACAGTATATCCAAACATAAATTATTTGAAAATTTGACCACGAGTATGTCTCAAATAAGTGAGATAATCGAGTTATTAACTTTCCGAGTTGACGAGTATAAGTTATCTGTCACTGAAATTTCTGAAAATTTATCTAAAGGATATTTTGTATATTTTATTACAGATTTGTATACAGTATGGCCAAAGATAATTCCTCTGATAGTATAAAGACGAGTATCTCTTACATAACTGAGAAAATCGTATGCTTAACTTTCTGAATTGATCGGTCTTTTATAAATATTCAGGGTTGATTTACTACCCTCCAACGGAAAATTGGTAATTATCACTTACAGGGTATATTCACATGCCCTTTAGGTCTAACATACATAAGTTTTATTAAACGACAATTTGATGCACACATATTATGATATTTTTAAATATTCTGAATGTTCAACTATCCGACTTGACCAGTTATCAAATTTATCTGTCGAAAATTTTGATTCTATTTTTGCCAGATTTGTATACAGTATGCCTAAAGATAAATCCTCTGAAAATTTTACCACAGGTACATCTCAAATAAGTGAGAAAATCGAGATCTTATCTAAACTGAGGTGATCGGAATATTATAATTATTCAGGGTTGACTTACTACCCTCGAACAGCTAATTGGTAAGTGTTACTTACAGGGTATATTCATAGCCCTTTAGGTCTAACATACATAAGTTTCATGGGGCTACAGTTTGATGCACACTTTTTACGATATTTTTAAATATTCTGAATAATCAACTTTCCGAGTTGTATAGGTTTCGCATGACTTTTGGTCATGATATTGTCATCATCAATTTCACATTTGCATATTAAGTTGTTAATTTATATTTATTTTACACGATTAAATTCATTGGAATTCATTGGAAAGACACATCAATACGAAAATTGATTGGACCAAATTTTGCGATTGGACCTTAGGGGCGAAGATGTATGTGGAACAATTCCCCGACATCATTACTTCGCCATCGATGTTTAATGCAGATTTAAGTGAACAAAATGTGCTCACGGGCCGTCCCGAAACAGAGTAATTGCAGAGTTTGCATATCGAATTCGCGTTTAAAAGGATTTCGGAGTGGTTTTAATTGAAACCGGTGGGGCCCCCACGCGCGCATTAATGCGCGAGACACGCGAGGAGCAGCGCGGCCGGCTAAAAGGGTCCGCGCCCCCCGGACGATAACTTCGTTTCCATCCGACAATTAATGCTTCCGGATTGTTCGCACGCATTTGCGTGGGCAATATGTATGTCCGGAAAAGAGATATGAGGACGTCAAAGATTAGGCGGTTATTGCGTGCGGACGCGTCTTGATGAAAAAACCGGGCCCCGGCTGTCAGGATGGAAATTTGTTCTGAACAAAGTCATAAGTCACAATATGGTGAAGGCGCGCATTCCTCGGGAGCCGCAGAACAGATGGGATTCGGCGAGAGGCGCGAGATATATCTCCCGGAATTTTAAATATTTCTCAATTTATCCGTTCATTTTTCATATCATTAAGCGCGCGAAATTAAAAAGAGGGCCAGAATTTATGTGCGCACCTGCGGGATGCGTACCGGAAGGGCGGCGGGATGGGGGCGGCCCGAAGAAGTAGGAAATATGCGTTCACTTCCGGCGAACTTCCGCCCCCTTATCTCGGCGAAACTTGCGACGTCCTCGCCGGCAGAATTTAAATGGGCGCGCGGAATAAAAAGTTATTTTTAAGAGTTAGTTTAATTAATTAAAACGTAACAAAGTGTGTGCACCGCGCCGGCGGGGGCGGCCGTGGGAGCGAGAGAGAGGCAGGGGGCGAAAACAAATTAAAATTTCAATATAAATGAGCGAGAGTGGGACCGAGGAAATTACTTGGAAAGAGAGGCCGGAACGCGAGCGAGCGAGACGCGCGCCGGAATGAACGATGCAATAAGAAGTTGGGGAAGTGTTTAAAGAAAACAATTCGGGGGAGGAAGCAAAGTGGAGTGGAATTAGGGATACCTTTCTCTCGCCCGCCCCCGCAGAGGATCATTGTTTATCCAATTAACATTTTCATGTAAATAATTTGTTTACCCAAAACAACTCGCACTGTAAATATTGGTTTACACTCCCGCGAGTTATCCTTTGTTTCGGATTCGAACTCGGCAATAAACAGGCACGAGACAATAACAACAATTATTCCACCTAGAGTAATTCCGGCGCATCCCCGGGTTTACAGGCGCCGTTAAAATATCTGGTAATTACTTAGCGAGCGGAATTATACCGGAATTATCTATGAGTGTGTAGTCCCCCGAACGACCCACTAAAACACTGAAATCCGCCCGTTTTACTGCCCGTAAAGTCACCCAATCAATCTGCAATCTCCGGGAGCGCTCAGCCGCGCTCACCCTTAAACAATAACCCGCCCCCATCACCCCGAAATCACCAATTTTTCCCGCGCACACCTCCAGACACTCCAACCCCATCATCCGCTCCTCAAAGTGTCGACGATTTCGCTGCTAATTCTAAGCTAATTAACATCATAAAAGCGGCCTCGGGGATCCAATCATAAATTTTCCATTACACGTCAAATTACGGATCGCGAGCCCGAAAGAAATTCAATTATGCGCAAGCCCAACGTTGCGAAAGTGTTTGCGGGCGCGCGGTAATTGCGAGTCACTCCACACGGTTTTTGTCCCGCCAATGAGGGGGCCAATTAATTTTATTTCATTCGCCGAGCCGAATTAAGCAAATTAATGGCCCGCAACTGTATAAAACTTCTCACATTAAGGGGGAACGCACCTACTCATTTCTTATGGAGTTTTTAACGATTTTTCATGAGACATTGAGCGGCAATGAGGCTCGATTTAATAAATTAAAAATATCCATGACCTACCTAAAGTATATGAGAAGTTCCCTATTGAAGCCGATTTTTGAAAAAAAAAATTTTTAGCATGAAAAAAAAATGTTGAAAATTGTGAATTATTAACTGTATTTCTACATGCTATTTCAACGTTTCAAACTATTAAATTAACAAAAAACGCTCTATAGGGAACACCGCAGATCTATTATCTACAAATACATATAATTAACAGCAAAATTGACAATGCCATTTTCCTGTAATATCTCATGAAAAATCTCGGTAATTTGAGGTCGCGTTTCTAGGCATTCGGAAGACGCGCCTACAATTGTCCCTCTCGCACGGTTCGCACTACAATCGACAACGATCGGCTCTTTAACACACTTACCTCGAACTTTCATTACAATATTATGGCCTGGCAGCGGTACTATTGCGGTTAAACATTTTTTGTGACATTGCTGAAATCATATAGCATATAGTGTAGGGATATTCTGATGTAACCGGATATACTTGTATACTGAACCGAATAAAAAATCGGATAAGGACTGCGCATGACTACAATATATTACTTATAAAAAATAAAGCAAATAATTACTCTACTATAGATTGGTAGTTATACTAGTTGCCATTCGAAACTACTACACAAATTAATATATCGTATGTGATAGTAGCGAAGTAATTGTTTAAATAGTTTAATTTAATTTTAATTAATAAAAATGTATCGCGATATTAACGCTACCACCATTAAAACAAATGTTAATAAATCTACTTCAGCGATCATTTTCTTTTTAGAAATTTCTACTAAATTTTAAAATAAATTAACATATCATAAATTTAAGTTACTTGTTCGTTTTATAATTATTATTATTAACTCATATTTCAGAAAATTATAATTATTATTTATTAAAAATAATTATATGTAAAAACGAATTTCATACGGTAAAAAAATGCAGTTTAAGATTATTATTTCAACAAAGAGTTATTGTACATGTATATATGTGTAAGATTACTTTATTAAAATAATTTATTATGATGGAGTATTAATTAAATTTTAGAGAAATGAATAAAACACATAACTATGCTGCAGTTAACACGTATATATTATTTTATCTTATTTGATTTAGTGAAATTGTAATAAAAATAATTTATTTAATTATGTTATAAATTATATTTGTTTCAAAAAATGCAGAAAATAGTTAATGATATAAGCTATAATAGTGTGTATAAAAGTGTTCTAAAACAATATACACATTGAACCTCATTTAAAATCGGCATAGCTCTAAATTATTCACAAAAACAATACGAAAACGAAGAAGTAACATTTTATTATTAAAATCTATATTATGTATAATATTTCCAAAAACATTTTTACAATAATTACAATATACTGAAACACTGTGATTTGTCCATTGTATAGCTTTATACTCGATTTTTAATAGTTCTGGCAAGTAATGCATAAAATAAAGGTCTTTTAATTTAGCGTGCATATGTTCTTTAAAGAAATCAGTGTTTCTGCAAATTTTCGGAAACAAAATTCCTTACGGAGTCCAAACTACAAAGTAACAAAACAGTTTTTCAGCTACATGTAACTGTCCCTGAACTTGATAGTAGTAGTTGTGCCGAGTTTTCAGCATCAATTTACCATCTTTTAAAATCGCGAAATTAATAATTTTTTCATTAATTGCCTCAGAAGGAGTTAAATTTCTTGCATTGTAAGGACATTTTATTTCAACTATATTGTCTTCCTCAATTAATCCATCCGGGATTACTCCCAAATAAAAATCATTTATGTGAATGTATAGTCCGCAACGTTTGATTTTTTTTCCAATGAAATTTTCAAATTCGTGTCGAGCAATGGGTTCATTATCAATTCCATGTTGCGTACTTTTCGCATAAAAATTATTACCGAGGAGCGATTTTATTGTATTTTATCTATTTGTATTTTTGCGTAATTTGCAAATTTTTCCAAATGATGACGCAGTGATCCGTTTTCTTCGTTCCTCAATCCATAACGCGCAGGCTGATTGGTCTGTTGTAGAACTACATATTTTTAAAATGTCGTCTTTATTTTACTTCTTTAATAATCATGATGTCTTTAAAATTACATGAGAAAAGGCCACAATGTTCAAAAGCTTGCATTTGTTCTACAAAATGCGCCACATTCATAATTCGGTGTCCTTACAATTTCTCAATTCTCCTAAAATTATCAATGTTATTGAAAAATTGTTATTGAATTGTGAAATGTATTATTACAAATATAAATTGCTTGATTCGGAATGACTCAGATCCTCCAACTGAATATTTTCTCCACACACATTTTCTGATTCTGGCCGATCAAATGTTTGGTATTCAGAATTTTTATTTTTATTCTGTGCAGAACATTTTGTAAAAGTATAAATTACATTATAGAATGTTGGTCTAATTTTACCAATTTCGTATCTGCTCAAAAAAATGAGATCCTATACTGTAGGATACCCAGCAATACCTTTTCTAATTGTAATTCAAAAAACCGTAAAATGTATTTTTGATTAGTCTATTGTAATTCAGAAACAGTCAAATGTAATTCAGAAAGCGTCAAGTGTAATTCAGATTAGTTAATTGTAATTCAGATAGCGTGAAATATATTTCAGATAGCGTCAAATATATTTCAGAAAACGTAAATTGAATTTCATGAAAGTGATACTTTTTTAGTGTAGATGTGAAAATATTTTTACATCTAGAGAAGAAAATGAACACGTAAAATTAAATGGAAACATACATTCATTTCGATGGAAACGACTTTACAAACATTAATTTCAGTAATTTGCATTGTGACTGTGACAGTTGATTTTGAATTAAATTGAACTTGAAAGTTTTCAACTTGAAAGTACATACTCTAATATCTAATATTTTATAAACTGCAATATCGTAGAAAAAAATAGCATTTCCTACTCGAGATAAAATGCGTTTTTTTTTCATTTGTGGATTTTATCCACAAAAAATGGTGTTTTCTGAATTACAATTGACTGATTTGAATTACATTTGATGCTTTCTGAAATACAATTGACCAATCTGTATTACATTTGATGCTTTCCGAATTACAATTGAAAAAGGTGCAAGTGAGTAGGGTTGGAATAAATCAAGATTTTTTTTAAATAAATCTAAAATCAATTATTTAAACAAAAATCATCAGTGAGTTTTTACCAGGATAACTGTGATTTAAATCAATTCATTTGCTTCACGATATAAATCATTATAATTACGATTATAATCATATATATATATATATATATATATATATATATATATATATATATATATATATATATATATATATATATTTTAATAAATCGATTGATTTTGTTTTGTCACATTGAAGCGTGGTCAAATTTTGTAATCATGCGAAAAAAAGGGACCTGTTTTGGCATCCCATGAACAAGAATTGATGATTCAAAACCATTCCATGTACCATGTGATGGACAAAAAATGTGATGGACTCTATAGTTACATTATATTTTGAATTATTCACCTATTGGAATGCATAAACAGTGTAAAAGCAATGATTAATTTAAAAAATAATAATTTTGATTTAAATCAATGATTTATATAAAAAAATCAATTGATACACCAACCCTGGTTGTTAGTATTCAAAATGTAAATGGAAAAAGTATATTTATAATATCTCTACCTTATTTTCGCAAACAATACTTTTCTGCTTCGTCTCCAAGAACACAGAGACAATTTGGATATCTTTCCCATATTCACTACACAATAAATCACAATTCTCAAGTAACACAATTCTGCAAATAGTGCGCCAGGGAGTTATGTAACTCGCCCATATGAAGGCTCCACGATACACCACCGGACCACGTCAGCAGTTCACCTAAAGCAGAGCATATGGCCTGCTAGCAAATATCCTTTGTGTGGGACACCCTGTACATACCGGGTGTATATTTCAAAACATGCCAATTTTAAACATTACTTTAAACTTAAAAAAAACACATCGATTGATTTTTCGAGGGGGAAATTTAAAAACAACTTTTTAAAGTCAAATAAATTTTGAGTGTCACCCCCTCCTCCATAGCCACCACCACTTTAAAATTTCAAATGGCACCGACACCTTGCAAACCTCATTTTAAAGCTGAAAAAAGCTAATCTAGAGGGGTGAAATAAAATATGTTCGTCCACACGTTTTGGAAAAAATATGAACCTGAAAAATTCCAAAACAATTACATTGAACGAAGTTCTTTTCTATGCAACAAAAAAAACATATATTTTCAGATATTTAAAATTCAAGTAACATGGTTTTTAACATCTACCTCGAAAACTGATTCGACTTGTTTTTTTTTTGTTTCATTGAATACATAATACATAATACATTCGATACATTCGTTCGATATATTTTTTTTACCAATGTTATGGACAAAAATCTATTTTTATCACGCCTCTACATTTGTTATTTTAAGCTTTAAAATGAGGTATCGCAAGGTGGTGGTGCCTTTTGAAACTTCAAAGTGGGGGTGGCTAGGCAGGAGTGGGTAATATCAGAGCCGAAAATCGAAAATAAGAATTGATTATTTAATTCACATTACTTAGTTATTAATTTAGTAAAGTCAGATTTCCCATCCGCCACAGTGTGCGGCGCAGTGATAATTCCTTTGTGGATAATGCGGCTGCCGCATCCGTTTGTCGGTGAAATGCCGCCGCCTTCGGAGCCCCCCCCACCCCCCTGATTTAGTAAAAAAAAGTAAGAGGCGGTATTTACCGAAAAATACGATGCCGTCCGAGTGTCATAGCTATTACAACATTCCCAATAAAGTGTAAACATAACGTCGCTCTAAGCGAATTATTATTCATCTGACTTACTATAGGATATCTAAAGCAAGTAATTGATATGCACTGTGCACAAGTGAGGTAGAGATGAAAAATATTATATTTTAAATTTTGTACTACGTCCGATGCACGTCCGGATGTGTTGGAAACATTATTCAATAATTGAAAAGTCGCCAGCAAAAATAAAATGCGTTCCCCCTTAATAATGCTCCCTGCAGACAGATTATTTCGTAATGATCAAAGAGCCTTCACATGGCTGGAAAAAACTTATAAACATTTCAGGCAAGGAAAACATAGAATCAGACACGGTTAATAACAGATTAACCTCCTCGAACACTGAGTATCATATACGATACTACGGCTCAACAATTTTTTTTTTTGCTATTTCCAATCGGAATTTTACTATGTTTCCAGCGGTATCATATATGATATGCGTGAGGTACAAAAATTCACAATCGAATCGCACGTATTCTAGAATGTCTGGTCATTAATAATCGAGCAGTGTTTATGCAGTTATGGCGTCCAGTTCGAAACGTGATCAAAAAACAGATAAGTAATGACTATTATGCATTTTGCGCATAATAGTATAGAACGCATATAGTAATAGTATAGAAAGAACTCCAGGATATCGTTGATAATTGGAACTTCATAACTCTGATCTTGATGGTGATATACTACCTGATGATGACAGTGAAAATGAAGACGAAATTGGTAAAATGGAGGAAGATGTGCCAGAGCAAACGGCTGAAACACAAATTCACAATCGAATCTCACGTGCTATAGACTGCCTGGTCATTAAAAATCGAGCAGTTATGGCGTCCAGTTAGAAACGTGATCAAAAAATAGTAATGAAAAGTAATGACTAATTATGCATTTTGCGCTAGCGTCTCATTGAGTGAAGGTTAGTTGTTGGTTCTAGTGCCTTCAAAGCTATAGTATCTAAAAGTTTACAAAACCTATTGGCCTATCTACTCGAAGTATCTTTGGTGATACTTCGGGCCTTACCCAATAACCAATACAATTGTCTATCGTCCGTTTTTTAGCTCTCTCTGAGAAAGAACTCCAGGAGACCGTTGATAATTGGAACTTCGATGACTCTGATCTTGATGGTGATATACTACCTGATGATGACAGTGAAAATGAATACGAAATTGGTAAAATGGAGGAAGATGTGCCAGAGCAAACAGCTGAAACTGATGATGGTGGTAACAGTACCAAAGAATGTGGCAGAGGAGAGGCAAATTGGAGGTAGAGTCTCTTCTTCAGATGACGAGCAGCCTTTGGTTCACTTGCTACCAAAGGGAAAGAAAAGGAAATGGAAGCGAAGTGCTTTCGTACCTAGAATTGCTGTGAAACATTTACCAACGGTTCGTGCTGAACCTTTACCTGAAAACTTTCCGGATCCAGTAAGTTATTTCAGCAGATATCTCAAAGACGATTTCTTTGAACCCATGACCCTTGTGACCAACATGAACGAAGTAAATAAAACCTCAAAGTCTTTAGATACTTCTGCAGCAAAGCTGAAAGTTTTCTTTGCATGCAGTGTATATAGATCTGGCAAAAAAAATCAAAATTTCCAAAGGATAAATTTTCAGAAATTTCAGTGACTGATAACTGGTCAACTCGGACAACTCGAAAAGTTAAACTTTTGATTTCCTCACTTATTTATATACCTCTTCATAGTTTTAGAGGAATTATCTTCATTCATACTGTATACAAATCTGGCATAAAATATTCAAATTAAATATTAGATAAATATTCAGAAATTTCAGTGACAGATAACTTATACTCGTCAACTCGGAAAGTTAATAACTCGATTTTCTCACTTATTTGAGACAAATTTTCAAATAATTTATGTTTGGACGTACTGTATATAGATCTGGCATAAAATTTTCGTAATATCCATTAAATAAGTTTTCGGAAATTTCAGTGACTGATATCTTACACTGGGCAACTGGAAAATTTAATAACTCGATTTTCTCATTTAATTTACATATACCCGTTGTCAAATTTTCAGAAGATTTATCTTGAGGCTTAAAGAATATTGATCTAGCTTAAAATTTTCACAATATCCATTATAAAAGTTTTCAGATATTTCAGTGACTGATAACTTATACTGGGCAACTGGGAAATTTAATAACTCGATTTTCTTACTTAATTATCACGTACTCATTGCCAAATTTTCAGAGGATTTATCTTCAGGTATACTGTAAACAGATCTGGCATAACATTTTTTAAACATATATTATATAAATTTTCAGAAATTTCAGTGACTGCTAACTCATACTGGGCAACTCGGAAAATTAATATTTAGATTTTCTCACTTATTTGATACATACTAGTGGTCAAATTTTTAAAGGATTTATCTTCAGGCATACTGTACACAGATCAGGCATAACATTTTTAAAATATCCCTTATATAAACTTTCAGAAATTTCAGTCACTGATAACTTATACTAGGCAACTCGTAAAGTTAATACCTCGATTTTCTCACTTATTTGAGACATACTAATGGCTAAATTTTCAGAGAATTTATCTTCAGGCATACTGTATACAGATCTGGCATAATATTTTCAAAATATCCATTTTCAGAAATTTGACTAACTATTACTTAGAAAGTAAATCTTTCTGTTTCAAGCTATTTCTTCATTTGGTGCTGCTTGCAACCTTGTGACAGCGAGAGAATCTAGTAAATACAGTAATATTCTAAAAAAAATCTAGCAAATTTTGAGAAAATCTTGTACCTAAATAGTTATGTAAATATTCTATAAAAATCATACAATTCCATTGAAGCTTCTATTGAATTAAAAATTAATTTTTATTCAAGGTATGGTTTAATTCACCATATTTCAGGTATACAGTTTTAATATTTATGAATTTTTATTTAATATTTAAATAAATTATAAAGAAAGTTCCTAGAATTTCAGATATATTTTCTAAATATTTAGGAGTGAAAATAAATAAGAAATATTTCGGAAACCATGGAAATCTGGAAATTGTCAGATTTTTTTAAAGTTTACGTAATCAATTATGAAATATCTAGAATACTTCCCATATCCATATTTTGTTGTAATTATGCAAAATGTTAAACTGCCAAAAATCCTCACACAAATTAAAAAAGAAAAAAAAACATAAACTTCCTGCGTCATCAGAACAATTAAAAAACATCATGAAATATTCAAAATATTTAGAATATATATGTGTATATATCAGGATTTTATTTCATCATAAATATTTGATGATAGTTTATTAAAAAACTGAAACTAGTCATGCACAATACAATAAATAAATAATAAAATAAAATAAAAATAACTCTACCAGTAAGTACAGAATAATAATATACATAATAATTTATTTGTATGTCTACTCTCCGTGGAGTATGATATGTTCAATATTAGATAAAATAATTAAGTATTCTTTAAGAGAATACTTAAATTTTACCGAAAATAATGAATAAATTTTCTGAATCTTTTTTCAAATTTTCCAATAAATTTTTGAAATATTTATAAATTTGTATGTATTGTATGTAATTTTTTCCGCCATATTTTCTAAAGATTTTGGTATGTTTACTGAATAATTTGGGGAAGTTTCAGTATAATTTTGAAACCATGGAAACCTGCATGGATCCTCAGATTTGTTTAAAGCTTTATTTTTTTGGTAATATTTACACTAAAATAAAATAATTAAGAATTCTTTAAAATAATATTTTAGCGAAATTAATGAATTAATTTACTGGAATCTTTTCAAAGTGTCCAATACAGTTTTGAAATATTTATAAATTTTGATGTGATATTTAAAGAAATTAAAATAGCAAGTTTCTTAAGTTTCCGGCATATTTTCTAAATATTAGGGTATGCTTACTGAAAAATTTGGGGAAGTTTGAGAATATTTTTAAAACCATGGAAATCTGTATGGAACATCAGATTGGTTTAAAGCTTATTTACTACGAAATTTCTGAATATTTTTCATATTGGGGAATATTTACGGAATTTTTGGTAATATTTATGAGATCTTCACGAACATTTGTAGAACTTATGAACCTCTCGATGCTACATTTGATTTTATTTAGTTTTCAAGAAAATTTTATGAATTTTCGAAACATTTTCAAAGTTATTACACAAATAATTTATTATTTGTAGGAAATAATCCTCCAAATTTTTCGAAATTTTATGTGAAATCTTTAATATTTGTTTTTTAAGAAAATGTGTAAAATCAAGCAAAGTCATTTATAGTTTTTATAGAATTTCCAATTGAAAATGTATGAAAAAGCCTACAAATTATTGAAAGCATTGGAATATTTGTGAGACTTTCACGAACATTTGTAGAACTTATAAACCTCTCCATGCTACAATTGATTTTATTTAAGTTTCAAGAAAATTTAATGACTTTTCGAAATTTATTCAAAGTTATTACAAAAATAATTTATTATTTGTAGGAAATAATCCTCCAAATTTTTCGAAATGTTATGTGTAATCTTTAATGTTTCTTTTTTAAGAGAACGTGTAATCAAGCAAAGTCATTTATAGTTTTTATAGAATTTTGAATTGAAAATGTATGAAAAAACCTACAAATTATTGAAAGCATTGTAATATTTGTGAGACTTTCACGAACATTTGTAGAACTTATAAACCTCTCGATGCTACAATTGATTTTATATAGATTTCAAGAAAATTTGATGAATTTTCGAAAATTTTAGTTATTACAAAAATAATTTATTATTTGTATGAAATAATCCTCCAAATATTTCCAAATTTTATGTGAAATCTTTAATGTTTGTTTTTTAAGAAAACGTGTAAAATCAAGCAAAGTCAGTTATAGTTTTTATAGAATTTTGAATTGAAAATGTATGAAAAAACTTACAAATTATTGAAAGCATTGTAATATTTCTGAGATTTTCATGAACATTTCTAGAACTTATAAACCTCTCGATGCTACAATTGATTTGATTTAAGGTTCAAGAAACTTTAATGACGTTTCGATTTTTTTTCAAAGTTATTACAAAAATAATTTGTCATTTGTAGCAAATAATCCTCCAAATATTTCCAAATTTTATGTGTAATCTTTAATGCCCGTTTTTAAGAAAACGTGTAAAATCAAGCAAAGTCATTTATAGTTTTTATAGAATTTCCAATAAAAAATGTATGAAAAAACCTATAAATTATTGAAAGCATTGTAATATTTCTGAGATTTTCATGAACATTTGTAGAACTTAAAAACCTCTCGATGGTACAATTGATTTTATTTAAGTTTCAAGAAAATGTATGTGTAATCTTTTAATTTTGTTTTTTAAGAATATGTGAAAAATCAAGCATTGTCATTTATAGTTTTTATAGAATTTTGAATTGAAAACGTATGAAAAAACCTACAAATTATTGAAAACATTGTAATATTTGTGAGATTTTCACGAACATTTGTAGAACTTATAAACCTCTCGATGCTACAATTGATTTTATTTAAGTTTCAAGAAAATTTAATGACTTTTCGAAATTTATTCAAAGTTATTACAAACATAATTTATCATTTGTAGGAAATAATCCTCCAAATATTTTCAAATTTTATGTGTTTGTTTTGTGTTTATCTTTAATGTTTGTTTTTTAAGAGAACGTGTTATCAAGCAAAGTTATTTACAGTTTTTATAGAATTTTTAGTTGAAAATGTATGAAAAAACCTACAAATGATTGAAAGCATTGTAATATTTGTGAGATTTTCACGAACATTTATAGAACTTATAAACCTCTCGATGCTACAATTGATTTAATTTAAGTTTCAAGAAAATTTAATGACTTCGAATTTTTATTACAAAAAAGTTATTACAAAAATAATTTATCATTTGTAGGAAAGAATCCTCCAAATATTTCCAAATTTTATGTGTAATCTTTAATGCTTGTTTTATAAGAGAACGTGTAAAATCAAGCAAAGTCATTTAAATTTTTTATAGAATTTCGAATTGAAAATGTATGAAAAAACCTACAAATTATTGAAAGCATTGTAATATTTCTGAGATTTTCACAAAAATTTGTAGAACTTATAAACCTCTCGATGCTACAATTGATTTGATTTAAGTTTCAAGATAATTTAATGACATTTCGAATTTTTTTTAACGTTATTACAAAGTTACAATTATTTTACAATATTTTTTGTTTAGGAAATAATCCTTTGTTTCCAAATCGCGACATTTTCCAAAATTTCGAATGTTAAAACGCCTTTGTAGGTATATCAAGTGTGGTATCGTATGGACCGTTGAAGTTTCCTGAATCGAAAGAGACCATCGGCATCGAGATACGAGCGTCCGTTCAGAAGTTCAATTTGATCACCCCTTTTTTGCTATTTTTTTTGTATTTCCCAACTTTGAGGGCGGATATCTCGAGAACCGCTGGGGCTACGAGGCCGAAAGTGTGCTCGTTGAAATCGGGAGGGTCCAATTGGTCCAGGCATGTGTCTCTAAGGTCAATTGAAGCAACTAGAAAAATCGCGATTTTCCGGATTTTCGTTTTAGTCAATTTGATCGGAAAACCATCGATTTTACGTTTTGCCAACAGGATGCTGAACCAAGCGGGATATTTTGCTAACTGGGCCCTCAACGAAGCGGCACATTTTCAATTCATTCTGTAGGAAAAATTGACAACGAATTAAAGAAAAACAATATTCTATGGAGCAAAAACATTGGGAAAATTTGGTTCTAAGAATAGTTATAGTACTCAAGCATTTATCTATTTGTACTTTTCGTGGCTTTTTGTGGTGAAATTGATGTATTTGGGAACAGAACAGTTTCATTGGTCTGTTGGAATCGATTTCAATATTGAATCAGTTCTTACAAAATCACATACACAAATATGCAAACAAAATCAAATGGACCGTTTCATAGTTATCCAAACATTTTAGTTTTTTTTTAATTCTTCTTCTTCTTCTTTGGTGCTATTACTCCACCAGGAAGTGTAGGGCATCTTTCGATGTTTCTGTGACTGATGTACCAATACAATTTTCCAATCACCATTTTACTGTATTTTTTTAATTAAGGAAGTTCAAACCTTCATGAACCCCTTCTTATAATATATCGCCTTAGTTGAGAATAATCCACGGTAAATATTTTGTAATAATTGAAACATTTGTAATTCCGTTTGTTCTTCACTTATGAACCACAAGCGGTGGCTGTTAAATTATTGTGAATTTCCATTTGGTGGAAGCCACATGCGGACGTTCCGTGTGTGCACACAGCAACTTCTGCGTAATGAAAATCAATAAACCACTCTAATTAATTGCCCAACAGGCCACATATAAATCCGCAGACCGCGAGCGGTCACGTGAGCCACTGAAAAAGAACCGGACCGCAGGAGTGCTTCGAATTAATGAGACCGGCTGAAGGAGTAATGTGGCAGTGGCGCTCGTTACCGCTTATGTATTCGGACCGCGGGGGGATTTATTCCGGACAATTATCCGGCGCATAAATTCCCCTATGCGCCCGGAATAGTTGCGTTATCTTTGAATGCTTTTAATGTGAACATCTTAACTCCTTGTAAACAGGAACTATCTCCATTAAAACGGCCATGTTGCGAGCGGCCCGCAATTTATACATCCAAGCCGCACGACACATCGCGAACGACAAATTGCCCGCCGTTGTGCGGGCAATTAATTAATTGCAGAGACGCCGAAGTGAGCGGGAATGAGATTGCACGCCGTCGGGAGACTCCGGGCTACAGGAAATAATGAGAAATTCGATTTCCCGTGCAAAAACGTACGCCGAGCGCCCTAATCGGGAAACAATGAATGTCCTTATTAAGCCCCCGCCAATCCCAATATGGCTTATCTCGAAAGAACAATGGGCTCGTTTCGCATACACAATGTGGAATAACATAACAAACAAACATATTCCATGCCCACCTTAAATTATATAATAAAAGGACCTGCATACTAAATTTGACCTTATTGTTTAATTTGATTGTCGGGTATATTCCATGTTACGAAAAATATCTCATTTGATTATATATACCGAAAACGTATTCGGGGTATTATGTTTTATTCAGAGTATATGAAAAAACTTCTGCAATAATAATCCTACAGAATGTTGTAAATGCATGTACAATAATAAGAATGAAGCAAAACTAATATAAAGCAAATTTTTCAAGTATGATGACTGGTAATTAGCCATAGCAGCTGAAATTTATCGTAGGTAAATAATAATTCCATCAATTTCATTTGCTTTTACACGAGTACTTTTTTCCTCGATATAATATTAAAGTTTTTTTCACCATATTGTGTAAGAATACTAAGTATATTGTGTAAAAAAATTGCTATTTTATTGACCGGGATATAATGACATGTTTAAGAAAAGTCGCTTAAAAGTTATCCAACCAAGCCAAATATGTTATTAAAGTTTGTTTTATACTCATTACACACTTAAGGGATTTTAATATTAAATTTAACTTACAGGCAGAAATAAAGTGTATCAATATCGAGCGGGCGAACCACCATTATTATTTATTTAATATTCGTGGAAATACAGAGCGCTCAAGAAAGTGGTGTCAACTTATTCAAATAGTTTCAACAAAATAATGACAAATATTGACATTTGTAAAAATCTAGTCACATTATTTGCTTGTATCCAAGGAAACATTTCAGCCACTTTGCAAAACATATTTGATTTTCATCTTGAACAGTGCCATCTATTAGTATCCTGCGTAAAAGTAGACACCACTTTCTTGTACACTCTGTATCATATTATCCATGAAATATTATATACGATCTGAACGATTTCATTATGATTGGTGGCTCCATTGTATAATCATTCAGCATACTATATTACAATTCATTGTAAATTTTTTTAATTTTTTTTCATATTCACTGCATTATTGATTTTTTGTGACTGAACTATTATTGTACATTTTATGGTATAATTAGGCTCTAATAATAAAAAAAAAACAAATTAGGTCGCTCCATGTTAGGAAGATATATATAACCTAACCATATTTTTTTGCGTTCTGGAGTCCATCAATTTTTCTCTCAATATCTGATATAGACATTAATTAATCTGAATACATTTAAGAGTCTTTAAATATAAGCGCCAGGAAACAATTGCCTATTAATATCGCAATTTAAATTGCTCCGTTTAAATATAATCGATGAACCTTGTATGATCACGTAAACACAACTGCATAGTGCTTTATAATTGTTTGATAACAATTTGATTGTAGATTCAGTGCTTCGATTACTGATCATAAAAAGTTTTAAAACGACTGTTTTATTTGTGTTCCGTAATATAGTTGATAGTTGATTTGTTTCCCTGTGTAATGAATAAATAGAATACAAAATCATCCCATAAATTAATAAATAAATATTTATGTGGGTTCACATGTGCAATCACTATCAATATATAAACTACAATAACACCAATGAGACATTACTATAAATAAATAAAGTACCATAGCTTAGATTAATAAGCTATAACTGCTATAAGTAATCGATTGGTTTTGAAACGATTTTTTGTAATAAAATTTATTTATGATTTGATGTAAAATATAGGATCCATATATACACTGCTAAACAAAATTAGGGGAACACCTTAAAAAAGGGTTAAAATAGAAATTTAACAACTATACGAAATTAATTATTTCGGATTAATCTTAATTAATGTTTATTTAAACAGAAAGAAGCATTTTAAAACCATGTGCTCAAAATAAGCAAAAAAATACCACCTACTATAAAAAAAACCCTTTTTTATAGGTGTTTCCCTAATTTTGTAGAGCAGTGTAGTATATATAGGATCCATATTATTATTAAATTAATTTATGATTTATTGATTCATTTTTTATAATATCGTTTAATTTTATTTTTGTAATAATTTTTATTTATTATTTAGCTTTCTTATATTAAGGTTATTCTTTCATATTTGTAGTAGAAAATATATACTTCCCAAATTATTTTTTGGATTCTTTATTTATCATTGATTTATTAATGATGGCTCCACATGGAGTTCAAACAGGTAGCAATTGTACTGGTTTCAACTCCATGTGGAGCCATCATCAAGCAAAAACTACCAAGAGTCAAGACAATGTGAGTAAAATTAACAAATTATTTGCTGTAGCAAGTAAGCTGTTGTACTCATATTGTCTTGACTCTTTATAGTTTTTGCATGATTATGGCTTTACCTAGAGTTGAAACTGGTAGCAAATGTACCCAAAATAAAGAATACAAAACATAATTAAGATTATTTATGGTTTATTGATCTTTTTTTTTGTAATATCATTTTTTTTTTATTAATATATATTTATGAATTATTGATCCTTTTTTTGGTAATTTCATTTAATTTCTTTTGTAATAACATTTATTTATGAATTCATTTCATTTCATTATTTATTTACACCAATGAACAAATATTTGATAGTGTTATCGATGGTGGCTGGTTTTTCATTGCCCAACTTATATCTGCTGAAATATGAAAGATTAAAAAAAAAAGTTATTAGAAACTTGTCAAACCTGCTCTACAAAATATTCTATGTTGAACCTAATTTAACGCATGGATATATGAACATTTGAAATCGTTTTTGATAAAAGTTTGCCACCTCTGTACAAATTTCTCCACCTTTTTTACATATATGTATGAATAATCTCGACAAAATCAACAAATAAATTAATCAAATCCATCAAATCAATCAAACCAACAAAATTTTCTAAAGATCTGTCCTATGTGACCAAATTTTATCAAAATCTGCCCTCTGTAATCAATTTTCACAAAAATTTGCTTTCTTCTAGATTTTTATTTTACGCAAATCTTATTTCTGGATGAAAATGTCTACCTTATATCTGCTGAAATTTGAAATATTCAAAAAAAGTTTTATAAGAAACTTGTCAACCTGGTCTACAAAATATTCTATATTGAACCAAATTTAACACATGGATATATGCACATTTGAAATCGTTTTTGATAAAAGTATGCCACCTCTGTACAAATCACTCCACTTTTTAAAAATATCTATCAAAAATCTGCCATCTTCAACAAAATTTAACAAATATATGTCCTCTATGACTAAATTTGACAAAAATCTGTCTTTTGCGATTAAAGTTCGCAACGATATCTCCGCTTTGACCAAATTTTTACATAAATCTGTCTTTTGGAAGCAAATTTTACAAAACTATATCCTCTATCAACAATTTTTATAAAAATTCGCTTTCCTTTTGATATTTCTTACATAAATCTGTCTTTTGGAAGCAAATTTTACAAAACTATATCCTCTATCAACAATTTTTATAAAAATTCGCTTTCCTTTTGATATTTCTTACATAAATCTGAGTTCTGGAAGCAAGTTTAATAAAAATGAGTAGAGGGCGCATTTTTGTGCTCAAAATTCGCTTTCTTTTCGATATTTTTTACATAAATCTGTCTTCTGGAAGCAAATTTAACAAAAATTAGCCCTCTATAAACATTTTTTTTACAAACTTCCGCTTTCTTTTTTAGTTTTTTTGTGTCTCTTATATTAAACTTCATAAAACACTGAAGAAAATTTTATAAAAATCTTGCGTCTTTTAACAAATTTTACAAATATTGGTCACCTTTTACAAGTTATTTCAAAAATCTGCGCTCTTGTACAAAACACTTTATTACAATTTTCTGCCTCCAACAGAATGTTGCAAATAAATTGTTCATTTTGATAAAATTGTATGCCCTATCTGCCCTATCTGTCCAATTTTAGAACAAGTGAAAAATTTGCAATTTTAAACCACATTTTACAAATATCTGGTTTCTCTATTAAAATTTTACAAACAAATATCTCATTTACCCACATATTGCAACTAAGAAATCAAATTTGACCATTGAAATAAATTTAGCACACGCTTGCTTTCTCTTCACAAATTCCACCTCTTTTCATCAAATTGTTCAAATATCTTCGACTAAATATCACAAAGATCTTTTGATCAAATTTTTACCCCCTTATCTCCCCTCTTTGAATAAACTTTAAAAACATCCCTTCTTTTTGAGTAAATTTGATAAAATTCTGTTTTCTGCAAGCATGTTTTATAAAAATGAGCCCTCTGTGAACATATTAAAAAAAATCAGCCTCTTATTCAACAAATTTAAAAAAATATATGTCTCTTGGAATAAATTTTACAATAATTTGCACCGTTTTTGAACAAACTTTACAAATATCCGTCGTCTTTAGTCTTTTTACAAAAGCCAGGCCAAAAAAAATCTGGAAATATATCTAATTTTTGTTTTTTAAATGGATAGCCTGTAAATTTTTAATATATCGACTTCTTTATCAAACTCTCTTTAGTATGATTAGCAATTTTATAGATCGGACTCTAAATCATATTATCTTCGCAATGATATGTCATTAGTACCATTGTCTTTTTTAATTATGCTAAATATTTCATCATTTCCTGTAAAATTGATTTCATCAGCAAATTCTTGTCAATTCAGACAGAAATAACTTTTTATTAGTGATATTGTCCGTACTTTATTGAGAAATATTGATATGCTGTGCTATTTTACATTAATAAACACTTATTTTTGTGAAAAGTCGTACTTCCTTAATATATATATATATATATATATATATATATATATATATATATATATATATATATATATATATATATATATATTTAATAACCTTACTATGAGAAACGTAGCAGAGACATATTTATGTCTTCTTTAAGAAGTATTTGCTGATGTGAACAAATTTTATTAGCCACTATGATAATTCTGCGTTTTCAAATATTGAGCATAATTTAATAAGACTGGTATTTCTTCTTCTTAACTTTCTACGGCCAGACTATGAATCTGATTATAATAATAAAAACAATTATTCTTCTTTTTCGTGTCTTATTGGTAGGTATAGGAGTCATGATTCAATTATTTCTAGAATTTCTTCTTCTTAACACTCTACGGGCAGACTATGAATCTGATTATAATTTTTTTTTAAATCTTCTTCTTTTTCGTGTCATATTGATTTTTGATTCTATATTTCTTTTACCATTTATCCTTCTCACTATTTGCTTCCATCGTTCTCTACTTCTGGAGGTGTGTATAGCTTATTGTGAAGAGAATTTGATTTACAATCTGTTTTATAAAAATATTCGTGGTGTTCCATTTAAATAAACAAATTTGGACATTTTTTTGGAAAATAATACCATAAGACTAGTATTTCTTCTTCCTAACACCCTACGGGCAGACTAAGAATCTGATTATAATAATTAAAAAAATCTTCTTCTTCTTCCTGTCTTATTGGTAGAGGAGTCATGATTCAATTATTTTACTCTATATTATATTTTTGACTCTATATTTCTTTTACCATTTATCCTTCTCACTATTTGCTTCAATCTTTCTCTACTTCTAGGGGTGTGTATAGCATCATTGTGAAGACAATTTGATTTAGAATTTGTTCTATAAAAATATTTGGGGTGTTCCATTTAAATAAACAAATTTGGACATTTTTTTGGAAAATAATACTATAAGACTGGAATTTCTTCTTCTTAACACCCTACGGGCAGACTAAGAAACTGCTTATAATAATAATAAAAATATATTGTTCTTCTTCGTGTCTTATTGGTAGAGAAGTCATGATTTAATTATTTTACTCTATATTCTATATTTGACTCTATATTTCTTTTACGATTTATCCTTCTCACTATTTGCTTCCATCGTTCTACTTCTGGGGGTGTGTATAGCATTATTGTGAAGAGAATTTGATTTAGAATCTGTTCTATAAAAATATTCGGGGTGTTCCATTTAAATAAACCAATTTGGACATTTTTTTGGAAAATAGGTATGCTGTGGAAAAAAATTATTGCACCATTTTGTCGACCAGATTGCTCATAACAAGTTTTTTATTGAATTTTCTTTAGATCTATAATCATATTTCAGCAGATATATGCTGGACAATAAAAAATCAGGCACCCTGTACATTAATATACACGGAATTTTATTTCATATTATAACGTATCATTAAACTTACAGGCATTATCATACGTACATATTAAAATAAATACGGCTGGCGCATGCACCATTAGGGACGAAAGTGGGTTTTACATTTGGAGAGCGTTTCAATTAATCTGTATTATTCCCTTTCAAAAGTACATAATAATTTCCAGTATTATAGTGCAAAAGTTAAAAAAAAAATTGTGATGTAAAATAGAGGTTTGTGATTTTTTTGTACAGGCCTCTATGACAGGATTATTATAAAATATATATTCTGTTGCCACCTTTGCCTCGTTAAAATTTAAAAATCTAACAATTCGGCCCGTGCTAGATTTTTAGATTTATATTCCTATAGAGTTTGTATTGCATCTCTGTATTATTTCTATTGCAATCCTGTAATGCATCTCGTTAAAACTGAGAAGTTAAAATCACTTTATAGTTATAGATAGATCGAGAGATAAATAGATAGATATATAGGTAGATAGATAAATAAATAGAAATATAGATAGATAGATAGATAGATAGATAGATAGATAGATCCTTGTTAGATTTTTAGATTTACAATAGAGTTTGTATTGCATCTCTGTATTGTTTCTATTGCAATCCTGTATTGCATCTCGTTAAAACTAAGTAGTTAGAATAACTTTATAGTTATAGATAGATAGAGAGATATATAGATATATAAGTAGATAGAAAAGTTGATAAAAAGATAGATAGATAGATAGATAGATAGATATATAGATAGATAGATACATAGATAGATAGATAGATAGATAGGCAGAGAGATACATAAATGTACCTATTAATGTTGTACACAGGTACTTACACAGGTCAAATTTCATTATCAATGCGGTAAATATGTAGTACATACTATTTATAAACTCTTTACAACTATTGAATGCATTCTCTTGCAGGAACTGCTTAACTCGACGTTTAAATTTTATTGAAGGCAGTTCTCATATGCTCAGAGGAAGCAAATTAAAAAATGTTTGAGCCTGATGAACTGAACCATATTGACATTTGACTAATCTAACAAATCAGCACGAATATGTTTCTTTTACCTTATATCATGGTGATGGATGGTATCCTGCGATATTGTCTGTACAGAGGTAAAAATCATTAACTGAAATTTTTATATTTCTGAGATATGTAAGAAATGTATATTAATGCGTAATAACATGGTATAAAAAAATAAACGAAATTGCCCAAGAAGTTGATAATTGTTGATAATTTTTACTTATCTATAGCTATGTATTTGTCAGTTTTTTATCAAAATGAGACAAAATAAATAAAACAAACAAAAACATATTTAATTAATTTCGCTAAAAATGTTACTTTATGAGTTTTACCTCTAAACAGACGATATTTGGATGCTTCATATGATGATAAATACGAAACATAACAAATCGTGAAAATCGATTTGTGGAAAACTTATTTTTCGAGCAGTGTAGTTATGTACTTCATTGAATGTCGAAATATCGTGTCTGCAATTCCGGATTTTTTTTTAACCAGATTTCGTATTTCCTGCCCCCGTACCGGTTTGCGCTTTACCACCCCCTCGACTGCGCCACACCATAGTAGTGCGTGCACGTAATTGAATCGCGCATTGACGCATAAAATTGGATATGTAAACGAATTTGTCAAATTTTAAATAACTTTTCGCACGTCCGCGGCGGAGGCGGCCGCCTGACGTCACGGTTTATTGAGCCGCCGCGACGCCCAGACAACTCGCGACATCTACATTCTGGCGTCGCCGTTACGCGAGCGCCAGCTGGCGGCGACTACCCCAAACGGTTCCGGGGCGTCCTGCTGAAACTGAAACTCCTGCAATTTCCGTGATTCCTGAAAATATTAACTCGCATCCTCCGGGATCGTCCGGGGGCACGTCCCAGCAATCCCGGAGCCGGGGAAAATAATTACAAGGGCTCGGACGCGGCTACGCTCGCTAAAAGCTCCTAAACGTGGCCGGCCAAAATAATGGCGGCTTTAATGAAAGCTCCGGAGAGCCCTCCAGGCGGCGTCTTCGCCCCGACGCCCCCCGACAGATGGCGCATTACGTACTTTCGCCGCCGTTTTCCGCACGCACACTTCAATTAATGCGGGGCTTTGCTTTGTTTGCCCGTTGCCTGCACTCGCCCAGCGCAATTTTTCCATTCGCCCGAGGATTCCGCCATCGCGGTCTTAAACTTAAATTAACACCCGGGATTTTTGTTAAAAAAAATTCCCTCTTGTTTGGCGAATTAGCCTTGGATCAATACGGGGCCACGTACATGCACGGTGTGCTTGTCACATCCGAAGTTACGTGAATACGGCTTAATGCAGCTATAGAAACGCTTCGTACGTTTGTAACAATCTAATTACAGTCAAACGCACTCCAAGGTTTGCGCTGTGAACACCAATTTGCATTGATCTCGATATCACGTACTAATAGTATGATATTTGTGTGTACTGCGAATAAACACCGTATATTTGATCATGTTACGTAATAAGCTAATGCATAACACCGCAATTGACATTTTCCAGAGATTGATTACTTGACTGCAATAACAGCATAATAAATCTAGAACAGATAATATACATTTGGCAAATCACGTCACAAAAAAAGAATTTATAAAATATGCATCAATACGCCCATTGTTTATTCATTGATAAGTAAATGTGAATGATTTTAATTATTTTTGAATTTTTCTTAATATTCGTCATTGAGTTGGCTCAATATAAACTATAACAGCGATGGCAAACCTTTTTTACTAGTGGGTCACAATTATATACAGGGTGAGTTTCCGTTGTAAGAGCATATGCAAGATGTGCTTTTATTTTTCAAAAATAAAACAAAGTTTTTGAGTTATAAAACAAACTTAAATTTTTAAAGTATAGTAAGTATAAAATAAAAGTAAGTATAGTAAACCTTGTAACGTTATAAAGATAAAAAGTTGTCCTTTTTAAAGATGTCAAAGCCATAACAGTCATTTAAAAAAAATACAGTTTGTATTATAACTCAAAAACTGTGTTTTTTTTTTATAAAAACGAAAGCATATCTTGCATAAGCTCTCAAAACGACAATCTTTCCTCATTTAGCCAAGTCTCTATGTCTTCTAGTTTCCGAGATCCTACGGCCTAAAATGAAAAAAAAAACTCACCCCGTATATATATTATTTAAACTCACTCGTTGGTCAGCTGTTATTTGATTCACAAGATAAGTAAAAACCGCATTGGAATATTATATATTTTATTTTAGATTATAAAATATAGTGAACATTGTGGAGTTCTTAATTCTGTTAAAAAAAAATCCCTTACAAATGCGTATCATTTCCTTTAAAAAGTGAAGTTTTTAATAGCAATTTTTTATTGGGAAATCTTTGGATTTATTGAAAAATTACCAGAAAGATCCCGAGGTTTAAAATGAAAAAAAAAACTCACCCTGTATATATATTATTTAATCTCACTCGTTGGTAAGCTGTTGTTAGAGTCATAAGAAAAGTAAAAACTGCATTGGAATATTATATATTTTATTTGAGATTATAAAATATAGTAAACATAGTGGAGTTCTTAATTCTGTTGAGAAATTTCCCTTAAAAATGCTTATCATTTCCGTTAAAAAATGGAGTTTTTAATAGCATTTTTTTATTGGGAAATCTTTGGTTTTATTGCAAAATTACCAGAAAGTTAATCAGTATTGCAAAATCTGTAGATATTTCTTAAATAACTGAGAAATCAGGGAAATGATATCGAAATTTGACAATATTTATAAATGTCTTTATATTTGTTATATTATCGACAAATTTGAAAAAAGAAAAAATGTGAGTAATGATCATGTCAATCATTTTTTTTTATTTTTATGATCTCGAAATTGTCTTTCAAAATCGTAAGAATTATTGAGATATCTGTATAAATCTCGAAAATTGTTGGGAAATCTTGGGGATTATTAAAAATCTCTGGAATTATTGATATTTTTTTAGAAAATCTGTGAAAATCTCGAAAATTATTGAGATATCTCGGTAATTATTGAAAATATTCTCAGGCCAATTAGGCCTATTACGTTAGTTTGCAATTTTTTATCTTGAAATTATTTAAAAAACTCCAGAAATCATAATAATTATTAGAAAATATGTAGAAAACTTAAAAAAAAAAACGATAAATCATGGAAATTATTGGAAAATCTCCCTAAATCTTGATATAATTAAGAGAAAGTTGATTATTATTGCGGGAGCTATTGATATTTCATAAATTACTGAGAAATTAGAGAAATGATATCGAAAATTTGACAATATTTAGAAATGTCTTAATAATTTTTTATATTATCGACAAATTTGGAGAATGAAATATTATGAGTAATGATCATGTCAATAATTTTTTTATTTTTATGATCTAGAAATTGTCTCTCAATATCGTAAGATTTATTGAGATATCTATAAAAATCTCGAATATTGTTGGGAAATCTTGGGAATTTTTAAAACTCTCTGGAATGATTGATATAATCATGTTTTGTTTTTATGATTTCGAAATTGTCTCTCAAAATCGTAAGGATTATTGAGATATCTGTAGAAATCTCGTATAATATTGGGAATTCTTGAGAATTATTAAATATCTCTGGAATTATCGATATGTTTTTAGAAAATCTGTGAAAATCTCGAAAGTTATTGGGAAATCTTGGGGATTATTGAAAATATTATTAAGCCAATTAGACCTATTAAGTCAGTTTGCACTAATTCCTGAACTTTCTTGTAGTTTTCGCCGGTTAGTGCTTCAATAGGCAAAATGCCAAAATGACTCATGATGCGAGTGTTTTTGAATTGAAACCTTAGCCCATTTAAATTGCATAGAACAAAATGTTATGGTATATAATATATTGTATTAATTGTATATTGTATTTGATCATACATCTTCCCTGTACAACATCATCCTCTGATGAATATCTTTGGACCATTTCCTTCATTTGTCAAAATCTTGATCACTCTTTCATGTTTGAGTTGAATTTGCCAATTTTATGTTAGGTAATGCCTTATAGAAATAATAAAACTCTTTGAATCTGGTGTTTTAAAACTAAACCTGGTCAATATGTTTGAAAAATTCACTACTTCTTGACAGCAAAAATTCGCGATCAGCATTTGTTTCGTGTTGAGATTGTTTGGGTTTTTAAGAGCAATTTATTATTGAAAAATCCTTGGATTTATTGCAAAATTACTAGAAAGTTGATTATTATTGCGAAATCTGTAGATATTTGATAAATAACTGAGAAATCCGGGATATTATATCGAAATTTGGACAATATTTAGAAATGTCTTGATATTTTTCATATTATCGACAAATTTGGAGAATGAAAAGATATGAGTAATGATAATGTCAATCATTTTTTATTTTTATGATCGAAATTGTCTCTCAAAATTGCAAGAATTATTGAGATATCTATAGAAATCTGACATATTATTATAAAATTTTGGGAATTATTAAAAAATCTCTGGAATTATTAATATGTTTTTAAAAAACCTGTGAAAATCTCGAATATTATTGAGAAATCTTGGGGATTATTGTCAATATTATTAGGCTAATTAGGCCTATTAGGTGAGTTTGCATTTTTTTATCTTGAAATTATTGATAAACTTCTGAAATCATGATAATTATAGGAAAGTCTGTATAAATCTCAATATAAATTTCGGGAAATCATGGAAATGATTGGAAAATCTCTCGAAATCTTGATAAGATTCAGAAATGTTTAAATATTTTAAGAATGAATCATAGAAAAATTTGTAGAATGATATAAATTATATGGAAATTAATGAAAAATCTCTCGACATCTTGAGGATTAATGAGATATCAAAGATTATTAAGAAATCTTAGGTATTATTGAAAAATCTATAAAAATGTTTTAATTTATTGAGAACTGAAACTATTAAACTTGAAAATATTGAGAGATGTAGAAATCTTGAACAATATTGAAAATCCTTGGAAATAATTGAGCAATTTCTAGAAATCTTAGTATGAAATATATTGAGAAATCATGGGAAATATTGAAAATATTATTAGGCCAATTTGCATTTGTTTGATCTTGAAATTATTTGAAAAACTCCAGAAAAATGAAATTGAAAATATTATTAGACCAATTAGGCTATTAGGTCAGTTTGCATTTTTTTTATCATGATATTATTGAAAAAACTGCAGAAATCGTGATAATTATTGGAAAAAGAGAAATTTAAAAAAATGGAAATTATTAGAAAATTTCTCGAAATCTTGATAAAATTTAGGAATTTTTAGATATTTTAAAAATGCATCATAGAAGAATTTGTAGAATGAAAAAAATATATATGGAAATTATTAAATAATCTCTCAAAATCTTAAAGAGTGATGAGAGATCGAAGATTATTAAGAAATCTTAGGTATTATTTAAAAATCTCTAAAGATATTTATATTTGTTGAGAAATATGTAGAAATCTCGAACAATATTTAAAAATCTTGGAAAGAATTACCTTCTTCAAAACCTTCTCCTTCTCCAAATAAATAAACAAATAATTGAGAAATCGAAATCGAATTTATTAATAAAATGTACATTTTATAAAAATACCATATAATATTTATATTAAAATCTAATTTAGCTTTGCCTGATGATGGTTTAAACACCGAAACCGGTCGCATATAATTTTTTTATCACAATAAAGAAAGCACAGAATTTTCTAATTTAAATTGACAGCCTTGAGTAAATGTGAGAAATCTAAGAAATGAACTTAAGATATTCAGTTGCTCCAATACAAAACTATCTGTTTAATACATTAAGTTGTCCCAAAATGAATTATCTATGTAAGACATTGAGCCGCAATATGGTTAGTTCAAGCCAAAATTTGCTTTTACTTCTGATTATTTAATACTATTCATCATCCATTCAATTCGCGTGCGAGTCTTGATTTCAAAGAATGAAAGGAATCCCCAATTTATGATCATGATTCTTCATATATGATTTGGTAGGTTCTTGAAAGTTTCCCAGTACTGCGATATTTAAATTTGTGTTCAAATGATATAACTTTGTTTTGGCGTTATAAATTGTTCAACCCAAATAATTAAGCTATCAGTAAAATTCTTTACTTTGACACACATATCAAAATCACATCATCAATATAATTTAAATTTCTGTTGAAATGATATAACTTTGTTTTGGCATTTTCAATTTTTCAACCCAAATGATCAAGCTACCTGAAAAATTATTTCTTCTTGTTCTTGCAGTCCTTCTCCTACCGGAGGTTGGACACGATCATAACTATTCTTATCTTATTCATCGCTGCGTTTTACTTTTGAAAAATTCTTTACTTTCATATATATCAAAATCACATCATCAATATCATTTAAATTTGTCTTCAAATGACTTTGGTTTGAATCCCCATTTAATTATTAGAATTTTTCATACATGCCTTGGTAGGTTCTTCAAAGTTCCTCAATACATCGATCTTTAAGTTTATGTTCAAGTGATATAACTTTGCTTTGAATCCCTATATTATTATTATCATTTTTCATACATGTCTAGGTAGGTTTTTCGAAGTTCCTCAGTACTGCGATCTTTAAGTTTCTGTTCAAGTGATGTAACTTTGTTTTGACCTTTTTTCATTTGTTGCCCTTAATGATCTATAAATTTCTTTACTTGCACACAAATATCAAAATCATGTCATCATCATTTAAATTTCTGTACAAATTGTATGACTTTGCTTAGACCATTTTTTGTTTTTCGTGTCAAATAATTTAGATATTTGTAAAATTATGTCCTTTCGTATAAATAAATTGATTAAATTTCTGTTGAAATTATATATCTTTGCTTTGACATTTTTAGTCTTTTATCCCAAATATATTTGATATTTGTATTCTTTATTTTCATGTAAATGCCATAATCATATCATCAATATCAGTTATAACCCCAACGCATAGCAATTTGGCGTCCCTTTTGCGTGCGAAATTCTGCGGATTTTCCACCTGTCCGTCGCGGAATTGATTCATTCAATTAGCCGAAACTCGCCCGCATGCTAATTCGAATTTCCCAAAGAACCCGGCAATTTGTAACGATCCGACGAGAGCGCCTCTGATAAATTCCTTCGCATTTTTCACCGGGCAATCGCACAAAGTCCGCCCCCGTCGGTTCGGCGTCGAGGGGCGCCTTGAAATGAAATAAGGCGATGTTCGATGTTTAATTCCGGGGCTAAGGCGCCCATCACGCGGGCCCTAATCCAGCTCCGGAGTGCTCCGGTGGAATTTGGACGTGAGCCTCGCAGATCCGCACTCTCCAAATCGCGATTAGCGACAGGTTATGGAGACATGTTTTGGAAGGTGTTTGTTCAGTTTAAAAATATCAAGAGGAGAGTTCACCGAACTTTGTACATGCGATGCCCAACGCTCTGCTATGAGCTTTAGGTCTCCGATTATGCTTTAACAACATTCATACTCTTCGTCGGATATCAAATTGTCAAAAACAAGTATGTTCAATATATTCAAAGAATTTTTTATGAAATGAAAATTTAGTCAGTACCTCATTATACCACGTACCAGTACCACGGTTTTTTCACTCTTCATCTATACCTTATCAAGTTCAAATTGAGACCAATCAAGTTGAAATTGAGACCAATCAATTTCAAATTGAGACCAATCAATTTCAAATTGAGACCAATCAATTTCAAATTGAGGCCAATCAAGTTCAAATGGATACCAATCAATTTCAAATTGAGACTAAACAAAATCAAGTTGACACTAAACAATATCAAGTTGAGAGTAAACAAATAAAATTTATTATGACAACTTGATATTATTTAGTGTCAACTTGATTTTGTTTAGTCTCAATTTGAAATTGATTGGTATCAATTTGAACTTGATTGGCCTCAATTTGAAATTGATTGGTCTCAATTTGAACTTGATTGGTCTCAATTTGAACTTGAAAAGGTATAGAATAAACAGTTACCTTCGATATTTCGCCTCCTTTTAGTCGAATTGTATTGTTTTTTTTTTGTTTTGTACAGGAAAATATACCCCACAGCTTTTGTTTGAAACATTTTTCAATAGCGGTCAAGGAAAACAAATTAGAACAAAAATTTAGAAAAAAAAAATTATTAAAAGAGGGTAAGGAAAAGTGTGAAATAACAATATGAAAAAATTCTTCTTAATTCAAGTCAACTTCAATTTTTGCAAAAAAGCTAGCCTAAGCTACATACTTATTTCATCGTTTTTCCAAAAAGTATGCCTTCCAAAAATAATCGTTTTCGATCTTCAAATAATTCCTCCGCTGCTTCTTTCAGGTGTTCATCCCAAGAAAAACGTCGTCCCCGCAAGTTTTTTTAAAATAAATTTAGGATATAGATAATAGTCACTCGGTGCCAAGTTTATACTGTCCGGTGGAAAATTCATCTGTCTAAAGCTGCACTCGTTGGACATTTCTTGGACTTCACGAGCTTTGTAGACTCTGCAATTTTATGAAGCTGCATTATGTGTGGGTCATATTTCAATGGCCTTGTTTGCTGTATGGCAAGGTATCCAAAAAGGTATACCTTCTAAAAAGAATCCTTTTCGGTCTTCAAATAATTCCTCCACTGCTTCTTTCAGGTGTTCATCCCAAGAAAAACGTGATCCCAGAAAATTTCTAATTGTTTCCCTATAGATTTATTGTAGTTATTGTAGAGCCCTTTTTCATATAATTAATTAAGATTCCTTCTGTGTCCCAAAACACTATCAAAATGAATAATAATAAACACTAATTTTTCGGCGAAATGTTGTATACTAATTCATTTCCTCAAGATAATAACGGATTTCCAGAATTGTTACAAATAGCTATACTCTGTGAAAATTTAGGTAACTACTGAAAAGTTAAATTCGTTGGTGGACGAGGCGTAGCCGAGTCTAGAATATCAGATGGGTACTTGGTCATGCAGCCTTATTTTTTTTAATAAGATTTATGTAAGAATTCAACTTCTTCTTCTTCATGTGCCGTCTCCATTCCGGAGGTTGGCTATCATCATTACTATCCTAATTTTGGAAACTGCAGCCCTAAATACATCAGCTGATGTGGCATTAAACCATTTACGCAGATTCCTAAGCCTGGACATTCTTCTCGCTCCGATAGATCTTTTCCCCACGATTCTTCCTTGGATTGTGAGTCGTAGAATCTCATATTTCGGACCTCTCATGATGTGGCCGAGATATTGCAGTTTTCTTTTTTTCACTTCCAGTAGGATTTAGTTAGGTCCAGTAAGGTTTTGTTGGAAGAATCCAACAAACGAGGTGAATTGTTGTAAAATTCATAATGAAAACGAATTTTTATATGAAGTGATTACAGAAATAGTTACACTATAATAACTAAAACAGCAAACACATCGGATTGCTCCTTACAATTTCAAACACCGACGTATTTGCCAAATGCGATCCGATTTCAGCAGAAACGGCCATTTGTGCAGGCTGCATTCTGCATTAATTAAAGCGGGCAAATCATTGACTTCTCCATGGGGCGGAATCGGCACACTGATTACCGCAATGTGTGTGTGCATGTGTGTTTACGTATCGGAATGAGCTGCGTTAATTACTAATTGCCGAATAGCGGAACAAACGCCAAAAGTCTTTGTGGCCATTCCGTCTGTGATTAAATTGCATTCGAGGCATTTCGATGGAGACCGCTTTCGACTACGCGTTTGCCATGCTGAGGCTTGACAATGTTTAGTTGGTTATCGTGTTTATTGGATATCGATATGTTTACGGATATAAATTTAGCTATTTTGAATATTTACATCAGCTTGTAATTACAATAAGGGCTAAGTTTTTTACGAAAAAAAAGTAGCTTACCATAAAAATGCTCAATTTTTGTTGTAATCCAGACTCTGCACTGTACGCGTAAAGATAGGTACGATATGAGCGGTGAGCGGCAGGGCGACAAAACAAACATTTTGTTCACGCTTTGAATGCGGCGTGATGAGAAAACTTGACGCTTGACGCTTGCCGCTCACCGCTGTTCCTAGACATTATTATTTGCCACCGCTCACTGCTCGTATCGTCCCGAGGCCTAAGAAGGGGGCAGCGTGGAAATTTTGGAGCGGGAACATAAATTTCAATAAGGGGGGGATGTACATGTTTACGTTCGATTACATGCCGGGGCTGAATCGTTGATTTAGTAGATTCCTCGCAGATACCGCCACGGTTAATGCTCGCGCGACGGTGATTTTTCTTCGTCTCGGCGCCACCGGAAGGAAGCGGGAAGTGGTAATGCAGCGGTTTCCGGAACACCTCTTGTGCACTCGTTAACGCCATAATTCATTACGTTCGCCCTCGCCTTGGAACTATTGGATTATTTCTGTTCGGGCGCGGGGAAGAGTATTTATGGAGGATCCGGCGCGGTGTTTTTATTCAAAACACCCCCAAATATCGTAATTAAATGTATTATGAGAGAAAACATGGGGATGGGGCAGAGAGCGCTATTCGTGTCGCGCCGTCATAGGCACGAAGTATTTTAGATACGTGCGCGTCTGACAACTGCCTTCGAATTTCAGCCCCGAAGGAATTTGACATTTTATTAACATACCGAACATAGTTACTTCTCAAATATGTGTAAAAATATATTTCCGAGGGCGGCGCCGCACAATGGACGCCGCGATCGCTACGGTCCCGGATGCCTTAAATACTTCGACGACGAAACATCATTCGTCCGTCTGGCGAATTGCGGATTTCGGATTGCGAATTAAATCGCCCAAAAACTTCCGATTTATGTGGCCGCTTTAATCCGACGAGTGCGGTCCCTGAAACCCACCGGGGTCTGCTCTCTATTCCAGATTTTTTTACGGGAACTGCAGCCACTCCGAGAATTTGCCTGATACTTCATACAACTATTTTCATTTTAGCTCAGTTTAATGTTAATTTATCTTGATTCACATGAATGCTTAATTTCATCATCATCCCAAAGAAGACCCAAAAGCCATGGGAGTGAGAGACTGGAAAAGAACATGCAGGGACAGGAAAGAGTGGAAAAAAATTACAAAATCAAACAAGACTCACAACAAATTATAAACAAAGGAGGAACAGGAGTTATATACCTCAACAAATGGATAGTAAACGCAACAGCGTAAGCCACAATCCGTCAGGATTGGAATGGTGCCTTCCTTCTAATCTGTTGTGAGTCTTGTCTGATTTTGTAAATTTTTTCCACTCTTTCCTGTCCCTGCATATTCTTTTCCAGTCTCTCACTCCCATGGCTTTTGGGTCTTCGTTGGGATGATGATGAAATGAAGCATTTGTGTGAGTCAAGATAAATTAACATTAAACTGAGCTAAAATGAAAATAGTTGTATGAAGTATCAGGCAAATTCTCGGAGTGGCTGCAGTTCCTTCCGAAAGCCTAATTTCCCTTCAGAATCCTTTCTTTTACTCTCTCCTTCTCTGTCTTTCCTATTGTCACCCCTAGATATATGATTATCCAAATCGAAATTTTTGTAATTAACCAAAAACCGCTCTACTCGACAATCTACTTCCCCGAATTTTGCAAATGAATTTTTTACATCCTGTTAGCTCTACAAAATGAATTGTAATATAAAAAAATGCTTATTAATATAGCATTTTAAAAATAAAGGCAGTTAAAAATTGGATAATGTCAGTTTTGAAACCAATATGTGGTTAATGGGAGTTTTCATCCAATACCTTTGGGATATTGTTACTTTTAAGTCTAACTTATTTTTCCATATTAGTGATGCGATAGGCAATGAAATCTACATTAACTGTTAGATAATATTTAAAAACAAGTATATTAGTTACATAAACTTGAAATATTTATGATTTACTTTTAGAATATATTTAGGTGGTTGTACAGATCATGTGAGAACAGTATTTTGTTGATACCGTTTTTTATCACCCATCCACTTATTTTTTATTTCCATGGATACCCTGATTTAAGGCTATTCTTGACTCTCTTCGGCATATTAGTCTCGTGGTCTTGCTAATCAAATCGGTACTAGCTGACCTGCAGTACACCACAAACTAAAGATTAATTTATAAAATAAGAAACCTATTTTTATTTAAAAATTAAATTAATATAAAAAAAATAGTTTAAAATAATGTATAATGTCACCATAATTCAATTAATTTAAATTACTAGATTTATTTCCTCTCCTCGTTCTTCACAAAACAATTCTTCCTTTTGGATTGTTGGACCTAAAGCAACTGCTCCATCAATAACATTTTGAAAAAAACTCCAAATCAGACCGTTCTCTCCACTTTGTCTCATAGTGTTTTTCGAGAAGTTTTTGAACGTCTGCCTTTTCTCTTGATTTTGCAATTCAATAATTTGTGGCTTTAAATCAATAGTTTTCTTTCCTTGTTTTAGTAGTGATTTTGAAACCCCCTGGTTCAAATTATAACTTGTCTCTCCCCGAATCTTTATTTTTCATTGTTTTGATTTGGTAATACTAAGTAGTTTGCATTGTGCGATTTTGAATTGCCACGACGCTACCGCCTTCATTGAATTTTCTTTGACTGCATTGAAGCAACTGCTCCATCAATAACATTTTGAAAAAAACTCCAAATCAGGCCGTTCTCTCAAGTTTGTCTCATAGTGTTTTTCAAGTTTTTGAACGTCTGCCTTTTCTCTTGATTTTGCAGTTCAATAATTCTTGGCTTTAAATCAATAGTTTTCTTTCCTTGTTTTAGTAGTGTTTTGAAACCCCCTGGTTCAAATTATAACTTGTCTTTCCCTGAATCTTTATTTTTCCTTGTTTTGATTTGGTAATAATAAGTAGTTTGCATTGTGCGATTTTGAAATGCCAAAACGCTACCGCCTTCATTGCATTGTCCTTTGATTGCATTGAAGCAACTTCTCCATCAATAACATTTTGAAAAAAAAAACTCCAAATGATACCGTTCTCTCCAGTTTGTCTCATAGTGTTTTTCAAGTTTTTGAACGTCTGCCTTTTCTCTTGATTTTGCAGTTCAATAATTCTTGGCTTTAAATCAATAGTTTTCTTTCCTTGTTTTAGTAGTGATTTTGAAACCCCCTGGTTCAAATTATAACTTGTCTTTCCCTGAATCTTTATTTTTCCTTGTTTTGATTTGGTAATAATAAGTAGTTTGCATTGTGCGATTTTGAAATGCAAAAACGCTACCGCCTTCATTGCATTGTCCTTTGATTGCATTGAAGCAACTGCTCCATCAATAACATTTTGAAAAAAATCTCCAATTGATACCGTTCTCTCCAGTTTGTCTCATAGTGTTTTTCAAGTTTTTGAACGTCTGCCTTTTCTCTTGATTTTGCAGTTCAATAATTCTTGGCTTTAAATCAATAGTTTTCTTTCCTTGTTTTAGTAGTGATTTTGAAACCCCCTGGTTCAAATTATAACTTGTCTTTCCCTGAATCTTTATTTTTCCTTGTTTTGATTTGGTAATAATAAGTAGTTTGCATTGTGCGATTTTGAAATGCCAAAACGCTACCGCCTTCATTGCATTGTCCTTTGATTGCATTGAAGCAACTGCTCCAGCAATAACATTTTGAAAAAAAAACTCCAAATGATACCGTTCTATCCAGTTTGTCTCATAGTGTTTTTCGAGTTTTTGAACATCTGCCTTTTCTCTTGATTTTGCAGTTCAATAATTCTTGGCTTTAAATCAATCATTTTCTTTCCTTGTTTTAGTAGTGATTTTGAAACCCCTTGGTTCAAATTATAATTTGTTTCTCCCCGAATCTCTATTTTTCCTTGTTTTGATTTGGTAAGTAGTTTGCATTGTGCGATTTTGAAATGCCACGACGCTATCGCCTTCATTGCATTGTCTTTTGATTGCATTAAAGCAACTGCTCGATCAATAACATTTTGAAAGAAACTCCAAATCAGACCGTTCTCTCCAGTTTGTCTCATAGTGTTTTTGGAGAAGTTTTTGAACGTCTGCCTTTTCTCTTGATTTTGCAGTTCAATCATTCTTGGCTTTAACTAAATAATTTTCTTTCCTTGTTTTAGTAGTGATTTTGAAACCCCCTAGTTCAAATTATAACTTGTCTCTCGTCGAATCTTTATTTTTCCTTGTTTTGATTTGATAATAATAAGTAGTTTGCATTGTGCGATTTTGAAATTCCACGACGCTACCGCCTTCATTACATTGTTCTTTGATTCTCTGAAATCGAACACTTCACCATGCTGCCCAACTTGTTTAATTGTGCATAATTGCAAAATAAACTCCGTTACACATTGTTTTCTTTCGAGAAATTCCGATGCTCTTTTGAATTCGCCTCTTTTTTCTGTCAAAAACCCGTCTGTATGGAATTGTTTTGTGAAATTATTAATTCTAAATCTGGATACACCCAAAATTGAAACAAAGATTTGTAAACATACCGGGATTATTTCTTTGTTGCAGTTTATAACAAAATATGTTGTTGTTCTTTGTTGTGTTTTATATTTTTTTGTTGGTAATGTCTTTTTTGATTGATTTGGTCTACGCCGTTTGACACTTTTAATTTTTACCAATTTGAGTATAAATTTATTTTGATACTCACGCCCATTCTTTTTATAAAACTTCATGCCATGTTTTATAAAAAGAATGGCTTTGAAGAAGAATGAAGAAAGCTTTTACAATCCTTCATAGATAGCGTTTTCCAAAATATTTTCCTTTGATGTGTTTACATTTGGGATACTCCGGCATTAATTCAGCTTGGTACCTCAAAGAAAGATAAGTATTTAATAATAACTTTGTTTACAATCTTTTAAATAAACTTTTTTTAAACAGTAAAAAACTTTACTTTGCAGTTCGCTGAACAGTTTTTTTTTATTTTCCTTGTTCTTTCACCGGGGAGAACCGGAGTTACGAGCAGTTCAGATTCCATAATGGTTATAAAATTAATAAAATATCTAATTATATATGCAATAGTGTTTATTTCATTAGAGCAAAACAGACGAAACCGTCAAAACCAGGCACAAAAAATGGGTTATAAGCAGTAACTTTCAGGGTTATTGTTCTGTAATTTTCGCAGTTCTCTTTGTTTCCTTTCTTGAACATAGGTGCAATTATACCTATGTACTAGTCATCGTGCATTTTATTTTGTGTCCACATTTGTTTTATTTGGTGTCTGATGCTTTCGTGCAGTCGTCCTCCATATTTTAGTAGTTCAGCTTTAATCTCATCTTCTCCTGCCGCTTTGTTATTTTTTAGTTTTGATATTCTTTTTGTATTTCGTCTTCTTCCACCTTACTTGCCGTGTGTTCTTCAGCTTGATTTGTTTTATCTTCTTTCGTGTACAATACCGTTTTGAAGTGCTCCCTCAAAACATATTTTATTTCTTGAGGGTCATCTACTGTTTGGCCTGCTTTATTCTGCATTCCTCTTATCCTAATTGAATGTTTATTAGTTTGTGCCTTGATGTTCTTATAGAATTGCTTGGTATTGTGATTTCGGATTTCTCCTTCTATGTCGTTATTCTGCATTCCTCTTATCTTATTTGGATGTTTATTAGTTTGTGCCTTGATGTTCCTATAGAATTGCTTGGTATTGCGATTTTGGATTTCTCGTTCTATGTCATTTAGTTTCTTATCTATCCATTTGTTCTTTTTGGTTCTGTATATTATATTTGCTGTGTTTCTTTTCCGGTGGTAGTCTGTTCGTTCAAGTTATCTGTTCGTGTTCATCCATCTTATTCTTGCGAGGTTTTTCTCTGTTCTCGCTTTTTCGCATTCCTGGTCAAACCATTCTTTGTTCTTATTGTTATCTCGTTCTGTGGTTGCTTGTAGTACTTCCTTGGCCGAGTTTTTTTCAGACATTCTTTATTTCTGCCCATTTTCCTCTGAGTTTATTGTTTGTTCTGTCATGAGTTTTTCGTTTCCTTCTTCTAGGGTTGTCCTTGTCTCCTCCGTTTCTAGTAACTTAACATCCCATATTTTCACTTTCTCAGGAGTACTATGGTGTTTTTTTATTTCCAGATTTTGTAGTGATGCAATCACCAGGTAGTGATTGTCTTCACTTTTTCCTGGGGATCGTTGACTTGTTATTACAGCTTGTTATTACAGCTATTACAGTTGATTAGTATTACAGCTTTGATTATATATATTAGAAATATTTAATAAGAAGTGAGTGTTTCTTACTTTGGATCTGATTGCATTGAAAATAACCGACTGGACTGCCAATATATTAATTGGATGGAAATGGAAAACTACTGCTGAGGATCCCTATATTCATAAGAGATTACGGATCCAACGCTGACGGTGATTGTATCGCATCTGCAACGGCACAAAATATTTAAAACGCGTCCGCCAACAAAAATACCCCTTTTTCTGAAATTATGCTAATGCACATCCATTCAGACGTCCCACACTTTTTCCCTGCTCCTCGTTATCAATATCGCCGTCGAACGTCTGGGGCTCGCTGAAAGAATGATGCGCTCCTTCAGCCCGTCGGCCATTTATTCATGATCCGCGCCTCAATTGGATCTGCATTTCGTGCTCGCTTTAAAAATGCACGGGATCAAATGGGGGGCGCCGCGAACGTGTCGAAAAGGGGGCGAAACGGGGCGCAAAAAAAGCTCCACGCTTTCCCCCCACGGATCGGGCACCGTTTAACGACACTTTCGCAAAACACGGCCAGTGCTCCTGAATAAGTAATCCCGGCAAATTCGCGCATTTGCATATTTAAAAGGCGCCTCGAAATATATTTTAGGTGAACGGCGTGCATAAATAATGCAGATCGCGGGGAATTTATCGAAAATACGCGGCCCAGTTCCGTGCTGACTGATGTATCGATAGCAAGGATGCTTGCATATTAAAAACATAATGATAATAACCGAAATCAGTGATTACCTTTAGAGATTATACAATTTTTGAATTTAATGGTATTATTTACAATATTATTACCAGAAGAAGTAGAAGAAATGTGCAAATGTAAGACGAACAAGAAGCAGACAAATTGGCGGAATGAAGAATAAGTATTGCAATAAGAGGGAAGACAAGGGCATGGATGAAGTAACACAAGCAGGAAGCCTACAAACAGTATCAAAGTAAAAGGAAAGAAGCCAAAGCCAAGGAATAAAAGCCAATATGAAAACATGGGAAGAGTTTGGAGAAATATTGGAGATATTTAACAGCAGAGAAAAACAAAAATTGTTTTATAAAATAGTAAAACGCAGCAGAAAAGCATGAAGATATAATAATAAACAAATAATGAATAACAATGGAACAGTGTTACCAGAAGACAAGATGATAATGTCAAGATGGAAAAAAGTACTTCGAAGAACCACTTAGTACAAGCAGCAATAGTAAAGGAGAAGCGGAATATGATCTAGAAAATGATAAGGAAATTTAAAAAAATATATAGAAGAACAAGATAATGAAGGGCAGATAACATTAGAAGAGTTAACACATGCTGTGAAGTGTATCAAACGAGGCAAAGCGCCAGGATATGATGGAATCGAGGCAGATATGTTGAAGGAAATAGGTGAAGTACTAGTGCAGAGACTAAACAACTTGATAAAAAAAAATGGAAACAGGCAAGAATACAAACAGACTGGCAAACATCTTTGATCGTACCAATACATAAAAATGTAGTAGTGCAGAGACTACACAACTTGGTAAAAAAAAAATATGGAAACAGGCAAGAATTCCAACATACTGGCAAACATCTTTGATCGTACCAATACATAAAAAACGTAGTAGTGCAGAGACTACACAACTTGATAAAGAAAATGTGGAAGAGGGAAGAATATCAACAGACTGGCAAATATAATTGATCGTACCAATACATAAAAACGGATATAAAAAGAAATGTACTAATTATAGAGGGATAACGCTCATAAGTACAGAGATGAAGATACTAGAGAAGATAATAGATAAAAGAAAGAAACAAAATAGAAACAACGTTAGGACAAAGTCAACGTGGATTCCAAACAGGAAGATCAACACAACATCACATATTTACAATAGAGCAATTAATAGAGAAAGTTGTGTAAAGAAGACAGAAAATGTATCAAGGTTTTATAGACCTAGAAAACGCCCTTGACAAATTACCACGATAAAGATTATGGAGTATATTAAATAAAAGAGGAATAGATAGTAGGACAATAAAAACAGTGAATCAGATATATAATAATAACCAAAATGCATGTATCAAAATTGTAAATTCGAAACATTTTAAACAAACGGTTTAAAACAGGGAGGAGGGCTTAGCCAGACAGTATTTGTATTATTTATGGATGAGATAATGAAATGCACAAAAGAGAAAAGCAAGATCATAACAGTAGGATATAAAAATATGACTGCGATACAAATATCCGAAGGTGCTTTCAGCGATGATATTGTGATATATGCAAGCACAGAACGAAAACTGCAAGAAAATTTCATAATTTGGGACTAGATTTTAAGAGAATATGACATGAAGAGAAATATAAACAAAACTAAGGTAATGCTGATGGGAGGTGAAGAAATAATAAGAATGGAACTAGTTTATGTTAAGATAGAGCAGGTAGATAACTTTAAATATTTAGGTATTACTATAAACAAAGATGGAAAAAATGACATTGAAATAAGCGCAAGAATAAACAAAGCAGTAAATGTGTATTATAAAATGAATGGAACTATAGAATGGAAAATTGCTACGAATAAAATTTTCCACGTAGCTAATAATAATCATAAATTTTGTAAATTGCATGGGATTTTAATTAAATCTTCTAAAACTGCCATTGAACACAAATAAAACATTATGAATTTCTGTAAATATTTTTGGTAAGTTATTTAGTCACTGCAGTAGTTTTTCCTGGAAAATTTTCACAGATTTCATTTTTCATGACTTAACTGCAAACTGGATAGTTGTGACCTACATGATGAGATAACGAAATGCACAAAAGAGAAAAGCAATATCATAACAGTAGGATATAAAAATATGACAGCGATACAAATATCCGAAGGTGCTTTCGCTGATGATATTGTGATATATGCAAGCACAGAACGAAATCTGCAAGACAATTTCATAATTTGGGACGAGACTTTAAGAGAATATGACATGAAAAGAAACATAAACAAAACTAAGGTAATGCTGATGAGAGGTGAAGAAATAATAAGAATGGAACTAGATTATGTTAAGATGGAGCAGGTAAATAACTTTAAATATTTAGGTGTCACTATAAACAAAGATGGAAAAAATGACATTGAAATAATCGCAAGAATAAACAAAGCAGTAAACGTATATTATAAAATGAATAGAACTATACAATGGAAACTCGAAACAATGGAAATTGCTACGAATAAAATTTTCCACGTCGCTAATAATAATCATAAATTTTGTACATTTTATGGCATTTTAAACAAATCTTCAAAAACTGCCACTGAACGAAAATAAAACATTATGAATTTCTGTAGATATTTTTGGTAATTTGTTTAGTCACTGCAGTAGTTTTTTCTGGAAAATTGCTACAGATTTCATTTTTCATGACTTAACTACAAACTGGATATTTGTGACGTACATGATATTGCATTCAAATTTATGATAACTGAATATTCAGATCAATTAAAAAATAACAATTAAAGAACAGATTTATTGCTTACAGTAGCTTGATTAAGGTACACTGTAATGGAAAATTGCTATAGTAAATTAAAAATATTGAATTTCTGTAGATATTATTGGTAATTTATTTAGTCACTGCAGTAGTTTTTCCTGAAAAATAGCTACAGACTTCATTTTTCATGACTTAACTACAAACTGGATATTTGTGACGTACATGATTTTGCATTCAAATTTATGATAACTGAAAATGCAGATCAATTAAAAAATAACAATTGAAGAACAGATTTATTGCTTACAGTTGCTTGATTAAGGTACACTGTAATGGAAAATTACTACGAATAAAATGTTCCACGTCGCTATAATCAGATTTTTTTTTAATTTTATGAGTTTTAATTAAACTCTAGGAAATTGCGAATGATAGTAAATTAAAAATTATAAATTGCTGTAGATATTATTGGTAATGTATAAAGCACGGACTATATGCAAAATGCATGTCCTGAATTAATGATATGACTACTGAAATTTCAATAGATCTACACGAATCATAAAGAAACAAAACGAATTAACCAATTTTATTTTGCATATGATGCATATTTTATGTATTCAATGCATATTTTATCAATAATTGCATATTTGGTCATATAATTGGATATTTATGACCGAATTTATTTTTTTTAACAAATGTTATAATATATCTTAAGGATTTCATAAATGTTTTATTTTTAAAATTAATAGAGTGATTTTCAAAATATCTTGTTTTGAAATTTTTGTTCGATCGCCATTTTGGTATTTGATAAAATAGAAAATAATCTTAAATACAAATGTTTTAGAGAACCGATAGGGCATGCTGAACGTTTTTGTATATTTTAAATATTTCTTAAAATAAGGGAGTAACGACGCTTTTTCGATAAACAAAAGAACGCCAATAACTATGAAATTAGGCTCCAATTCAAATATTGGAGAGACTTAACTAAGAAAAGTTGTTTGTTTCAATGAGTTCTAACTGCCATTTTCGGGTGTAAGAACTTAGTATTAACACCCTGTATACCTGACTATTTCGTAATAGCTGACTACCTCCGTTTCAGAGAGGGTTTATGATCAGCCAGAGTCGATACTTAACCCCTCCGCAAGAAGCCCTGGCGCGCTGCCGCCCGGGAAAGTGTTAAAGACCAAAGGGCCTCTTTGAAGGCAGAAAACGCACCTTGCATTAGTTCCCGCATCAGCCAGAATGATACATCAATAACCGAACACCACACACAATAATACAAACAACAACAGTATGGAGTACCACCTACGTGTACGCAACCCTCGAAAGACGGCCCAAGTATACAAACACATGCGCATTCTTGACCTTGAGCAGAACACGCACCTCGCATTATTTCCCGCATCAGACAGAATGATGCATCAATAACCGAAACCACAAACAATAATACCAACAACAACAGTATGGAGTACCACATACGTCTACGCAACCCTTAAAGGACGGCCCAGGTACATGGACACATTCGCATTCTTGACCTTGAGCAGAACACGCACCTCGCATTAGTTCCCGCATCAGACAGAATGATGCATCAATAATCGAACACCACACCCAATAATACTAACAATAATAGTATGAAGTACCACGTATGCATAAACAACCCTCGAAGCACAGCCCAACTAAAGCAATTGGCCATTGGCCTAACTTTTCCTCCCAACCACCACACCAAGCATAAAACTGCGCACTATAGTTAACCTACAGATAGGTCGTACTGAGATGATCTCTGATACACGATTCAACAGAGTGGTCTTACTTACTCATTCTTGCATTGCAAGAAAAGCATATGCATTCTATGTCTAAACACTAGCGATAAAAGATATTATGTTTTTAAGTAGCATGAAAGCTTCTTAAGCTCATAAAGCAATTGGCCTTTGGCCTAACTTTTCCTCCCAACCACCACACCGAGCATAAAACTGCGCACCTATACTTAACCCACAGATAGGCCGTACTGAGAAGATCTCTGTCTTACGGATGAACAGAGATATCTTACTCGCTCATTCTCGCATTGCATAAAAAGCATATGCCATCTATGTCTAAAGACTAGCGATGAATCCCGCATCAACAAGAATGATGCTAAAATAACCGAACACCACACACAATAATACCAACAACAACAGTATGGAGTACCACCTACGTGTACGCAACCCTCGAAGGAGGCCCAAGAATACAAACACATGCGCATTCTTGAACTTTGCAGGAGCAAATGAAACCCGCGCATACTACTCACCAGTGTTGACCCATCGATCCTAATACTTTCCCAACGACAGCACTGTATATACCTGACTCTCTCGTAATAGCTGACTACCTCCGTTTCAGAGAGGGTTTATGATCAGCCAGAGTCGATACTTAACCCCTCCGCAAGAAGCCCTGGCGCGCTGCCGCCCGGGAAAGTGTTAAAGACCAAAGGGCCTCTTTGAAAGCAGAAAACGCACCCTGCATTATTTCCCGCATCAGACAGAATGGTGCATCAATAATCGAAACCACAAACAATAATACCAACAACAACAGTATGGAGTACCACCTACGTGTACGCTACCCTCGAAGGAGGCCCAAGTGTACAAACACATGCGCATTCTTGACCTTTGCAGGAGCAAATGAAACCCGCGCATACTACTAACCAGTGTTGACCCATCAATCCTAATACTTTCCCAACGACAGCACTGTATATACCTGACTCTCTCGTAATAGCTGACTACCTCCGTTTCAGAGAGGGTTTATGATCAGCCAGAGTCGATACTTAACCCCTCCGCAAGAAGCCCTGGCGCGCTGCCGCCCGGGAAAGTATTAAAGACCAAAGGGCCTCTTTGAAAGCAGAAAACGCACCTTGCATTATTTCCCGCATCAGACAGAATGGTGCATCACTAACCGAAACCACAAACAATAATACCAACAACAACAGTATGGAGTACCACCTACGTGTACGCAACCCTCGAAGGAAGCCCAAGTATACAAACACATGCGCATTCTTGACCTTTGCAGGAGCAAATGAAACCCGCGCATACTACTCACCAGTGTTGACCCATCGATCCTAATACTTTCCCAACGACAGCACTGTATATACCTGACTCTCTCGTAATAGCCGACTACCTCCGTTTCAGAGAGGGTTTATGATCAGCCAGAGTCGATACTTAACCCCTCCGCAAGAAGCCCTGGCGCGCTGCCGCCCGGGAAAGTGTTAAAGACCAAAGGGCCTCTTTGAAAGCAGAAAACGCACCTTGCAATATTTCCCGCATCAGACAGAATGATGCATCAATAACCGAAACCACAAACAATAATACCAACAACAACAGTATGGAGTACCACCTACGTGTACGCAACCCTCGAAGGAGGCCCAAGTATACAAACACATGCGCATTCTTGACCTTTGCAGGAGCAAATGAAACCCGCGCATACTACTCACCAGTGTTGACCCATCGATCCTAATACTTTCCCAACGACAGCACTGTATATACCTGACTCTCTCGTAATAGCTGACTACCTCCGTTTCAGAGAGGGTTTATGATCAGCCAGAGTCGATACTTAACCCCTCCGCAAGAAGCCCTGGCGCGCTGCCGCCCGGGAAAGTGTTAAAGACCAAAGGGCCTCTTTGAAAGCAGAAAACGCACCTTGCATTATTTCCCGCATCAGACAGAATGGTGCATCACTAACCGAAACCACAAACAATAATACCAACAACAACAGTATGGAGTACCACCTACGTGTACGCAACCCTCGAAGGAAGCCCAAGTATACAAACACATGCGCATTCTTGACCTTTGCAGGAGCAAATGAAACCCGCGCATACTACTCACCAGTGTTGACCCATCGATCCTAATACTTTCCCAACGACAGCACTGTATATACCTGACTCTCTCGTAATAGCTGACTACCTCCGTTTCAGAGAGGGTTTATGATCAGCCAGAGTCGATACTTAACCCCTCCGCAAGAAGCCCTGGCGCGCTGCCGCCCGGGAAAGTGTTAAAGACCAAAGGGCCTCTTTGAAAGCAGAAAACGCACCTTGCAATATTTCCCGCATCAGACAGAATGATGCATCAATAACCGAAACCACAAACAATAATACCAACAACAACAGTATGGAGTACCACCTACGTGTACGCAACCCTCGAAGGAGGCCCAAGTATACAAACACATGCGCATTCTTGACCTTTGCAGGAGCAAATGAAACCCGCGCATACTACTCACCAGTGTTGACCCATCGATCCTAATACTTTCCCAACGACAGCACTGTATATACCTGACTCTCTCGTAAAAGCTGACTACCTCCGTTTCAGAGAGGGTTTATGATCAGCCAGAGTCGATACTTAACCCCTCCGCAAGAAGCCCTGGCGCGCTGCCGCCCGGGAGAGTGTTAAAGACCAAAGGGCCTCTTTGAAAGCAGAAAACGCACCTTGCATTATTTCCCGCATCAGACAGAATGATGCATCAATAACCGAAACCACAAACAATAATACCAACAACAAGAGTATGGAGTACCACATACGTCTACGCAACCCTTAAAGGACGGCCCAGGTACATGGACACATTCGCATTCTTGACCTTGAGCAGAACACGCACCTCGCATTAGTACCCGCATCAGACAGAATGATGCATCAATAATCGAATACCACACACAATAATACCAACAGCAACAGTATAGAGTGCCACATACGTCTACGCAGCCCTCAAAGGACGGCCCAGGTACATGGACACATTCGCATTCTTGACCTTGAGCAGAACACGCACCTCGCATTATTTCCCGCATTAGACAGAATGATGCATCAATAACCGAACACCACACACAATAATACCAACAACAACAGTATAGAGTGCCACATACGTCTACGCAGCCCTCAAAGGACGGCCCAGGTACATGGACACATTCGCATTCTTGACCTTGAGCAGAACACGCACCTCGCATTAATTCCCGCGTCAGACAGAATGATGCATCAATAATCGAACACCACACACAATAATACCAACAACAACAGTATAGAGTACCACCTACGTCTACGCAACCCTCAAAGGACGGCCCAGGTACATGGACACATTCGCATTCTTGACCTTGAGCAGAACACGCACCTTGCATTAGTTCCCGCATCAGACAGAATGATGCATCAATAACCGAACATCACACAATAATACTAACAACAACAGTGTGGAGTGCCACATACGTCTACGCAACCCTCAAAGGACGGCCCAGGTACATAGACACATTCGCATTCTTGACCTTGAGCAGAACACGCACCTCGCATTAGTTCCCGCATTAGACAGAATGATGCATCAATAACCGAACACCACACACAATAATACCAACAACAACAGTATAGAGTACCACCTACGTCTACGCAACCCTCAAAGGACGGCCCAGGTACATGGACACATTCGCATTCTTGACCTTGAGCAGAACACGCACCTCGCATTAATTCCCGCGTCAGACACAATGATGCATCAATAATCGAACACCACATACAATAATACCAACAACAACAGTATAGAGTGCCACATATGTCTACGCAACCCTCAAAGGACGGCCCACGTACATGGACACATTCCCATTCTTGACCTTGAGCAGAACACACACCTCGCATTAGTTTCCGCATCAGACAGAATGATGGATCAATAATCGAACACCACACACAATAATACCAACAACAACAGTATAGAGTACCACCTACGTCTACGCAACCCTCAAAGGACGGCCCAGGTACATGGACACATTCGCATTCTTGACCTTCAGCAGAACACGCACCTCGCATTAGTTCCCGCATTAGACAGAATGATGCATCAATAACCGAACACCGCACACAATAATACCAACAACAACAGTATAGAGTACCACCTACGTCTACGCAACCCGCAAAGGACGGCCCAGGTACATGGACACATTCGCATTCTTGACCTTCAGCAGAACACGCACCTCGCATTAGTTCCCGCATTAGACAGAATGATGCATCAATAACCGAACACCGCACACAATAATACCAACAACAACAGTATAGAGTACCACCTACGTCTACGCAACCCGCAAAGGACGGCCCAGGTACATGGACACATTCCTATTCTTGACCTTGAGCAGAACACGCACCTCGCATTAGTTCCCGCATCAGACAGAATGATGGATCAATAATCGAACACCACATACAATAATACCAACAACAACAGTATAGAGTGCCACATATGTCTACGCAACCCTCAAAGGACGGCCCACGTACATGGACACATTCCCATTCTTGACCTTGAGCAGAACACACACCTCGCATTAGTTTCCGCATCAGACAGAATGATGGATCAATAATCGAACACCACACACAATAATACCAACAACAACAGTATAGAGTACCACCTACGTCTACGCAACCCTCAAAGGACGGCCCAGGTACATGGACACATTCGCATTCTTGACCTTCAGCAGAACACGCACCTCGCATTAGTTCCCGCATTAGACAGAATGATGCATCAATAACCGAACACCGCACACAATAATACCAACAACAACAGTATAGAGTACCACCTACGTCTACGCAACCCGCAAAGGACGGCCCAGGTACATGGACACATTCGCATTCTTGACCTTCAGCAGAACACGCACCTCGCATTAGTTCCCGCATTAGACAGAATGATGCATCAATAACCGAACACCGCACACAATAATACCAACAACAACAGTATAGAGTACCACCTACGTCTACGCAACCCGCAAAGGACGGCCCAGGTACATGGACACATTCCTATTCTTGACCTTGAGCAGAACACGCACCTCGCATTAGTTCCCGCATCAGACAGAATGATGGATCAATAATCGAACACCACATACAATAATACCAACAACAACAGTATAGAGTGCCACATATGTCTACGCAACCCTCAAAGGACGGCCCACGTACATGGACACATTCCCATTCTTGACCTTGAGCAGAACACACACCTCGCATTAGTTTCCGCATCAGACAGAATGATGGATCAATAATCGAACACCACACACAATAATACCAACAACAACAGTATAGAGTACCACCTACGTCTACGCAACCCTCAAAGGACGGCCCAGGTACATGGACACATTCGCATTCTTGACCTTCAGCAGAACACGCACCTCGCATTAGTTCCCGCATTAGACAGAATGATGCATCAATAACCGAACACCGCACACAATAATACCAACAACAACAGTATAGAGTACCACCTACGTCTACGCAACCCTCAAAGGACGGCCCAGGTACATGGACACATTCGCATTCTTGACCTTCAGCAGAACACGCACCTCGCATTAGTTCCCGCATTAGACAGAATGATGCATCAATAACCGAACACCGCACACAATAATACCAACAACAACAGTATAGAGTACCACCTACGTCTACGCAACCCGCAAAGGACGGCCCAGGTACATGGACACATTCCTATTCTTGACCTTGAGCAGAACACGCACCTCGCATTAGTTCCCGCATCAGACAGAATGATGGATCAATAATCGAACATCACACACAATAATACCAACAACAACAGTATAGAGTGCCACATACGTCTACGCAACCCGCAAAGGACGGCCCAGGTACATGGACACATTCCCATTCTTGACCTTGAGCCGAACACGCACCTCGCATTAGTTCCCGCATCAGACAGAATGATGCATCAATAATCGAACACCACACACAATAATACCAACAACAACAGTATAGAGTGCCACATACGTCTACGCAACCCTCAAAGGACGGCCCAGGTACATGGACACATTCCCATTCTTGACCTTGAGCAGAACACGCACCTCGCATTAGTTCCCGCATCAGACAGAATGATGCATCAATAATCGAACACCACACACAATAATACCAACAACAACAGTATAGAGTGCCACATACGTCTACGCAACCCTCAAAGGACGGCCCAGGTACATGGACACATTCCCATTCTTGACCTTGAGCAGAACACGCACCTCGCATTAGTTTCCGCATCAGACAGAATGATGCATCAATAATCGAACACCACACAGAATAGTACCAACAACAACAGTATAGAGTGCCACATACGTCTACGCAACCCTCAAAGGACGGCCCAGGTACATGGACACATACGCATTCTTGACCTTGAGCAGAACACGCACCTCGCATTAGTTCCCGCATCAGACAGAATGATGCATCAATAATCGAACACCACACACAATAATACCAACAACAACAGTATAGAGTGCCACATACGTCTACGCAACCCTCAAAGGACGGCCCAGGTACATGGACACATTCCCATTCTTGACCTTGAGCAGAACACGCACCTCGCATTAGTTCCCGCATCAGACAGAATGATGCATCAATAATCGAACACCACACACAATAATACCAACAACAACAGTATAGAGTGCCACATACGTCTACGCAACCCTCAAAGGACGGCCCAGGTACATGGACACATTCCCATTCTTGACCTTGAGCAGAACACGCACCTCGCATTAGTTTCCGCATCAGACAGAATGATGCATCAATAATCGAACACCACACAGAATAATACCAACAACAACAGTATAGAGTGCCACATACGTCTACGCAACCCTCAAAGGACGGCCCAGGTACATGGACACATACGCATTCTTGACCTTGAGCAGAACACGCACCTCGCATTAGTACCCGCATCAGACAGAATGATGCATCAATAATCGAACACCACCCACAATAATACCAACAACAACAGTATAGAGTACCACCTACGTCTACGCAACCCTCAAAGGACGGCCCAGGTACATGGACACATTCGCATTCTTGACCTTGAGCAGAACACGCACCTTGCATTAGTTCCCGCATCAGACAGAATGATGCATCAGTAATCGAACACCACCCACAATAATACCAACAACAACAGTATAGAGTACCACCTACGTCTACGCAACCCTCAAAGGACGGCCCAGGTACATGGACACATTCGCATTCTTGACCTTGAGCAGAACACGCACCTCGCATTAGTACCCGCATCAGACAGAATGATGCATCAATAATCGAACACCACACACAATAATACCAACAACAACAGTATAGAGTATCACCTACGTCTACACAACCCTCAAAGAACGGCCCAGGTACATGGACACATTCGCATTCTTGACCTTGCGCAGAACACGCACCTCGCATTAGTACCCGCATCAGACAGAATGATGCATCAATAATCGAACAACACACACAATAATACTAACAACAACAGTATGGAGTGCCACATACGTCTACGCAACCCTCAAAGGACGGCCCAGGTACATGGACACATTCGCATTCTTGACCTTGAGCAGAACACGCACCTCGCATTAGTACCCGCATCAGACAGAATGATGCATCAATAACCGAACACCACACACAATAATACCAACAACAACAGTATAGAGTACCACCTACGTCTACGCAACCCTCAAAGGACGGCCCAGGTACATGGACACATTCGCATTCTTGACCTTGAGCAGAACACGCACCTCGCATTAGTTCCCGCATCAGACATAATGATGCATCAATAATCGAACACCACACACAATAATACCAACAACAACAGTATAGAGTGCCACATACGTCTACGCAACCCTCAAAGGACGGCCCAGGTACATGGACACATTCGCATTCTTGACCTTGAGCAGAACACGCACCTCGCATTAGTACCCGCATCAGACAGAATGATGCATCAATAATCGAACACCACACACAATAATACCAACAACAACAGTATAGAGTACCACCTACGTCTACGCAACCCTCAAAGGACGGCCCAGGTACATGAACACATTCGCATTCTTGACTTTGAGCAGAACACGCACCTCGCATTAGTACCCGCATCAGACAGAATAATGCATCAATAACCGAACACCACACACAATAATACCAACAACAACAGTATAGAGTACCACCTACGTCTACGCAACCCTCAAAGGACGGCCCAGGTACATGGACACATTCGCATTCTTGACCTTGAGCAGAACACGCACCTCGCATTAGTACCCGCATCAGACAGAATGATGCATCAATAACCGAACACCACACACAATAATACCAACAACAACAGTATAGAGTACCACCTACGTCTACGCAACCCTCAAGGAACGGCCCAGGTACATGGACACATTCGCATTCTTGACCTTGAGCAGAACACGCACCTCGCATTAGTTCCCGCATCAGACAGAATGATGCATCAATAATCGAACACCACACACAATAATACCAACAACAACAGTATAGAGTGCCACATACGTCTACGCAACCCTCAAAGGACGACCCAGGTACATGGACACATTCCCATTCTTGACCTTGAGCAGAACACGCACCTCGCATTAGTTCCCGCATCAGACAGAATTATGGATCAATAATCGAACACCACACACAATAATACCAACAACAACAGTATAGAGTGCCACATACGTCTACGCAACCCTCAAAGGACGGCCCAGGTACATGGACACATTCCCATTCTTGACCTTGAGCAGAACACGCACCTCGCATTAGTTCCCGCATCAGACAGAATGATGCATCAATAATCGAACACCACACACAATAATACCAACAACAACAGTATAGAGTGCCACATACGTCTACGCAACCCTCAAAGGACGGCCCAGGTACATGGACACATTCCCAATCTTGACCTTGAGCAGAACACGCACCTCGCTTTAGTTCCCGCATCAGACAGAATGATGCATCAATAATCGAACACCACACACAATAATACCAACAACAACAGTATAGAGTGCCACATACGTCTACGCAACCCTCAAAGGACGGCCCAGGTACATGGACACATTCCCATTCTTGACCTTGAGCAGAACACGCACCTCGCATTAGTTCCCGCATCAGACAGAATTATGGATCAATAATCGAACACCACACACAATAATACCAACAACAACAGTATAGAGTGCCACATACGTCTACGCAACCCTCAAAGGACGGCCCAGGTACATGGACACATTCGCATTCTTGACCTTGAGCAGAACACGCACCGCGCATTAGTACCCGCATCAGACAGAATGATGCATCAATAATTGAACACCACACACAATAATACCAACAACAACAGTATAGAGTGCCACATACGTCTACGCAACCCTCAAAGGACGGCCCAGGTACATGGACACATTCGCATTCTTGACCTTGAGCAGAACACGCACCTCGCATTAGTACCCGCATCAGACAGAATGATGCATCAATAATCGAACAACACACACAATATTACTAACAACAACAGTATTGAGTGCCACATACGTCTACGCAACCCTCAAAGGACGGCCCAGGTACATGGACACATTCGCATTCTTGACCTTGAGCAGAACACGCACCTTGCATTAGTTCCCGCATCAGACAGAATGTTGCATCAATAACCGAACAACACACAATAATACTAACAACAACAGTATGGAGTGAAACATACGTCTACGCAACCCTCAAAGGACGGCCCAGGTACATGGACACATTCGCATTCTTGACCTTGAGCAGAACACGCACCTCGCATTAGTTCCCGCATTAGACAGAATGATGCATCAATAACCGAACACCTTGGATTTTTTATTTCAATTAGGAGTCGCCATTTTTGGCCGGGTAATAAAACGTGAATCACCCGGTATATATCTGTAATATAAATAAAGCATTTTTAATTTTTAAATGTGATTTTAATTAAATATATTTGCATACATTGGCATATATTTGAAATGTTGGTGCATGTTTTTTAAATTTTGCGTGCATATATATGCGCATATTTTCGTCTTTTTTCGTGCATATTTGTCCGTGCTTTAGTAATGTATTCGAACAGTGCACTGGTTTTTCATGCAAAATTGGTACAGATTTAATTTTTAATGACTTTACTACAAACAAGAGATTTATGAGTTACATGACATTGCATTCAAATTTATGATAACTGAAAATGCAGATCAATTAAAACATAACAATTGCAGAACGGATTTCTGTCTTACGGTTGCTCAATTGAGGTACCCTTTAATGAAAAATTGCTACGAATAAAATTGTCCACGTCGATATTAAAAATGAGCGATTTGCGATTTTTATTTTTCTGTAATAGAATTTATCTGGTCAGTGTAGTAGTTTTTTATGGAAAATCGCTACAGATTTGATTTTTCATGATTGCTACAAATTGGAGATTTGTGACTTATATGATTGCATTTAAATCTGTGGTGCATCTGTGGTTAAAACATAGTAGTGTTTTATTCTGAATTTAATATGGATTACCACAAAGTAAAGGTCTCAACCATCCTAATGATTGCATTTAAATTTATGATAACTGAAAATGCAAATCAATTGAAAAATAACAATTGCAGAACGGATTTCTGACTTACAGTTGCTTGATTAAGGTACCCTCTAATGGAAAATTGCTACGAATACAATTTGTCACGTCGCTAGTAATAATCAGAAATTTTGGAAATTTTATGGTTATTTTAATGAAATCGTCTAAATCTTCCACTGAAGGAAAATAAAAAAATATGTATTTCTGTAGATATTTTTGGTAATTTATTTAGTCACTGCAGTAGTTTTTCCTGAAAAATTGCTACAGATTTCATTTTTCATGACTTAACTACAAACTGGATATTTGTGATGTACATGATATTGTATTCAAATTTATGATTACTGAAAATGCAGATCAATTAAAAATAACAATTGAAGAACGGATTTCTGGCTTACAGTTGCTTTATTAAGGTACCTTTTAATGGAAAATTGCTATGAATAAAATTTTTCACGTCGCTAGTAATAATCAGAAATCAGTTCCTCTAAAACTGCCACTATAGACAAATAAAAAATTATGAATTTCTGTATAGATTTTTGGTAATTTATTTTGTCACTGTAGTAGTTTTTCATGGAAAATTGAAATATCTAATATTACGAAGAAAACAATGTATGAAGCCTATTATATATGGATTATATATTATGTATATATATATATGTGTGTATATATATATATATATATATATATATATATATATATATTAACTTATGGGTGTGAAACATGGGTATTGACAAGAATAGATAAAAGCAGACTTTAAGCGATCGAAATGAAATATTTCACGAAAGTGGTAAAAAAGACAAGATTAGACAGAATAATAAATGAAGATATTAGTGAGAAGTTAGAGATAGAAGAGCTGAATGAATATATTGAAAGAAGGCAACTAGGATGGTGGGGCCACGTAAATAGAATGGAAAAGGGCTCTCAGGAGAAAAATGTGTTGGAAGCCAGATCAGTAGGAGTACGAAATAAAGGAAGACCAAGGAATGAGTGGGATACTACAATAAAGGAAATACTAGAAAAAATACTGTAAGTGAAGCAAAAATTATAGGGCTGAATAGATTCGAAAGGAAGTTATTTGTGAATGGAGCAATGTAAATACTGAATCAATTTGAAAATGTTATGCCATATCTGTATGTCTGAAGATAAATCCTCTGAAAATTTAACCACCTATTACATTTACCTTAACCATGCGAGCGAGCATAGATTCTTTGTACGAAAAAGCATGAGTCATAGTCAGCTCTGGTCGGAATGACTATAGACTTACATGAATCGTAATATTAGAAGCTGAAATCAGGAAATTTGTATGTTTCATTCAAATAATTGCAAGGAACAACTCATCAAAGCGATATTTACCGCTATCAAATTTGCCACCGCAGCCCTTATTTAGGACGCAATTGCCATGTGCGGCGGCCTCTGAAGAGCGCATTCGTTAATTCATCAAACATTTTGATTAGCCCTGCCCCGAGTCTCTCTCCCCCAAATGCAATTTCATGTCGCATAGATTGCAAACACGGCCGGCGCCCCTCTTCACCGGTCTATGACAAGTTTAATGAATCCATTATCAAATGCATTTAAGTCGGGCCCCTCGCGGGACCCGCACAATTGCGGAATTACTTCCCCGAAAAAAGAGGAGAGGAAGCCGACGCAAATCCGGGCGCATGCTAATGACATCTGACCCCCGGTGATCATGATAGGAAGACCGCAGATCGGGAGCACTCCGGATTGTTTCGCCGCCGATTGCAATTAATTATTTCGCACGGGGGTGAAATCCAGATGGTTTAGTTTGGAAGTGAGAGTTAAAGGGTTGCCAGGTGGATTTTGCGCAGTGCGCAGTGGAAACTGGTTTTAAATCTGCTTTCATTCCCCTTCGTAAAGGAAGCTCATACGATACAAGCAGAAAACACAACACTTTATAATAAACTCACTAAAACGTAATTGCAAAAAATTAAGATATGTCTATAACTATCCTCCGTGCTGCTTTAGAACAGTAAAAAAATCAGTAAATCTCTAATATTTCTGGTTTTGTCAATTTTTATAGACAGATTGGGCATAAAGTACCTACCTACTGATAAAACACCTTTAAAAGTATAGTACGTATAATGCAATATTTCTGCACCAAGAGCGTTATGATTTAGTCATTATTTGCTGTATTAACAAATAGTTGGCTTTTGTGTTTTAATGGCACTTGCTTTTACATAAAGTAGTACGTACAGCTTTACATTTTAAGTAAAGTATAAGTTTTTGAAATTAAAGAAAAATTAAATAATCAGGTTTCTCTAAAATTACTTAATGAATTGTCCCATTACCCGACTTAAATAGTTGGCACATAATATTTTCGCAGTAATCTTGATGGCTTTGCGGCCGCTCCACCCCTGCATGCGAGTGAATATAAATAGCTCGCTTAATAAGGAGAGAGCGTGCAAACTTTTACAATGTATTCATCGGTCTGGGAAGCATTTACAATTCGAGGCAATAAGATTTCGGTAATCGATGGAGACATCAATTTAAATTCATAACTACGCCGCGCAGACACAAACAAACGACTCGCGTCCAATGAATGGGAATAAAACACTCCGATGTGTACACGGGGTCGCCTGATAGATTTCCCGTTTGAAATAATTTATTGTCCGCCGGTTAAAGTTTCATTGTTTCATTTGAAGAAGCCGAGGGCCCAATGAGTAATGGTGTTTTCATGTCGGAATCATTTGTCACAATTTCATACTCATTTGTTAGGCGCGCCGTGGAACGAGTTATGTTAATTTGAAGGGAAGGACCTTTTTTTTTCTTGATACATATTTAGCACGTGCCCCACGGGCAGTCCGCCTTTTATTAAGGGCTGTAAGTAATATACGCGTTAATGTAAGGGCGCAAAATGTGAAACACCCGGGCGTCGCGACGCGATTACAAGTTCGGCGTCATTGTCGTCCGCGGCTCCGTATGAATCGGTAATGATTTCGCGTGCCGCTGGGGGTGAAAAATTAGAGCGTTTAATGTCTTACTCCGCCGTAACGGCCGTAATTTGTGAGCGGGCGGCGAGTTGTAATTGATTTACGACCACACGTTCGAAAATAATAGTAACGTCTTTCAAATAAATGTACCGAGGCTCGGAGATAGATGCGCAATTAGGTCGACATGAAAACGCGTCCGGTTCCAAGTGTATTTACTACTTTCTTTGCCACAGAACAACCCTCGGTACAGTTTTCATCCCCTGCCACTACATTTATATTCGACACATATGGACGATGCGGAACAGCATTTCAAATTTCAGAAGTATGTCGTTTTTAAAACACTCATCTAAATTCCTTGCTAATCTAAATAAACTTGTGTTCATTGATAGTAGATAGGCTAAGGCAGTTCTGGACCAATTTCCCATAACGATTTACATAGGCTACATGTCTGTTTTCACTAAACAGACAGACAGAGACATTATATTAGCGACCAGAAATAAATTTCTTGTTGCAAAAAACTTCCCTGTATTCAATACACGGTTTTTATAGTTTTTCCGCGGTATGTTGACATTTATAAAGAACTACAATTTACAAAAATAAAAAGTTTTGCGTTTAAAAACGATTTTCCCATGATAATTAAATGGGAAATTTAATTTGCCCGCAAGCACGCGAAAATACGGATGCCAATGAGTTTTTTTATTTCAAAATAGTTATTTATGAGAGGAAGACATTTAATTTGTACTCTTGTACTAAAAATTCGCAATTCGGGAAATAACGGACACCCTACTGTACATAATATTAAAAAAAAAAAACTTTAATTAGCAGAATATCCAGTCAATTTTCATAAATTATCAAAAACTTTCCATTTAAATCTTCATTCAATCTTCGTTCGATAATTGGTAAAGATTGTTATGAGTACGCAATTAACGTTTTTTTTTTTCATTTCTTAGATTTCTCATATTAAGGTTGTCAATTCTGACTAAAAAAATCTGTAATTCCTTAATTTTGTTCATACCAGAACACACATAATCAATGATTTCAATTGAATATGCAGAAACATAATATGAACAAATCTATAGTTTGAGCCCTGACATGTAAGTAAGCCATTATAAAGAAAACGGTAGTAATTCGAATTCTGGGAATAAAGAAGCATTACAAAACACATGGAGCTCAAGAATAGAACCCCACTAATAGAAACAAACAAAATAAAAATAATCATCAACTCCTAACAAGTAACAAATCGTTAAAATACCTACACATACGTACCTATACATTAACGAAAGACTATTTACAATCACACTAAATTATGTCATGCAAACACATACCTAGTATAAGTCAAAATGTAGTTTGTATAAATTGAATTTATTAAGCAAATGAACATTTTATAAAAAATAGCATGTAATATTTATATTAAACTCTATTTTAGTTTTGCCTGATGATAGTGTGAACACCGAAACCGGTAACAAATAAAAAAATTAACGAAATTAAGGAAGTATTTTTTTTTATTTATATTTTTGTTAATGTCTACATTCATCTCATACCGAAAATACAGAATTTTATAAAATTTCTTTAATATTCAAAATATTCAGTCAATTTTCATGGAATATTAAAAACTTTCTAATGCCCTAAAATTTGGATAAATGGCAAAAATTAAGAATCTTCATTCAATCTCTGGTCGATAGTTTGTACAGATTATTAAGAGCAGATAATGATTTTTTTCCCATTTTTTCATTGACTACATATGGTTCACGAATAACTGAAAATACATAAAATTTCACAAAATTATATAAAATTTCTGTGATATTCAGAATATTCAGTCAATTTTCATGCAATACCAGAAACTTCCCATCAAATACTGTAATATTTGGATAATAAGGCAATAAAAGGCAAACATTTTGAATAAGGTAATGAACTTATTTTTTGTTTGTCATTGTCTACGTATAGCCGAAAATTCATAAATTTTCACAAAATTATATAAAAGTTCTAAATTATTTAGAATATTCAATCAATTTTCATGAAGTACCAGAAACTTCCCATCAAATACTATAAAATTTGGATAATAAGGCAATAAAAGGCAAACATTTTGAATCATTATACAATTTTCCACAAATTTTCAGTATTCTTCATACCATCTTTACTTTGGAAATTTTGGCAAATGTCTAAAAATGAAAATCGAATAAAGATTGAAAGTTTTGTAGTAATTTGATATATTTTGAAGAAATTTGAGGTATCCTACAGAAATATTATCAATTCAACATGAAATTTTAATTGCAATTTAAGTTTTATAACATTTTTTACAGTACTCAATATCAATATAGTACCTCATAGCAATATTCTGTCTTTCTATAAAATTTCAGCAATTTTTAGACATTTCCCAAAATTTCCAAAGTATAGATTGTACATATGAGGAATTCTGAAAATTTGTAGAATATTGAATGAATTGATATGTATGATATAATGACATAGTGATAAATATAATTAAAAAAATCGACATTATCTAAAGATTGTCAGGATATTTTAGTTACTTTTTTCAATTTTGTATAATTTTATGGATTTTTCCATATTTTTTTTCAGAAAATTGAATGAAGATTGAAAGTTTTGTAGTAATTTAGTTTATTTTGCAGTAATTTGATGGTATTCTATGGAAATATTATCAATTCAATTAGAATTTTAATTGCAATTTAACTTTTATAACATTTTTAAAGTACTCATTGTATATTCAATCTCAATATATAACTTCATAGCAATGTTCTATACTTTCTAGAAAATTTCAGCAATTTTTAAACATTTTCCAAAATTTCCAAAGTATAGATTGTACAATGAGGAATTCTGAATATTTGTAGAAAACTGAATGATATTATTATTAATTTGATATATTTTGAAGAAATTTGATGGAAATATTTTCAATTCAATCTGAAATTTGAATTGCAATTTAAGTTTTATAAAATAATTTACTGTACTCAGCAATATTCTGTACTTTCTATAAATTGTCCGCAATTTTTAGACATTTTCCAAAATTTCCAAATTATGGATTGTACATTATGAGGAATTCTGAAAATTTGGGGAAAATTCAATGAATTGATATGTATGATATAATAATAAATATAATGAAAATTTTCGACATTATCTAGAGATAATCTGCAAATTTTAGTTACTTGATGAACTTTGTATAATTTTATGGATGTTTAAATATTTTAATAGAAAATTGAATGAAGATTGAACGTTTTGTAGAAGTTTAATATATTTTTTAAAACTATTATAAAACTTAAATTGCAATTAAAAGTTCATATTGAATTGATAATTTTTCCATCAAATTTCTTCAAAATATATTAAATTTAAATATACAAAACCTTCAATCTTCATTCATTTTTCTAAAAATAAATATTGAAAAATACATAAAATTATACAAAATTCATAAAGTAACTAAAATTTATAGATAATCTTTAGATATTGACGAAAATTTTCGTTATATTTATCCCTCGCTTGATACATTATATCATAGCAACATAGCAATTCATTCAATATTCTACAAATTTTCAGAATTCCTCATAATACAATTTTATATCTTATATAATATACTTTATCTGTACTGGAAAATATGTCAAAAATTACGGAAAATAATATTATGATTAAACCAAATTTTCAGAAGATTGAAGCATGTTGTAAAAAGTTATAAAAGGAAATAGGATATACTCGAAAATACTGGAAATTCTATACAATTTGTACAAAATTCAATTTTTATTATTATTAATATACGTCATGTGCAGGTGTCATTATTGCATTTTTGTTCTCTAAAATTGCTATTTTGTAACATTGAAAAGATATTCGATCGATAGTATTTAAGGATTGTTAAGTGTAAGTCATAAAATGTTTTTCATTCTCTACAGTCGGTTGACAAAAATATATAAAATTTCACAAATTTATATAATGTAAATAAAAATTCAGAATATTCATTAAATTTTCATAAAATACTAGAAACTTTCCATCAAAAGTATAGGGAATTGATCAAATTTTCATAAAATACCATAAAATTTCTGAAAAATATATCGCATTTCTACAAAATGTTGAATCTTTATTCAATTTTATCTAATTTTTGATAATTATTCATAAAAGTTTTAATCTAACTTTGGAAAATGTCTAACAATTGGTAGTTTCTCCAAATTAGCCATATTTAATTACTTCATGTTTTGTATATTTCATTCCAGATTTGTATACAGTATACCTGCATACAATTCTTCCTTAAATTTGACGAAGATTCCGCTTCTTCTTAAACGAAGAGCAAATGAATAGTATTCATATGCTCTTGAAAATGGTTTAACTACTGAAACAATTGTTGAGTTATTTCTATTGAAAACATTGTAAAACTTATACCAAGTGTTTTTTGTTTATATCTCCTTAATCAATATGTTTCACTAAGTAATTACCACATACACATTCAATTTAATTACTTTGATTACTTTGTTTATGTTCACACAATTTAGGAATGCCCTCGATTTTATAAGTAAGGTTATGTAAATAATGTACATTTAGACTCGTGGGCCCTTAAGTAATTCTTCATTGTAGTCTTTTCATGTGGTTGGAAACCACAAATATTGCTGAAACAAATAATAAGTTAGAATTTGAGTAGTCAAATATCAAATGTCAAATAACAATAGAAATTTGAATTGTATGAAGAAGATAGCTTTTATTGCAATATTCATGAGGGTAGATGAAGTTGCCTATGTCAAAATAGAACTATTTTTACTGGAGCGTAATAAAAATATTTTACATGGTGAGGTAATTACAAGCATTTAGATACACCTTGTACGTGTCACCATGTTAATATCTTTTAATTTGATTTTCCGTGAATACCACGGAAAATATTAATATTATTCGGTTATTGTGCCATTTTTTTTTGTTAATAATTCCGAAGGTTGTTTTGTGATATAAATCTCCGCCGTTCGCGTGGACGTTCGCCGGGAGGTTTTTATGAATAATTTTCAAGGGTGCCACAAAAGAAACCGGGCCGATCACACGCGCCCCCGATTCGCGCGAAATGCCCCCATTTTTTCCGTCCCCCGACGGGAAATTCAATTAGTCGCGCGCGGGGGGCGGCGCGCGGAAACGGCGCCGGTCGGAAAACCCCGTACACGGCCTGATATTTAATGCATAAAAGAATTAGCCGGGAAATTCGAGGTGCTTTCATTGTGCATAATATTTCAAAGAAACTTTTATAATTAAATTCGAGAGCGCCCCGCGCGCCGCCCGCACTGTTTAGGAAAGATTGTTATTCGAGTGAAAGCTAAACAGCGAACTAATTATTCTAATTAAAGTCTTGGTTAGTCATAACGTGGAATACAAAACAATTATTTAATGATCTTGTAAGGAACTTTCCTCCGGGGTGCATCCTGCGGGCGCGGGGATGGGCGTCGGATGGGGGAGAATATAAACTTTAGTAGCGTTTTAAGGGCGGCGACGGTGTTGCGTATTTATGGGGAGGTTTTTGCTTAATTAACTCGCAGACGGGGAAAACGCTTTTCAAAAACAATGGGCAGTTTAAGATTTTTGCAAAAAAAATGTGCTTCATCATTAAACGGGGTAAACGACTCTCGAAGTATATCAAGACTCGAGAAATTTGCACCCTTTAATTCAATACAAACAATGCTGGTCCGTTTTTGTTCACCCGACCAATACGTACTCTGTTTCGTCCATTGATAAATATAACAATGCACGATAAATCGTTCACGCACAAAATTTTAACATCAAAAATACAATTGCTGAGGAAGTTACTAAATGTATAATTCGCATTAGGGTGAAGGATGAAGGAAGAAGCCCGTACATTTAAATTAAGTTGAAAGTTGGTCTTGTTCGAAAGTTCGTAACTTCTTCTTAAAGTTGTGTGTCATTTTTTGTCAATCAGGCGTATTGCGTATGTATGTCCTTTTTTGTCAATCAGACGTATTGCGTATGTATGTCCTTTTTTGTCAATCAGGCAATGATCGTGCAATGATCATAAGCATAAGCAATGATCGTGCAATCTTCGTATCAAATTCGTCGACTTCTACTGTTTATCGTACAGTTATCAATCTTGTGGTTATGGTTTAACAACAACAATGGCAATATATAAAAGGTTTTCTCTGTATTCGGCTCCAACACTGAAATTAGATAAAATTGGTAGATGAGGCGAAAACCGAGGCCTTCGAATCTCGATGACACTATCCTCGAAGAATAAAAATTCATCTATATTTGAAGAAGAAAAAATGTATCTCCCAAAGTCGGGGTTATTTTACTGAAATTTGGAAATTAGATAAAATTGTTAGGCGAGGCGAAGACCGAGGGCAACGAATTTTGAGGACTCTATCCTCTAAGTATAAATATTCTGCTATGTTCGAGGATTCTTGACTGACTTAAATTTGTAACTGAGAAAGTAGTGGTTGTTTTACTGCAAACTGGAAATTTTCATTACTTTGCCCATGAACATAAAGTATATAAGATGTCTGCAACTGAACCCGGGACCTGTGCGCCTTAGGGCGAGTGTTTAACAATGGATGAGTGAAACCGGAAGTGCAATAATTAAATATCTTGGGATTAGTAAATTTGCGGCTGGGTTCGTCGCTTAACGCAGCAGACCCAGCATAGGGTCTCCAGCGCCATCTTACATAATTGCACGTTATTTGCTTCACGTTATGATTTTCTCAAAACCGATTCCGGAATTTAATTACCAGATAGTTGCTTATTATGCACCAAAAAAAATGTTTAATTATCTTATGAAACTATGTAGTTATTCGTAAGTAAACTCAAAATATTGTATTTTGAGGCAAAACCTTACTTACATTATTCCCTGAGCTTTCTGAAAAAATATTACAGGTAATTAAAATAACGTTTACTTTTATTTCACACTTATGAAGAAAAGCGCATAATGCATGAAGTATATATTTAGTTATATTAAAAATGAACTGTGAAAAAAAGGTAAAAGTTAATTTAATCAAGTCAATTTATTATGTAATTACATTACTTAATATAGTTAATTTAATCAATTACATTACTTAATAACTTACTTAATAACTTTACTTAATAACTTTACTTTACAACCATCACAATTTACTTATCTTGTAAACGATTTTCACTTCTATGTTAAATGAATTTTCATTTTGGAATACCTTTATATTTAAATTTAAGCCACAAAGAATGTGCTCAAATTTTAAACCTTGTGCTAAATTCCTTCATAAATCATTCCTACAAAAAAGTGAAAAGGCAAAGAAAATGTATACCGTTGTAATTTTCATAACTCATCGATAAGTTATTCCATAAAGTATTCGTGCAAATTTCATGCACTCTTTGATATTTTGTCTCTCACATACTAAATCTCTAGGACAGTGGAAATTTCACGAAATCTTCAAAAATTTGTTCCCCACCTAGTAAATCTTTAATATATTAATGGAAATTTTATAAAACCTTCAAAATTCTATCTCTCTCCAAGATATTAATGGAAATTTCATGAAATTTTCAAAATTTTGTCTCTCATCTACTAAATCTCTAAGTTAAACATGAAAATTTCATGAAATCTTCAAAATTTTATGTCTCAGCTACTAAATCTCTCAGATATTAATTAAAATTTCATTAAATCTTTGAAATGTCATTAAATCTTCATAAAAATTTTGTCTCTCATCTACTAAATCTCTAAGAACTAATGGAAATTTCATGAAATCTTCAAAATTTTGTCTCTCACGTACTGAATCTCTCAGATATTAACGAAAATTTCATTAAATCTTCGAAATTTCATTAAATCTTCAAAATGTTGTCTCTTGCCTACTAAATCTTTCAGATATTAATGGAAATTTGATGAACTCTTCAAAAGCTTGCCCTTTTAACTACTAACTCTTTAAGTTAATAATGAAAATTTAATGAAATCTTAAAAATCTTATCACTTGCTAAGATATTTCAAAACTTCGATATTATTTAAAGCATTGTATTATAGTATTGTATTCTAGAAATGTTTTTAATATATAATTAATTTATTGCTTTGACTTATGTATAACGTCGTATAACGACAGGCATGAATATATATTTTATTCTATTTAATTCTATTAATGGAAATTTCATGAAACCTTCAAAATTTTGTCTCTTATCTACTAAATCCTTAAGTTAAACATGGAAATTTCATGAAATCTTCAAAAATTTTAGTCGCACCTACTAAATGTCTCAGATAGGAATGGAAATTTCTTTAAATCTTCAAAATTTTGTCTCTTGCCTACTGAATCTCTCAGATATAAACGAAAATTTCAGTAAATCTTCAAAATTTCATTAAATCTTCAAAATGTTGTCTATTACCTACTAAATCTCTCAGATATTATTGTAAATTTGATGAAATCTTCAAAGGCTTGCCCTTTTAACTACTAAATCTTTAAGATAATAATGGAAATTTCATAAAATCTTCAAAATTTTGTTTCCCACCTACTAAATCTTTAACATATTAATGGAAATTGTATAAAATCTTCAAAATTCTATCTCTCACCAAGATATTAATGGAAATTTCATGAAATCTTCAAAATTTTGTCTCTTATCTACTAAATCCTTAAGTTAAACATGGAAATTTCATGAAATCTTCAAAATTTTTAGTGGCACCTACTAAATGTCTCAGATATGAATGGAAATTTCATTAAATCTTCAAAATTTTGTCTCTTGCCTACTGAATCTCTCAGATATAAACGAAAATTTCAGTAAATCTTCAAAATTTCATTAAATCTTCAAAATGTTGTCTATTACCTACTAAATCTCTCAGATATTATTGTAAATTTGAGGAAATCTTCAAAGGCTTGCCCTTTTAACTACTAAATCTTTAAGATAATAATGGAAATTTCATGAAATCTTTAACATTTTATCTCTTGCTAAGATATTTCAAAACTTCGATAATATTTTGAGCATTGTATTATAGTATTGCGTAGTAGAAATATTTTTAATATGTAATTAATTTATTGATTCGACTTGTGTGAGTCGTATAACGACAGGCATGAAAATTTATTCTATTCTATTTTATTCTATTAATGGAAATTTCATGAAACCTTCAAAATATTGTCTCTCACTTACTAAATCTCTAAGATATTAATGGAAATTTCATGAAATTTAAAGAAAATTATCTCTCATCTACTTAATCTTTAAGATATTAATGGAAATTTCATGAAATCTTCAGAATTTTGTCTCTCACCTACTAAATCTCTCAGACATTAATTAAAATTTCATTAAATCTTAGAAATTTCATTAAATCTTCAAAATTTTGTGTCTCGCCTACTAAATCTTAAAGATATTAATGGAAATTTGACGAAATCTTCAAAATTTTGTCTGTCACCTATCAAATCTCTCAGATATTAATGGAAATTTTATGTAATCTTCAAAACTTAGTCTCTCACCTTCTAAATCTCTCAGATATTAATAAAAATTTCATTAAATCATCGATATTTTATTAAATTTTCAAAATTTTGTGTCTCGCCTACTAAATCTTTCAGATATTAATGGAAATTTGTTAAAATCTTCAACATTTTGTCTGTCACCTACTAAATCTCTCAGTTATTAATAATAATTATATGAAATCTTCGAAATTTCATGAAATCTCTACAATTTTGTGTCTCGCCTACTAAATCTCCCTGATATTGATGGAAATTTGATGAAATATTCAAATGCTTGCCCTTTTAACTACTAAATCTTTAAGATAATTATTAAAATGTAATGAAATCTTGAAATTTTTATCTTGCACTAAGATATTTTAAAACTTCGACGATATTTTAAGCATTGTATTGTAGTATTGTATTGTAGAAATCTTTTAATATGTAATTCACTTATTGATTTGACTTGTGTAAGTCGTATAACAATAGGCATGAACATATATTCTGTTCTATTTTATTCTATTGATGGAAATTTCATGAAACTTTCATAGTTTTGTCTCTCACTTACTAAATCTCTAAGATATTAATGGCAATTTTATGAAATCTTCAAAATTTTGTCTCTCACCTACTAAATCCCTCAGATATTAATTAATATTTCATTAAATCTTTGAAATTTTATTAAAACTTCAAAATTTTGTGTCTCGCCTACTAATTTTTTCAGATTTAAATGGAAATTTGATGAAATTTTGAAAAATTTGTGTGTCACCTACTAAATCTCTAAGATATTATTGGAAATTTCATGAAATCTTCAAAATGTTGTCTCTCACCTACTAAATCTCTCAGATATTAACGAAAATTTCATTAAATCTTCGAAATTTCATTAAATCTTCAAAATGTTGTCTCTTGCCTATTAAATCTCTCAGATATTAATGGAAATTTGATGAAATCTTCAAAATGTTGCCCTTTTAACGATTAAATCTTACTACTAAATAATGAAAATTTCATAAATTTTTTTAAATTTAATCTCTCGCTAAGATATTTCAAGACTTCGAAGTTATTTTAAGCTTTGTATTATAGTATTGTATTGTAGAAATCGTTTTAATATGTAATTGATTTATTGATTTGACTAGTGTAAGTCGTATAACGACAGGCATGAAAATATATTCTATTCTATTCTATTAATGGAAATTTCACCAAACCTTCAAAATTTTGTCTCTCACTTACTAACTCTCAGTTATTAATGGAAATTTCATGAAACCTTCAAAATTTTGTCTCTCACCTACTAAATCTCTAAGATACTAATGAAAATTTCATGAAATCATCAAAATTTTGTCTTTTTCCTACTAAATCTCTCAGATAAGAATTAAAATTTCATTTAAAATTTGAAATTTCGCTACATTTTCATAATATTATGTCTCGCCTACTAAATCTTTCTGATATTAATGGAAATTTGATGAAATCTTCAAAAGCTTGTCTCTCAACTATTAAATCTTTAAGATAATAATGGAAATTTCATGAAATCTTTCGTACCGGAAAAAGTTATTGTACTGTACGATGGATTCTGCAATGGATACAATGGATGCACAACTTGGTATTTTCAACAGAAAATTCATACCTTCTCTCTCAGGAAAATAGTTTTCAGGAAGAAAATACTTGAAACGTATACACGATTTTCTTGTCTATTTTGAATTTGAGCTTTCATGATCTTTGTATATCCATCAGCTCCAAATCCATGTTTGCTCGTTACATATTTCACGTTACTTTTGCTTTAAGGCTGGAATCGAAACTATACTCAAGATTTTTATTGCTGTCAGTGTTGGAGCCGAATACAGTGCAATTTTTTTAAATATTTTTCTATTGTTGATTAACCATAACTACAAGATTGATTATTGTACAATAAACGCCAGAAGTTGACGAATTTCATACGAATCGCGCACTGTTGCACAATATTGCACGTTCAACGCTAGTATGTAAATCAGCCACCGTGGCGCTGCCGTCTTAATGTAAATTTCCTATACAACTGTATATGCATTGTAATAGACTTGAAAATGTGACAATGTGAAAAAAAAATGTTGACACTTTTATGGCAGTTGTATTACCAATAGGTATTGCCTAATGAATTTTGTAACGAATTAAAATTATACTTACAGTTTGCTGACATAATGCTATTCTTCAATATGACTTCAAACACCATAATCTATCATTTTCATAGTTAGTGACTTTTGAAGCACACCAATAAAAATGCCACCCTAACCTGCATATGTTGGTGAGAATAGATCGTGAACGGGGTACATACGTATGTCATCACTTACGAAATTCGATTGATCTATTGGATCATTAAATTGCACACATGATTAATCAAAGCGGCTCGAAATTAATTAACGAATACATTACGCGGCGCGCAGTTACGCAAATTGTGTTCGTTAACGAGACCGCAGACTCCGTCGGTGTTTATTCGCCGGGAAAGGCGCCGTGCAGGAAGATGGCGCTCACGAAATAAATATCGCCCTCAACTTTACCAAGTAAAATATTAAGTACGCATAAAAGCATGTACGCGTATAAATTAAACATAGTTTAACATAAGCAATTACAATGAATAATTCATACGCGGGACGTGGAAATTTGCATATTAAGATTACGGCGTATGCAAAAGAGATAAAACCCTACCCGCGCCGCCCCCACGGGGGGCGCGCGTCGTTTGACAGTTTTCGGGGCCACCCCCCATGAAAAAAACGTGTGAAAAATAATAACAATTACGGCAAACCGGCGCTGAAATATTAATGCACGCGTCGAAACGACTTTTCCCCGGGCTCTCGGGGAATTACAGAAAACCCTCTCCCACGCCAAAACTTTTTAAATTCGAAATATTTCATGCGCGAGATAATTAAATAAGATAAGGCAATTAATTCGCCGGCGGAAAACTTCGGAATCCGGGAAAACAACGGGATGAAAGCGGAATCCGGCGACGCTCCCGGTATGTTTAAGGTGAGTTGTACAGGTGGCGGAAACTCGCATAAAGAAATAGTTAGGAACTGGGGCGCATTTGATGTGAGCTGGCCGAAAAATTATAATTTTGTGCACTTGACGTGTACACGTTTCCGCGAACAATGCCCTCGTCATATTTAAGCCCTGAATGCATTTCGGATCATAATGGGGGTGCGTCTGCGGATTTCATTGTGCTGCATCATTATTTTAATTGCTTGCAATGGCAGAGGGACAAGTCTCTTCTTACCTTCTCATAATAAAATGATGATGCACAAATTATATTTGCGAACTGCACCAAGAAAGGCGCAACTTTAGACAATTTTCAGCAACGTATCAGAAGTATTAGAAACCAGTGGCGTATACGGAGGGGGGCAAAATGGACAATGCCCCCACCCCTAAACCCACTCACAATAATTCGATATTTCAACGGAATTAAGCTATCATAAAAAATATATCCAACTGCATTACATGTACACTGCGTTTCACACAGCTTGAATCTGGCTATTTCCTATGCAAGTGTAATTCAGCCTATCAAAAACTGTATGGGAGCTACAACACAAAATACATACAACTTCTTCAATACGCCGAAACGACAGAATGTTTTAACAATCAACGTTGAAGAATTACCTGTGATACCAAAATCTAAACGTGATCGCTTAAAGCAATTATGCCAACTAGATGGGTGTAACTGCAACGTCAAGATTCAAGAATTGTCATGAGAGAATGCCCTTTAGACTGAAGATGGTTAGGAGTAATAAAATACTCACTCGAATTTATGATGAGATGTTTATAGTTCCTCATTGAACTAGAAATAGAACTTTCAAAGAATTCGGCATAGAAATCGGCATGTTATTTAGGGGTTATGACTCTGCCTCGAATTATAGAGGCATCTTGCATTTGAGCCTTTGAGGAAATTGAAGATTGGAACGATCGAGATACATCTAGGGGTGCTAAGAAGTTGATGAACCCATTGGATTGCTCAGAATTTATTGTGAGCCCCATCCGTCCCCATCCGTCCCCATCTATCCCCATCCCCACCCATCCCCATTCCATCCCTTTTTGTGATGGAATCTGTTTTTTCCATATACAATGCCCTTATCAAAATTACTTCAAAAAGTACATATTGATTTAATGAAAGCCGTTCCTCTTGCTCAAAATAGCACAAACGTATTAAAAAAATGCGATCCAATGGTGATGTTGAATTTGAAACGATCTGTTCAGAAACAAGTAAAATTGTGAAAAATATTTTTGACTATGAACTTATAATGAAACTTGACCAACTCACAGATAGAAACAAAGAGCGAATTTTCAAATAATATCTGTAAAGGAATACATACTACAAATTATCAATTCCTCTATTGGCAATATTAATGATACAGATTTACATGATAATGATTATTGATACATTATTGTACAATTGGGAGATTGATTTATAAAGCACAAAGATACTTTGGTAGCTTTGGACTGTTTAATTCCATCCCCTAATAAAATAATATCGAAGAGCAATTATCAAAATTAGTAAATCAAATGAATTTCTGTGAAATTTATTTAGAGAAGTTTCCAAATCGATGGTAATTGCTGAATTTAAACTGTGGCAAAGGACATTTTCAGACAAGTCATCTGAACAATTTCCAAATTCTGCCCTTGATACAGTATTACTATGTGACCCAGTAATATTATCGTCAATAAGTTAATAACAATATTTTGTACCTTACCAGTAAGTACTTCGACGCCAGAGAGAATATTTTCCGCTTTAAAGGTTTTAAAAACTTATTTAAGAAACACTGCAGCGAAGATTTATTAAATGGCTTAACTCTTTTGTATCCCACACTGGAAGTAACAGCAGATGGAGTTTTAGAGCAGTTAGCTCTGAAGAAAAGAAAACTGGATATTGTTTTATAAATATTTTATTAGGTTTAAGGTTTTATTCATTAATTACCAGTTATATTTAATGATATAACAACCTTAAATATTTTATATTATAGATTTTATATTTTGTAATGTTTATTATAAACATACCAGTTTTTAAAATTTTCTATTTTAAATGTCAATATCTTCAAAATATCTTACTTTTCCTATCAACAACGGCAATATTTTTATATGTAGGTAATTAATTAATAAAAAATACTGATATAAAAGCATAACTTTTATAATTTGTGAATTACCTTCTCCTTCTTCTTGTGCCTTCTCCATTAGTGGTTCCTTAAGACTTGGCCTAGATATGCGTTCATACAGGGTTACTCTCTAAGGACTCAGTGGCTATCTCAGAGTGGCGCGCTGTTGGGCTTGTCCACTGTTTTTGGGACACCCTGTATATCGAGGTTTTCCGAATTTTAATTTCAATTAAGAGTTTTTTATCGGAGCCCATTTTTCTAAGCACTTTTTCGTTCGCAACTTGTTGTGGCAGAAATTTAAGTATAAATGTTATATTAATATAGATCCTATATCGATTACTTTCAGAACTAAAATTGAATAGAACCAGAATAAAGTTTAACGTCTAGATACCATAAAAAACAAAAAACAATCTGCCCATAGTTGAAAATTAGCTGTTTAGTGTCAAAATGGAATACCTGTTTTTGTTTTTTGATCTGCCCATCTACCCATAACTGAAAATTAGTTGTTTTTTTTCAAAATAAAATACCTGTTTTTGTTTTTTGAACTGTAACTACAAGTTTACTGAACTAGAACAATTATTATTTTTATTATTATTATTATACCTAGTATGTACTACTACTTTAATAAACTTGTACCTCTTGTAGTTAATCAATAATTGTCATACAACTAATCGATGTAGAGCCTATGTTTGTATAAAAAGTTTTACTAAAATTGCGGTCCTAACTAGTTGCCGAATTTTTTTTATTATCACGTAAATCACTCTGTATATCCAGAGTTCGAACACATCGATCTTCTTTGTTATTTGTGCCTTCGACTTTCATGTTTCCACTCCGTAGAGTAGTTGAGACTTTACATAACATTCTACTAATCTAAGTCTGAGATAGATAGATAGATATACAGTGTGTTTCGGAAGGAAATGGAAATAGTTTAAATACATGTCCATGAAGCAAAACAAAACGAAAAATGAGCTCATATTATCACGTCCGATTTTCATTTGTTTCAGAAATATTTTGAACAATTTATAAAATCAAAAGAAAATGTATTACTGAACTTACAAACAAAACAAAAAAAAACAAGTATGATACAAGTTTAAATTTTTATATGTTTAGTTTAAAAAAAATAGTTTTAGTTTAAAATATGAATTTGCCTGTCTATCTCGATTCTTGCATAGATTTCTTGATCTTGAATTAGGTCTGAGTTGATAAATGCCCCCAAATATTTATATTTTTCTACCCTTTCCAATACTTGTCCATGTTGGGTTAGTTGTGTGTCCTCAGGTGGTGCTTTCGATATTGTCATAAGTTTGCTTTTATCCGTGTTGATGTTGAGCCCCATTTGTATGGGGCTTAGTAGTGAACTAAGCTAGGACATAACTAAGTAGTAAACTAAGCTAGGACATAGCTGAGTAGTAAACTAAGCTAGGGCATAGCTAGGGCAATTCATTTAGGGCATCTATCAGTGTTTGTAGTTGCTCCAAACTCTCTGCAAGTGTTTCGGTATTGTCTGCAAGTCTTGCGGTGTTCACTAATTCTCCGCCGATTCTTACTCCTTTGTTTCTTCCCCTCAAATCATCTTCATTGTACTTTCCAGTACTTTCCATTGTCTCCGCTCGGGCGCCAAATGTAACGACACTTTCTTTTTTTTTTCTTTTATCCGTACTACTTTCTTTTAGCCTTATGCGATGACCTGCTCTTAGTCAGTTCTGAGAGAGAAAGTTCTATTGCGACTTCTGGTATGTCTAGGGTTCTAGGAAAATCGACGACGAGTGTTCTACTTTACCCGTTCTGCTTGGCAGTTTCGTTCTGGACTCCAACTAAAAACAACTAGGAAACCTAAACCTAGTTAACAACACAATAGCCAAGGCCTAGTACCTGGTTATCTCCTTCAACGAGCTGATTTAAGAATCAACGTGGAGTTATTGAATAGATAGTCAACACCTAGAGACCTTCTTCATATAGTTTCGCTCCGAAGACCAGTACCTGGTTAACTCCTTCAACGATCTGATGTAATAAACGGCGTGGAGGCCCATAGAAGTTAACTACGAATCTGGACACAGTCTTCATAAAGTTTTCCTCCGAAGGCCACTACCTGGTTAACTCCTTCAATGATCTGATGTAATAAACGGCGTGGAGGCCCATAGAAGTTAACTACGAATCTGGACACAGTCTTCATAAATTTTTCCTCCGAAGGTCAGTACCTGGTTAACTCCTCCAACTATCTTATGTAATAGTCGGCGTGGAGACTCATAGAAGTTAACTACGCATCAGGACACCTTCTTCATAGAGTTTTGCCCCGAAGGCCAGTACCTGGTTAACTCCTTCAACGATCTGATGTAATGATCGAATTGGAGTTATTGAATAGATAGTCAACACCTAGAGACCTTCTTCATATAGTTTCGCCCCGAAGACCAGTACCTGGTTAACTCCTTCAATGATCTGATGTAATAAGCGGCGTGGAGGCCCATAGAAGTTAACTACGAATCTGGACACAGTCTTCATAAAGTTTTCCTCCGAAGGTCAGTACCTGGTTAACTCCTCCAACGATCTGATGTAATAGTCGGCGTGGAGACTCACAGAAGTTAACTACGCATCAGGATACGTTCTTCATAGAGTTTTGCCCCGAAGGCCAGTACCTGGTTAACTCCTTCAACGATCTGATGTAATAATCGACGTGGAGTTATTGAATAGATAGTCAACACCTAGAGACCTTCTTCATATAGTTTCGCCCCGAAGACCAGTACCTGGTTAACTCCTCCAACGATCTGATGTAATAAACGGCGTGGAGGCTCATAGAAGTTATCTACGAATCTGGACACCTCTTCATACAGTTTTGCCCAGAAGCCCAGTACCTGATTAACTCCTCCAATGACCTGATGTAATAATCGGCGTGGAGACTCATAGAAGTTAACTACGCATCAGGACACCTTATTCATAGAGTTTTGCCCCGAAGAGCAGTACCTGGTTAACTCCTCCAACGAGCTGATGTAATAAACGGCGTGGAGGCTCATAGAAGTTAACTACGAATCTGGTCAACATCTTCATATAGCTTTGCCTAGAAGGAAAATTAAGAAACCTGATTATGTCCTCCAACGACCTGATGTAATAATTGACGTGGAGACTCATTGAAGTTAACTACGCATCAGGACACCTTCTTCATCGAGTTTTGCCCCGAAGGCCAGTACCTGGTTAACTCCTCCAACGATGTGATGTAATAGTCGGCGTGGAGACTCATGGATTTTAACTAAGAATCTGGAAACCTTCTTCGTAGAGTTTTGCCTTGAAGGCCAGTATCTAGTTAACTCCTCCTTCGGGACTTTGTGTAGTACGATCATACAGAGATATCACAAGGACATACTATCATGTAGCTACTTATTTTGTAGGCATTTATTAATCTTCGCCAATTAATTTCTTTAAATCTCCTCAAAGTTGCAAACTGGAACTATTTTTAGGTACTTACCATCTTCTTGAAAGGAAAATCTTTTAAGTGACATAAACAGTCGTATGCATATTTTCTAATTCTAATACATATATCGTCGGTGTTCTGGAAAAGTCACCAAGTCCAATAACGTCACTTTTCAGTAAACACATTTTAAAAGTTAAACAGTTATAAAAAATCGCTTATTTAAGATTATAGGAACGTTGTGTATACCGTACGTATATGTATGGGCAATATATTGTTACGTTTTTATTGCCCTACGTTCGGGACTACAAATGTTACGTTTTTGTTTACTCTGCCTATTTTATTAGTGTTGAATATTTAAGCATTTACTTGTTTTGTAACTTTTTGTTCTTTCTCTTATCTCAGGTTCAATAGTAGGTTCAATCATAACTAAATAGAGTTTTGTTCAAATACTTTAATGAATTGAAAATAACCAAAAATATTAAAACATCTAATATAAACTGAACTAAACAAACAAATCAAAAACAATAGAAAACAAAATTATTAAATACATAATAAACTATGGCCAACATTAACAAACTAAATCCTATATACACAAGCCAACTTATGTGATAATATGACTCTTGCACTTTACGCAAACTTTCTACTTGCAGTTTTCTTCTTGTGGTTCCTTGATTAATTCGTCCTCTTGTCCCTGCGTTCTCCTTTTGATCCTTTATTGATTCCCACAAAAGTAAACATCTACTTTTGTGTGCGAAGTTGAGCGGCTTGAAGTCCTGATTTTTGAATATCTCCGTCACGGCTCCTATCTTGTTGAACTCCTCTCGTGGTTGACTGTCTTCTTCCAGTCCTATGTCCAATCGTTGAAACCCCGTTAATATTTTGTAATGTATTCGTATTAGTATCGCAACATCTCCACCCGCGATCCACACGCGTCTCTCCCACTCGTCAATCTCTTTTTTGATTATTTTCGACTTTCCATTATTCAATTCCCCAAGCGTCTATGCACGAAGTCACCTGTCACCCGTGGTAACCGATCAACAACCTCCATCCGTGGATTGCTTTGTATATTTGTGCATACTTGTTCATATTCACATTTACAATATTTACAATAATTTTTGTTAGCTTGTGCCCTAAATATTATAATTCTATCTAAAACCTATATAATAATAACAATAAATCTATTCTAATTAATCTAAATAAATAATACAAATACCATCACAATATATTGCGATTTTTCGTACCTGTTTAACTTTTAAAATGTGTCTACTGAAAAGTGACCTTATTGGACTTGGTAACGATTTCCAGGACACCGACGATATGTGCATTAGAATTAGAAAATATGCATACGATTGTTCATGTCATTTAAAAGATTTTCCTTTCAAGGAGATGGTAAGTACCTAAAAAAAGTTCCAGTTTGCAACTTTGAGAAGATTTAAAGAAATTAAATGGTGAAGATATCTTGCCTAATTCGTGAAGTATAACTGCTTCGTATTGAATCTACTGAATACCTACTTTATAGGTATTCATTAATATTTTCAAATTAGGTATAATTAGGTATAGTTTCATGATTATCCATATAGTATTTATTAATCCTCGCAAATTATGTATAATTCATATATCGAATTTGGTGATTTTAACAATTTTGCATCTTCTTGAAAGGAAAATCTTTAAAATGACATGAAATCTTATATTATCAAAATATCAAATTATATTTCTTGAGTTTTGTGTAATTTCATACTATTTCTGCGATCATATAACAGTGATAATTCTGCATTTACTGATTTTCTTGATTATTGATTACATTTAAATATTAGAAAAGCAAAATATAGACTTATCTTGTACTTCAAAGTAATCTTATAAGTGGATGATTATTAAACGTAAATAATTAATTGGATTCGTACAATACTTATCAATAAGTAGCTATAATTCTTAATTCTATGTGTCTGTATTGCACGCTATAATGATGATTACGTTTTCTGGATCGTTAACGCCCCCATCAGGCTGATGATTGTAACAAATTTCGAACAGCCATTGCGTAACATAATAATGCATTATTGATGAACTGCGAACAATTTCCAAAGTGGGTGTACATTATACACCGTGAGACGCTCTGACAAACCGTATAAACACCGCTCGCTTTCGCGAAAACAGCCCCTGCCTTCGCCCCACCACCCCGTTGTGAATTATCGACGACAGCCTTCGAGCCGGATGACTTCCACCAGGAGCTTTTCACCGCAGATTTAGGGATACGCTCGGAAAAAGCAACTTTCCACGGGGAAACAGTTCGATAATCTTAAAATGTGCGCCGAGTGGCTGGAAGCAACTTCTGAAGTATTTTGACTGAATGCAGCGACAGACTGTTGTTAATAGTTTGGAAACGAGAACGGCTTCGCTTGTTAACGGAAACTTTCAGCCAGCCCACGGACAAGGCATTGTTATAAATATTTATGCGCAGAACTCGCACCAAGCTAATTCCGCATGAATTTATAAAGAACGATAAATACGTGTGCATAATTCTACCACCGCGAGAATCAAGTTATCAAACCTGAGGCAACATCAAAAAAATTATTAGCATAATTTCGTTTAGGCAGTATTTTTTCAATATCGCAATTTTTCAGGAAATTCCTAAAATAACCGACCAGATAACTGAAAAGAAAATACAGAGGCATTGTTACTTTACATCTCATGAACTGTACTTAATATGTGTAGTTCATTTTCGAACAGTTAATACATACATAATCCACATGGATTGTGTATGTATGTACATACTCTACATACCCTATAGGCAGGGGCGGATGGGACTAGCAAAACCGGCGCAGGAAATACAGTCACCAGCGCAATACATAAAATGTTTACAAAAGTTGAAAGAATCAGAAAAAAACAGTGCTCAAATACCAGTTTTAAGAGGTTATAATAAAAAGAAGTAAAAGCGTCTGCAATTTTTTTCTTCAATTAAAAAACCAAATGTATTACAGAAGTAAATAACCAAAAAAATAAAAAATATATAATATTTTTACTTTAAAACAATAACTGTTTTGATAGAAGAGAATTGGAATTACCTAACGCGGATACAATTTCTTTATTATTTAGTTCATTCAAATTCTTTTTCTCATAACTCATGAACATAAGAGCTACAAGGCGAGTGTGAGATATCGTCGATCATAATCTATTTCTACATATTTTAGCGTTAAGAAATATATTTTGCAGGAAACTTGAGATATCGGAAGAGTTCTAAATCCGCTAGACTAGATTGTAAGTATTGGGTATAAGATCGAGTACACTTCTCGAAATAAATTGTATTCAAAAATAACGTAGTTACAACTAGCAACAGTTTTGCAACTTTTACATGTTAGTATTTCTTCATTTGTTTTGCCACATGCTCACACATGCTTGCTTAATTCTTCTATATGTTCTTCTATAAAGTCTATCTGCAGTTGAAGATTTTGGTCTACTATTAACATATCACAAATATTTTGTTACAATAAATCAGAAATTTCAAATCAAAAGTTCTTCTTAAATTTTCTAATGTTACATTACAATTTTTGTTTGTGATTTATTAGTTAAAGTCTTCAATATAGAGAGAAGTCTATCTTTTTTGGAATATTTGGTTTAATTTGATCCAAATTTTGTGGATCTAAATCTTTACAAACATCAAAGGTATTTTGGAATCGTTTTATCATAGACTTGATTACTGTATTTATTAATACATTGAATTTTTCAAACATACATTTGTCATGTTCATCGTCTAATGTTTCATCTCCACATTTTTCTCCATTCTTTCGGCATACGAATTACTTTTTTCTTCGCAGTTCATTCAATATTCTCTCAAATATCATTTTAGAATTATGTACTGTATGTTTCATTATGTACTAATTTTTCTTCCGCCCATGCTGCGAATTAGTCTGAAAGATATTTTACTGAGTCGCAATTCTTTGAAACTCCTGTATTTTTGTACTTTTGCACTTTGCGCCATCTGTGTAGATTTGTAGCAATGGTATTTGTAAATCAAGGGCTACGGGAAAAATGACCAGAGTCCAATTTGGTCGTTTTCCAGAAAACTAAATTGAAAGTTTCTAGTCTAATAAAGTCTAATAAAGGACAGAAACGATGAATGAAAAAACTAACTGATTATAATTGATCTACTTTGACAAGATGTGAATTAGAATATTGATCAAAAACATGAAATACACATAAGTAAAATTATTAAAACAATATATTTGTATTAACAAGTTTTGGACTCTGATCGTTTTCAACAGTATTTTTAGATTTTTTATGTAGGGTACAGTACAGTATAGGTATGTACATACAAACAATATATTTTCAAATTAAATACAGATTTTTGATAAAATATTATTATGATTACCGATTATTGTCCATTAGGGGGGTCGTCTATAAATTATCCTTCTTCATCTAGATCTCTGATCGTTTTAAGTCAACATCATATTCTATTGCTTCGTTTTTGAAGCGAACGGTGATCGTTTTTTACTGTTTTACTTTACGTGTCGAAACTACTTTTCCCATACTACAACATGGCACCATCAGCTCGATTTCAATATAAATTGAATCAAAATGGAATCAAAATAGAAATCATTCCTCCCCGTAGCCCTTCAAATATTTTGATCGTGGTCCAGTAATGCAGAATCTTTTGAAAAATATAGTTGCTGCTAAAATTACTTCGTATTTTAAATATTGTCTGTAAAACTTGTTGCCATTGCCCTCACATTACTGTTCGTCTTTTTGGGTTTCTCTATTATTTCTATCACCAATTGTACTTCTACATACAAAGGTGACTTAACATTCCGTATTTGCCGAATATTTTTTAAAGTGCCATTCTTCATCCCACCAACTACATTCTCTCTTGTTTCTCAAATGGAGATTAACCTTTTCTTCGTTTGGTTTTGAAGAACATATTTAAAAATGAACGAGCGTTGATCTATTGTACACATTTTGCGTGGTACTAGTCTAGTCTACTGTTATTGAATACATTTCAGCAGTATTTATTTTTTCTGCTACTATTTTAATATTTTTTAATTTTTTTTATTTAAATCTTATTATTAGTTTTCGTAATAATTTAATTAACTGTAGTATCTGACAGAAACGAAACAAATGCACCAGATCTAATTTAAATATTTGATGTAAGGCCCATTAAAATTTGCCCAAAATTTTGGTATGTAGATTTCTAGTAGCACGATTCAAACTCTTGGCCTGTATCACGTATTCCAAGAAGTTTATTAATATTTATTATTCTATCATTTGTCTATTATATAACATTTTTCTCTTTGACTTTTAACTGTTCAGACCACTATAATTTATCAATACGATTTGAACTATAAATTTATTTGAAACAAATATAATACATATTTATTGTCGCGTTTGTGTAAATTGCGTATAGTGGTAGTAGTGACAAGATTCAACAGAAAAAAATGAGTTTGTTGCGCCGGCGCCTTACAACTATTTGCGACCGGCGCACCGGGAAATTTCCCGGCTTCCCGCCGGCCCCATCCGCCTCTGCCTATGGGTATCACCCTATGGGTACATGTACCCTATGGGTACATACCCTATGGATGTCGAACACTTAATATTTGTTCGAAATTATATTTCGATACAAGTAGATACATATAGTTACTTTAACATAATTAACCGTCTAAAATTCGTTCTCGCGATAATTATTCGAAATACATGATTGTAAAGGTTTTACATTAATTAAAGATTCATACTTAAATGAAGTACAGCCTTAACTGTTACTCATTACTAATAATTAATATCTTCGCTTTGTAATACCGCTGTTCGTAGCTAACAATTAAAATTCAATTACGTAGTAATTAAAAATTGAATATTCCTTGTGAACGTCGCGTGCTCGAAACTGAGTTTTCTCTTGCACGCTGTGACGTGTCGGAATCGTGACGATTTTCGCAGTTATTGCCGAAAAAACGCCCCCCGGAAAATTTAGTGCCGCGCATTTGAATTTTAAATGTATTAAAAATTTGCAAAACTTTTACACGCATTTTATGGTTCCAATAAAAATGCAAATCGCGCGGCCGTTACTTCGGTTAACTACCAGAAATATTTTATACTAATCATTATTAATTTTATGAGGCGGTATAATTAGCCGGCGACGCTGTAAAAGTCGCATGATTTTATTAGCGGCGCGGCGTTCATGCGCGCTCCAAAATTAATAGCGGCGTTATTAATTTTTTACTGCGGTTAAATATTGATTGTCGCTGATTGGCCGTGTTACAAGATTTTTATGGCGCAATTGATGCAGGCGTTACATAAAATTAATACGGCTCGCTTTTATTTGAATTTTTACTGCGGAATAATATTAATAATAATTGGAAATTTTTACACGATTTTGGGTACTACAATTTTTAACCACAAGAGCGAAACAGCAGTTCAAACAATATAAAAAACAAACGTTATAATAAATAAATAACATAGAAAATGATTTAACGTTGCAAGAACGAAAAGTGCAAAGATAAATTAGAAACGTAGCGAAGGAAGAAAAAGACAAGGAAATGAAGTAAGAATGGTTTGAATTTTTACTGCGGAATAATATTAATAATAATTGGAATTTTTTACACGATTTGGGGTTACAACAGAGTTAAATAACAGTTCAAACAAAATAAAAAAACAAACTCTTATAATAAATAAATGACATAGAAAATGATTTAACGTTGGAAGAAAGAAAGTGCAAAGGGTAATTAGAAACATGGCGAAAGAAGAAAAAGACAAAGGAAATGAAGTAAGAATGGGCTACAGAAAAATACTAATTAATGGAACAGAATGGAGATGGAACAACGGGAGAGTAGGAATAGAAGTAGTAGATGGTGCAAAAAAGGGTCCAAAGAACTAAACCAAAAACCAAGACAGAAGACAAACAGCGGCAACACATAGGACATGAATATGGAAAACAACGATAAAATAGAGAATATAAAAAAGAACACAAAACCAGAACAAAATAGCAGTAACAAAATAATAATAAAAAGAAATGAGAAAGCGAGAAAAACATAAAAAAATCAAAGAAAAAATAACAATAGGGACATGGATCCTTTTGCAAATTACACGAATTACACGCTGTAACCTACAAAAAGTCTGAATCTTGGTGGGAACTGCAGTTATGTAATGTCTTTACATAACTACATTACATAAATGTGTTCGTGACAGTTGAGAAAAATGTAACGTTTCATAACGACAGAAATTGATGTAAAATTTGACATTTCAAAACGGAATTAAATAATAGTTATTTATGTTACCAGTTATGAAAAGTGCGATATTGTTTGACGAGTGTAATATTTTCCAAAACGAGCGAAGCGAGTTTTGCAAATTACACGAGTCAAACTATATTGCATATTTCATAACGTGTTACGTACAAAACTTTATTTATTTTCGCCGGAATTATTTAATCTAATATTTACATTAGAACGTTCCTTACTACATCACAGAATCAGATCACTTTATACCTATTGTTTCTACGGAAACGCGATTGCACTGACATGAACCAATTTGTGAGGAAACTAAAATAATTTACAAATTTAATAATAATGCCAAAACATGTCCTCAAATTGCGATACAGAACTAACTCATAATGTTCAAGACTCTGCTAATGTTGCCATGGGTAGTTTACTACCAGAAAAATCCAGAAATAGATACGCTGTAGCCTACAAAAAGTTTGAAGCTTGGTGGGAACTGCAGTTATGTAATGTCTTTATATAACTACATTACATAACTCGTTTTTAACGTCAGAAATTGATGTAAAGTTTGTGTTTTCATAGATAAAAAATATTTATACCTACATTTTATTGTGAATTTGAGTTATGGTGAACCAAAACTCGACGTCTCGTGTTACATTAAGGCACGCCCACGTTTCTGGTTGCTGTTTGAACGTTAAAAATTAATTGTATACGAAAGGGAGTTGTCATTAGTAACTCGATACGATTATGGACGTGTTTTATAATGAATTACGTGCCTGCAACGTGGGTCCCCATTATGAACATAATACTTCTTGCTTAGCGGTGTGTTTGCCTTGGCAGTTTATTATGGTGCAAGCGGTCAGACTCCCCAGGCAACCCGACACCAAGGAAATTCAACACTTTCCTGTGCGGGGGCAAAGATCGCCACCGTCGAGGGGGTGGCAGAGCTGAATTATTTTAAACCATTTTATTAATTAATTCTGGTGGGTTAACGCCGAGAACTTGAAACAATGGACGTAATAATGGTTTTAGTTATGTGCGGTTTTCTCATTCAAAATTGATTATTAACTTCATTTAGTATGTTTCGTAACAATGAAAGTAATTAAAGTTTAATTACATACACGCCCCGTGCACTCGAGACGGCTGTTGGAGGGTTGAAAAAAATAATGTAGCCGGCAAAAACGGCGCAAACGCATTATCAGTCAGGTCTCGTTAGAACATTTAATTAACACGTCTGTAATTGCAGGCGAATTTGATAGAAAATCCACGAATAGGGTTGAATTAATCATTTGCATTCAGTGAGCGCCGGACAAAAGAACAATAAAATTATCGGTCGATACTGTAAATTCGCGGGGATGAAAGGCACAAAGGCCATTTTTAATAATTACGCCCGTGTAATTTTCCATCGAATTAGGGGTACGTTTCGCTCAAAGCGCGCTCCGAATGAAAGGAGCGCCGCACAAACACATTTTTGCGCCCCGCCGTAAGCCCCTGCTTGAAATATTTCCCACCATAACGTGAAAATGCTTTTCGGAAAACGAATTTTATGGAAAATTCTTTTCTCCCGGCGCGGCCGTGGAGGCGGGAGCGGCCGGGCTTTATCGACGGCGAGGAGGATCCTGAAATGTTATTTCAACCGAACAGGGAACACATTCAATAGTTTATTAAATGTCATACTTAATTAAATTCCGGAGATCTCTCGAAGATTTCGCCCCGATATAACTTCCAATAGATGCCTGTTTACTTCGCCGGAAAATTATTTTATACATTCATTCGCAGCGCGACTTCCTCTCTTTCTCTCTCTCTCTCGCTCCTTTTTTTCCCGCCCGCTCCCCGGAATCCCATTGTTAACATACTATTTTAATTAAAATTATCTGTGCCCCGGCGCCGACTCGCTCCGTAAACTTAAATTTCTTAATTAAACTAACGCTTCCTTGGAAAATTCTCCGGCAAATTACTTAAAACCTTCGAACTACCCGCGACAAATAAACCGCAATCTCCATACACAGCCTTTGAACAGTTAACGTCCTCCAACTAGAATAAACTACACATCCTAATTAAAGCACCAATTTTAACTGAAACCATTAAATAAAACTACCACTGAACTGTAATTACATGAATAACTTCCATGGTATAATACGAGATTAAAAATTATTAATAACTCTTTAATTGATCTCCCCACACCATCAAATATTTCAGCCTCGTATATGCATTCAAATATAAATATTATTTTCATGAAGTTGATGGATGGAGGGAGCCTTTGGGTACTATGCGATACTTTCGACTCCCGATAGCAATATTATTATCATGTGAATGATTCTTCAATGGAAAAGAGAGTTTTTCTATTATTTATTAAGGGGATAATAAATTAACTTCTAGGCCTATTCAAATTCCTAGAAAGAATATCCAAGAAAAAAAAAATAACGCTCTAAAAGTTATTTAAAATCTTTCGATGTTTTATCATAGAATGAAAGATTGTGTTACGAAGTGAGTGCTTGGACAAAACTCCTTGCTTACTTTTGCGGGTATGCTAAATAAAACACTTATTTGTGGACTGTAATTCAATGAGGTGTTGTAGCTGCTGTGGTCAGGCTGACTCTTGAAATTTTGCGATTTCATTGTACATATGTTCAGAATGTATTGACATTTCTAATAAGTTGACCCCAAGGCATCAATCTGAAAAATACAAAAAATGAATGAAATACCATAATATTAATTGAATTTTGTGTAATTTTGTACTAAACAAGAAATTTTATTAAATTCAGAGTTATTCTTCCTGCGCCCACTTTCATTTATGTTACATTTGGGTTTTTTTAAATTTTGTAATTTTAGAAAACGTATAGAATTTTTACGATTGCATTGTATGTTCAGAATTTATTAACATTTCTAATAAGCTGTGTACCTACTGTTTAATGAATTGCAAAAAAATAATTTTTATTTTGTATAAAGCAAACTATTAAAAAGAATAAATGAAATACCACAACATTTCCTCAGTACAAATGTCTACTGAAGATGACCATGTAGTGGTTGAAATGTACATTTAGAGAAATAAATGTCGTTGTGAAAAAGGATAATTTGTTATTTTTCTTTAACCACAACATTTATCGTGTGCCATTTAATGCTAGCTTAATGTGGCTTTAATATGTTGAAAATTCATAATTCAAATATTCATAAGTAATTTCGTCCCCTGAAGAAGCCTCAGTATGGCGAAAGAATTGTCGTGAACAATAAACAGTTTTGAAAAGTAAAAAAGTTAACAGTATTTCATAAATTTTAAGTTTAATAATTATAATAAATATTTGACTTGAATTTTCTGTAATGTTGAACTAAATATGAAATTTTATAAAATTGCAAAACTTTTAGGAATTTTCTAGATATTCGAGGGTTGAAGTTTCACAATTTATATTCAATAAAAAATTCCTAATGTTTCTATTTTGCGACCATTCTCAAGGGATACAAGAACATTATTGAATTGTATTCTATTGAATTTCCTGGCATTTGATGGGACGTTAAATTGAATCGATGAATATTTCTTCAAAAGGCTTGATAACAGTATAATTCAAGAAAATTATATCAAATAGGATTTTCTGAAGTTTTATGAAATTTGTTGTATGTATTTATTGGATAGTTTTTATTATGTAACATATGCATTCCATTTTCTGTAACTTTGTTGAAACCATCAAGTGATTTTTTCAATTTTCTAGGATTCATAAAAAAATGTCTATGATTTTCTGAAAACCATGCAATTTCGTAGCATTTATAATAATAGGTTTATTTATGTCAGTACATACAAGTGTTTACAAAATATGTTCTGATAATCTAAGGTGTTTGATTCCATTTTGAGTATTTATTGATTTTTTTTTATTATTTAAGATATACGATTCCATTTTCTATAATTTTGTAGAAATTTAAAAATGAAAATAGAAAAAAAAACAATTGATGGTTAATCTTCATCATTGTTTTCTTTCAATTTTCTAGTAACTATTTAAAAAAAATCTGATAACGTAATGAATTTAATTATATTTTTGATAATCTTGTAGAAACCCTTAATTGATTTCGCAAATTTCTTAAAGATATCATTCTTAAAGAAAATTCTTATAATGTAAATTATTTTATTTCATTTTTTTCCAAATTTTGTAGAAACCATCAACTACCCCAAAAAATAAAAAATAAAAATAACTCATAATTAAAACACTATAAAATAATCTGGGATTTCATTAAATTTCAAGATACCTCTGTCATCGGATGTCTGTTAATATTTGTTGATTTTTTTATGCATGTTTATAAAGAAATTACTGAAAAATTGAATAAAACCCCGAAAAATTAAAAAATAATCTGAAATTATATGTAATTTATTGATAGTTAATGCTGTTTTTTAAGTGCAGAATTTTCCAGAACAAATTTTCAGAATTCATGAGAAAATTTGTGCTAATGTAAGATATTTCTTTAATTTTTCTATACTTTTGTAGAAACCATCAATTGTTTTTATCAATTTTTAAGGATTCATAACAAAAATTCTAATAAGATAATTGATTAATTCTTCTATAATATTCTAGAAACCTTTAAATGATTTAGCAAATTTTCTAGCATTCTAAACTAAAATGTGATCATAGAATGGATTTAATTTCATTTTATCTGATTTTGAAGAAACCATCAATTGAAATATTACAAAAAATAAAAACAACTCAAAATTGAAGCATTGCAAAATAACCTGCAAATTCATTAAATTTAATACCTCTTTGATCGAATTTCTGTCAATATTCGTTAATTTAATGATAATTAATGCTAATGTTTTTTAAGTGCAAAATTTTCCAGAACAAATTTTCAGAATTCATGAGCAAATTTGAGCTAATGTAAGATATTTGATTAATTTCTTTATACTTTTGTAGAAACCATCAATTGTTTTTTCCAATTTTCAAAGATTCATAACAAAAATTCTGATAAGAAATTTGTTTAATTTTTATATAATTTTATAGAAATCTTCAATTGATTTAGCAAATTTTCTAGAATTCTTAACAAAAATGTGATAATAGAATGGATTTAATTCCATTTTATCTGATTTTGAAGATACCATCAATCGAAACATTATAAAAAACAAAAATAACCCAAAATTGAAGCATTGCAAAAAACCTGCAAATTCGTTAAATTTAATACCTCTTTGATCGGATTTCTGTCAATATTCGTTAATTTAATGATAATAAATGCTAATGTTTTTTAGTGCAAAATTTTCCAGAACAAATGTTCAGAATTCATGAGAAAATTTGTGCTAATGTAAGATATTTGATTAATTTTTTTACACTTTTGTAGAAACCATCAATTGTTTTTTTCCAATTTTCAAAGATTTATAATAAAAATTCTGATAAGATATTTGATTAATATTTACATAATTTTATAAAAACCTTCAATTGATTTAGCAAATTTTTAAGCATTCTTCACTAAAATGTGATAATAGAATGGATTTAATTCCATTTTATCTGATTTTGAAGAAACCATCAATTGAAATATTACAAAAAATAAAAATAACTCAATATTGAAGCATTTCAAAATAACCTACAAATTCATTAAATTATTTTTTTCAGTAATTTTTCAATGCACGTTGTGTAAAAAATTAACGAATATTGACATATCCGATCAAAGAGGGATTAACTCTTTGATCGGATTTCTTTCAATATTCGTTAATTTTTTATTCAACGTTCATTGAAAAATTACTGAACAAATTAATATAACCCCACAAAATTTCAAAATAATTTGCAATTATATGCAATTTACTGATAGTGTATACTGTTTTTTCTTTTTAAGTACAGAAATGTTTTGACAGTTGATGAAATTTTCTGATATGATGGTTACGAATTTCAAAATTATCTGCAATTATATGTAATTCACTGACAATGTACCTTACCTATGCTATTTTTTTTAATACAGAATTATTCTGGTACACCATCTGAATTATTATTTTATTAATTTTTATTGGTTTTATTTAGTGCCCAACATATATAGTTTTGTTGCTATTAAGTGTACTAGCAGTTTTTATTGTTAAAATAATCGGTTGGAGCTTGTGAAATATTAACACTTTTTCACCACGACATTTATTTCGCTAAATGTACATTTCGACCAATATCTACTGAAGATGACCACGTAGTTATTGAAATATACATTTATCGAAATAAATGTCGTTGTAAAAAAGGATAATTTGTTATTTTTCTTTAAGTTTTTATTGTATTTTGACCTGTGAATCTATGTTTCTTACCACCAATAAATTATTATTATTATTGTTAAATGTATAGTTCAATGTCTTCTTAATACTACTTACTACTATTAATACTGGTATTAATGTCTTTTCAGAAATTATAGAAAAATAATATCAAATTTTATAATAGGAATAAATAATACCTTTGCATATTACTACTACTGTTATTATTATAATAATATTTATTATTATTTTTAACGTTTTTTATAATTTATAGAAATAAGGCAAAAGTCAAAAGCCCAGACCAGTGACAATTTCATATACAAATTTTGTATTTGGATTTTATTTCTATTACCCAACTTATGTAATACGAAAATTATCCAGTGAAGAGCTGAATTCTGCTATTTACAGCAAGCACCAGTTTGCATTACCCGTTCATCCGTGAAGTGCCGAAGTGGGCTGCCTGTTGGAAAAGTTCTGCATGTGCAGTGGAAAAGTTGCGGGCGTAATGTAGGTCACAATGTTCACGAAAGTTCAAGCCGGGCTAAGGAGAGTTGATAAGTCGAGGTGAAAAATAGTTATTCGCCGAAACGACGGATGGAAGTTCTCGACCTCCTCTGCACATGCAAGACGTGAAAATGTAAGAGAAATGTAAGAGCGAATTATTAATTATAAAACTGCAAGCCACGTTTATGTGATTGTCACGAATAATTAATGATATGGTCATTGTACCAGGAAATAAATTGATCATCTGACTACTGAATATGAGAGGTTGTATTTGTAGCAATTATATAACGAATTGTGCATGTAATTTTTACGAATAATTAATGAGATCGTGAAGGTACCAGTAAATTTTAAAATTGTTAATACTAAATATGAGTTTGTAGCAATCATATAATGATATGATATTAATGATATGGTCATTGTACCAGGAAATAAATTGATCATCTGACTACTGAATATGAGATATTGTATTTGTAGCAATTATATAACGAATTGTGCATGTGATTTTTACTAATAATTAATGAGATCATAAAGGTTACAGTAAATATTAAAATTGTACACTTTAATACTAAATATGAGAGTTTGTAGCAATCATATAATGATATTATATTAATGATATGGTCATTGTACCAGGAAATAAATTGATAATCTGATTACTGAATATGAGATATTGTATTTGTAGCAATTATATAACGAATTGTTCATGTAATTTTTACGAATAATTAATGAGATCGTGAAGGTACCAGTAAATTTTAAAATTGTTAATACTAAATATGAGAGGTTGTAACAATCATATAATGATATGATATTAATGACATGGTCATTGTACCAGGAAATACATTGATCATCTGACTACTGAATATGAGAGGTTGTATTTGTAGCAATTATATTATGCATTGTTCATGTGATTTTTACGAATAATTAATGAGATGGTGATTTTTAGTTGTTTCGCTAGTTCTATTTCTGCCACTAGACGTCGTACTGAAATCGTGTTGAGCCCTATAATAACGTGCATGTGTTATTCTATCACAATACTGTAAATTCGAGTCTGTATTGTAAATAATATTTGGTGTACGCCAAATGTTTGTCTGTTGCTGCATTAAAACGGATATAATAAATCAATTATCAATAATAACGTGATTGTGATAATTGAGTGTTGTTGATGTTCTTCCGCTTGATCTGCCCGCCTGTAATGAATGTGTAAATTATAATAATTCGTTAGCGAATCTCTTCAGCCAAAAGGCACGTACGATTTAATGACAAGCCCCACAATCACTGAACATCCAATTTGCGAGAGGAAGCGCATAAGTCGCGCCCGCAGTGCCACGGGCGCCTAGTAAATCCGCCCGAAACTTGATTCGAACGAGCAATTACAGTCGCAGAAAGTATGAGCGTGAATCCTGGGGCCGGGGAATAATTTGTTTACATCACATTAAACTTGATTAATATTAATTGCAGTTTTATTTGATTACAGAGCCCCCGGCGCGGTTTCCTTGAGGGGACGAACAACGTAAGTAACATTCTTTATTCTACACATGCGAGGAATTCCAGCACAAAAGAATTTTATTCGTGGGCAATTTATTTTTCATTAACAAGTAATTTTGATGTATAGCAGCTTACTCTTACGATTTTCTTGCGAAGCTGCTGCGTGTAATATTCTTTGACAAATAAAACAATCAGGTAATATGATTGCTTGTAGAAGAATTTTTGCTCACAGAAGATATTTGCGAAATAAAATAACCGTAGTTTATTATTGCTAATTAACCATTTCATGCATGATTTTATGTTATTATTAAACACTAAATATGTTCGAGGCCATTCACATGAAAAAATCGAAACCACTACTTTTAAACTACGATTTAGCCCATTGAGTAATACATTACTGAATCTAATTACCACCCCTAATAACACAGATTCATAGGATTCTTAAGCCCATTGTAGCGCAACGTACCAGGAATACTAAATCGATCGAAAATGGACACCTTTTGAATCTTATAAAGATTGCATGTATCCTTGTTAAGTACTACCCGTTCAAATTATAATAACAATTTTGCGCTATCTGTTGAAATTAAACTGAAAGTTCTGCAATAATCACTACAGGATTTTTTTTCAAAGCTGTCAAACAATAGAATATCTCGGTAGCTGCCATTTTGTAACCTAAAAGTTTACTGCTCGTTTTTTCGTTTAATAAACAATAATGGCAGGTAAGTACAACATATTTTACTAATAAACATATGGGACAATATCAAGAACATATTATAATTAGTTGCACTTTTCTCTATACAATTATTTTTGCGCATAAATGATGAGTTTCGGCACTTAGGCCCGTATCTATAGTCTGTACTTGAACTTGAGTACGACTCAAGTCGTATATTTGGTTGCGTTTGGTGCATAAACGCATATAGAAAATACGCAACCAAATATACGACTTGAGTCGTACTTATGTTCAAGTTCGGACTATAGATACGGGCCTTAACCAGCAAGACTTATAACTTATGAATTATTACTTATAACTTTACTTATAACATACATTTTTTTCTATATTCACATGCTCGCAAAGGCGGGATTAATTTAGCTGAATTAGAAAAAATAAGTGCGGACGATTTGCAATTGTTTATTGATGAAATACAATCTGACACAGGTCAAACGTTTCGGAAATATATGACGAAGAAGAAAGCTTTGATCGTATTGATACCGACTTCGTGATACCAAGCAATATTGAGCTAGAATCCAATGGTATTTTGACACGGACAGGAACGGACAGTCCAGATCAAGAAGGTTGGGAATCCGAAGATGAACTGACTTTATCAAAGCTAATGATGAAACTTGAAAAAGAAGATACTTCTTGAAAACACATCTCAAAGTATACAGAGCCAGTCAAATTTTCTCAAGAATTTGGTCCTAACATTCCTTTTTTTTCCAAAAAAAACCATTTTGAATTGTTTATTGATGAAATACCATCTGACACAGAGTCAAACGTTTCGGAAATGTATGACGAAGATGAAAGCTTTGATCGTATTGATACCGACTTCGTGATACCAGGCGATATTGAGCTTGAATCCAATGGTATTTTGACACGTGGAACGGATAGTCCAGATCAAGAAGGTTGGGAATCCAAAGATGAACTGACTTTATCAAAGCTAATGATGAAACCTGAAAAAGAATATACTTCTTGAAAATACATCTCAAAGTAAACAGAGCCAGTCCAATTTTCTCAAGAATTTGGTCCTAACATACATTTTTTTTTCAAAAAAACTATTTGCAATTGTTTATTGATGAAATACCATCTGACACAGAGTCAAACGTTTCGGAAATATATGACGAAGAAGAAACCTTTGCTCATATTGATACCGACTTCGTGATACCAGGCGATATAGCTAGAATCCAATGGTATTTTGACACGTGGAACGGACAGTCCAGATCAAGAAGGTTGGGAATCCGAAGATGAACTGACTTTATCAAAGCTAATGATGAAACTTGAACAAGAAAATACTTCTTGAAAATAAATCTCAAAGTATACAGAGCCAGTCCAATTTTCTCAAGAATTTGGTCCTAACATACATTTAAAAAAAAAAAACGATTTGCAATTGTTTATTGATGAAATACCATCTGACACAGTGTCAAACGTTTCGGAAATATATGACGAAGATGAAAGCTTTGATCGTATTGATACCAACTTCGTGATACCAGGCGATATTGAGCTAGAATCCAATGGTATTTTGACACGTGGAACGGACAGTCCAGATCAAGAAGGTTGGGAATCCGAAGATGAACTGGCCTCATCAAAGCTAATGATGAAACTTGAAAAAGAAGATACTTCTTGAAAATACATCTCAAAGTATACAGAGCCAGTCCAATTTTCTCAAGAATTTGGCCAACATACATTTTTTTTTCAAAAAAACGATTTTCAATTGTTTATTGATGAAATACCATCTGACACAGAGTCAAACGTTTCGGAAATGTATGACGAAGATGAAAGCTTTGATCGTATTGATACCGACTTCGTGATACCAGGCGATATTGAGCTAGAATCCAATGGTATTTTGACACGTGGAACTGACAGTCCAGATCAAGAAGGTTGGGAATCCGAAGATGAACTGACCTCATCACAGCTAATGATGAAACTTGAAAAAGAAGATACTTCTTGAAAATACATCTCAAAGTATACAGAGCCAGTCCAATTATCTCAAGAATTTGGTCCTAACATACATTTTTTTTTCAAAAAAACGATTTGCAATTGTTTATTGATGAAATACCATCTGACACAGTGTCAAATGTTTCGGAAATATATGACGAAGATGAAAGCATTGATCGTATTGATACCGACTTCGTGATACCAAGCGATATTGAGCTAGAATCCAATGGTATTTTGACACGGACAGGAACGGACAGTCCAGATCAAGAAGGTTGGGAATCCGAAGATGAACTGACTTTATCAAAGGTAATGATGAAACTTGAAAAAGAAGATATTTCTTGAAAATACATCTCAAAGTATACAGAGCCAGTCAAATTTTCTCAAGAATTTGGTCCTAACATTCCTTTTTTTTTCCAAAAAAACGATTTGGAATTGTTTATTGATGAAATACCATCTGACACAGAGTCAAACGTTTCGGAAATATATGACGAAGATGAAAGCTTTGATCGTATTGATACCGACTTCGTGATACCAGGCGATATTATGCTAGAATCCAATGGTATTTTGACACGTGGAACGGACAGTCCGGGTCAAGTAGGTTGGGAATCCGAAGATGAACTGACTTGATCAAAGCTAATGATGAAACTTGAAAAAGAAGATACTTCTTGAAAATACATCTCAAAGTATACAGAGCCAGTCCAATTTTCTCAAGAATTTGGTCCTAACATACTTTTTTTTTTTTCAAAAAAACCATTTGGAATTGTTTATTGATGAAATACCATCTGACACAGAGTCAAACGTTTCGGAAATAGATGACGAAGATGAAAGCTTTGATCGTATTGATACCGACTTCGTGATACCAGGCGATATTGAGCTAGAATCCAATGGTATTTTGACACGTGGAACGGACAGTCCAGATCAAGAAAGTTGGGAATCCGAAGATGAACTGACTTGATCAAAGCTAATGGTGAAACTTGAAAAATAAGATACTTCTTAAAAATACATCTTAAAGTATACAGAGCGAGTCCAATTTTCTGAAGAATTTCGTCCTAATATCCCTGAATGGAATTATCGGTAGATGTATTTCTAACCATATTTCCAACAAGTCTCATCGAAGATATTGTATTTGAAACAAATTTGTACGCGGCTCAGCAACACTGTGAAAAAGGAAAACAATTTATGAAAACGAATGTTGACGAAATAAAAATATTCCTATAAACCTATTGATGGGTATAAAATCATTACCCAGTTACAAAGATTATATTTCAAGTAAACCATCAGTTAGGGACCACTTCATTTCAAGTCTGATGTGCTGCGACATAATTTCCTGGCTTTTGGGACATATCCATCTAAATGATAATGTCGTGCAGCCGAAACGATTACAGAACAACTTTAATAAGTTGTATAAAGTTGGACCCCTGCCAGATTGCTTGTCAGCCACAATGTTGAATGCATACAAACCCAGAGAGTTTGAAGCAATTGAAGAATCTATGATTAGATTCAAGGGAAGGTCGACATTGCGACAATACATGCCTAATAAGCCTGTGAAACGTGGATACAAAGTTTGGCTAAGAGCAAACATGTCCGGATATGTATCAGAGTTTCAAATATATTTTGGTAAAATCATAGATACAGTAGAGAAGGAACTAGGGCCTAGGGTAGTGAAGGACCAAACAAGATCCATTGTGGGCAAATATCATAAAGTTTATGTGTAATTTTTTTTTACAACCGTTAATCTCATGAAAGATCTGTTAGATGATAATAAAACTTGTTATGAAATTGATAGAAACAGTCATAAATGGTGGCATCGAATCTTGTGGTACTTTCTGGACATGTCTTGAAGATTTTGTTGATGACAAGCTATGCAGAGAGGAGACTTTGATTGGAGAATGAGAAATGATGGACTTTTTACTTTGAAATGGATGGATAAGAAAGGATTTTTATTTCTCAGCAACCATCATAATCCAGAGGAAGTTGAATCTGTTGACAGACGACAGAAAGATGGAATATTAAAATCTATTCGGTGCCCCAAAATTATAAAACTTTACAATTCCCATATGGGATATGTTGATAAGTTTGACATGCTAAAAACTTGTTATGAAATTGATAGAAACAGTCATAAATGGTGGCATCGAATCTTGTGGAACTTTCTGGACATGTCTTGAAGATTTTGTTGATGACAAGCTGTGCAGAGAGGAGACTTTGATTGGAGAATGAGAAATGATGGACTTTTTAGTTTGAAATGGATGAATAAGAAAGGATTTTTATTTCTCAGCAACCATCATAATCCATAGGAAGTTGAATCTGTTGACAGACGACAGAAAAATGGAACATTAAAATATATTCAGTGCCCCAAAATTATAAAACTTTACAATTCCCATATGGGATATGTTGATAAGTTTGACATGATAAAAACTTTTTATGAAATTGATAGAAACCGTCATAAATGGTGGCATCGAATCTTGTGGTACTTTCTGGACATGTCTTGAAGATTTTGTTGATGGCAAGCTATGCAGAGAGGAGACGTTGATTGAAGAATGAAAAATGATGGACTTTTTAGTTTGAAATGGATGGATATGAAAGGATTTTTATTTCTCGGCAATCATCATAATCCAGAGGAAGTTGAATCTGTTGACAGACGACAGAAAGATGGAACATTAAAATCTATTCGGTGCCCCAAAATTATAAAACTTTACAATTCCCATATGGGATATGTTGATAAGTTTGATATGCTAAAAACTTGTTATGAAATTGATAGAGACAGTCATAAATGGTGGAATCGAATCTTGTGGTACTTTTTGGACATGTCTTGAAGAGTTTGTTGATGACAAGCTATGCAGAGAGGAGACTTTGATTGGAGAATGAGAAATGATGGACTTTTTACTTTGAAATGGATGGATAAGAAAGGATTTTTATTTCTCAGCAACCATCATAATCCAGAGGACGTTGAATCTGTTGACAGACGACAGAAAGATGGAACATTAAAATCTATTCGGTGCCCCAAAATTGTAAAACTTTACAATTCCCATATGGGATATGTTGATAAGTTTGACATGCTAAAAACTTGTTATGAAATTGATAGAAACAGTCATAAATGGTGGCATCGAATCTTGTGGTACTTTCTGGACATGTCTTGAAGATTTTGTTGATGACAAGCTATGCAGAGACGAGACTTTGATTGGAGAATGAGAAATGATGGACTTTTTAGTTTAAAATTGATGGATAGGAAAGGATTTTTATTTCTCAGCAATCATCATAATCCAGAGGAAGTTGAATCTGTTGACAGACGACAGAAAGATGGAACATTAAATTCTATTCGGTGCCCCAAAATTGTAAAACTTTACAATTTCCATATGGGATATGTTGATAAGTTTGACATGCTAAAAACTTGTTATGAAATTGATAGAAATAGTCATAAATGGTGGCATCGAATGTTGTGGTACTTTCTGGATATGTCTGTAGTAAATTCCTACATTATTTTTAAAGACAGATCAGAAAACAGTATAGATCTAAAGTCGTTTAGATTAGCAGTAATTGCTGGCCTTGTGTGGGGCAGAAGGAGAATCTGCAGCAAAGGGAAGAAGTCTCTTAAAAATGCTTTCCTTGCGTGAAAATATTCCACAGGAAAAACGGTATGACTCCGCAACTCATATGCCCATTCATGGTACATCAAGAAGATGCGCTCATTGTAGCAATGCAGCCCAACTGCGTAGGACCAGATGGGCTTGTCACACCTATAATGTAGGCTTATGCCTTAGTGACAAAAAACTGTTTTGCTGGATACCATACACGTTAAATCTTTGTGTTACAAAATTTACAAAAAAAAAAGTTTTTTGGCGTGATTATACTGTGAAACAATCACGCCAAAAAACTTACAAACATTTTTGTAAATGAATTTTCAAAATAAACAATGTATTCTTGTATGACTTAGTATCAACGTTTCAATAAAAAAGTATTTAAAAAAATGTGCAGTTTCATTCAGGGCTGTAAGGCTTATGTCAGTATACTAACGAATATGGTCACACGGTGGCTGAAATGTACATCTAGAAAATAATAAAATTAGCGAGAAGAAAGTACTCACGTTATTGTGTTAAACGCCCCCTCGCGTGCTTAATATATATCTGTGATGGGTGAGAAAAACAGTATAAGTCGAAAATTTGGGAAAATGAGTTTAAGTCAAATTATATTTCAGAAAGTGATGCTGTACATTGTGTTTGAAATTATTGTCACATTATTCAGTTAAGGCTTTTAAATAGGTTGGCAGTTTTAGTACAACTTTAAATGCTACGATTATTGGAGGGAAAAAAGGTATAAGTCGACACTTCCTTAAAATGCTAATTCTTGACTTGTACTGTTTTTCCCACCCATCACAGATATATTATTATCAATGGTACCATTAGAAACTGAGCCACGATGAAAGATAATCCGCAATCGTACAACTGAGCCTTAATGAACTACAATCTTAAACCAAAATTATACAAGATTCTGCTTACGTAAACCAGGATTTTACAGCAAACACGGCAAACATAAAACTTTCTCAAAATTTCAAATAAAACATGGCAGTTTAGTTGGTCACAAATGGAATGCTTCCTAAGACGACAAAATATAAAGATTGTTACATAATAGTAACAATACAGTTTTTTTGTAAGGTTTCCATTACTCGATTTCTATGTGATTTTGTTAATGTCCGTTCTTTGGAATTCAGTTGTGTTGCCATTATTAGTCGTTAGCATAATTTGTCTAATCATTTGTCGCTTCTGCGATTTTTCCTATCAAAATCTGCGATCATACTTAAAAATGTGTTAACATTTTGAAAATCATTTAATAATTTCTAAAATCATCGAACTATTTTGAGTAGGTTAGGTGTTTATTGAACTATGAAATTCAACAAAAGTTTTGCATTTTCCAAATTAAATGCCGCAATAAGATAAAAATACAAGCACTTTTTAAGCACATTTTGTGTGATATTGATCTTGTGTGGGCTCAATAAATGACAGGTAGTCATAAAATTCATAAAACATGGTTATTAGTTCGACGATTTCATTATAAATTATATCATAATATTAAGAATTCCCGTTCTAAAAATAATGAATTTTCGTCCTTTTTATTGAGCAATCCAGTTTTAAGCACGTGCTCCTGAAATTATGATTATCACATTTTGAAAATCATTTAATTATTTCTAAAATCGTCGAACTATTCTGATAGGTTAGGTGTTTATTAAGTTATGAAATTCAACAAAAATTTTGCGTTTTCCAAATTATATGCCACAATAAGATAAAAATACAAGCACATTTAAAGCACATTTTGTGTGATATTGATCTTGTGTGGGCTCAATAAATGACAGGTAGTCATAAAATTCATAAAACATGGTTATTATTTCGTCGATTTCATTATAAATTACATCGTAATATTAAGAATTCCCGTTCTAAAAATAATGAATTTTCGTCCTTTTTATTGAGCAATCCAGTTTTAAGCACGTGCTCCTGAAATGATTATTATCACATTTTGAAAATCATTTAATAATTTCTAAAATCGTCGAACTATTCTGATAGGTTAGGTGTTTATTAAGTTATGAAATTCAACAAAAATTTTGCGTTTTCCAAATTATATGCCACAATAAGATAAAAATACAAGCACATTTAAAGCACATTTTGTGTGATATTGATCTTGTGTGGGCTCAATAAATGACAGGTAGTCATAAAATTCATAAAACATGGTTATTAGTTCGACGATTTCATTATAAATTATATCGTAATATTAAGAATTCCCGTTCTAAAAATAATGAATTTTCGTCCTTTTTATTGAGCAATCCAGTTTTAAGCACGTGCTCCTGAAATGATTATTATCACATTTTGAAAATCATTTAATTATTTCTAAAATCGTCGAACTATTCTGATAGGTTAGGTGTTTATTAAGTTATGATATTCAACAAAAATTTTGCGTTTTCCAAATTATATGCCACAATAAGATAAAAATACAAGCACATTTAAAGCACATTTTGTGTGATATTGATCTTGTGTGGGCTCAATAAATGACAGGTAGTCATAAAATTCATAAAACATGGTTATTATTTCGTCGATTTCATTATAAATTACATCGTAATATTAAGAATTCCCGTTCTAAAAATAATGAATTTTCGTCCTTTTTATTGAGCAATCCAGTTTTAAGCACGTGCTCCTGAAATCGTAATGGGTATCGTTTCGCAGCAGATGAGCAACAAAGGGCCGCGCTGCTTCACATGAAATTTTCCTATCAACAAAAATCTCCTCGCTGAATCTTATGAATAACAAGGAGCTTTTAGGGCGCATCCTTTCAACTTGACGCCGTTGCCGAGCTCTTGGGGACGCGCGTGCACCGCGCTGGCCCCCCGGTATTAATTAAATTCGGCGTTTTCCGCGCGGCGATTTGCATTTTCGCGGATTTTCCCGGGCCCGGGCCGGCCGTTTCCCGGGCGCTAATTCAATCGGAATTGTTTATCCGGCCGCGCGCGATACTTTCTCCGAGCCAGGGGGGTGTTTGTGTTATTGTTTAATTAAAAACTGCGCGCGAGTTTGTTTTGGCAGCCAGCGTTCATTAAGCCCTCTCTCCCCTCGTGTTAATAATTCTTCTGCAGCGGTCTCCTCTGTGGGGGCGGCCCGGGGGCGGCGTAAACATCCGCCGGGGACGGGGTGCCGTCGGGGGGCCGAAGTGCGTGTCTGTCCTCTAATCTGCGGGATTCGGTTACACGCCCCGAGATCGTCCATTATTGATCATTGCTGTCGTTTAGGATCCACCCTGCGCAAATACATGGGGAAACAAACACGTTTAACCCTTTTAATGGTCAACTTTCCTCTATGACTCAGTCCGACTGCTCCGGGCCTAAATACACTAATAAAATTTATATTAGGAGCGACGTTAATTCTGCTTGGCTCATCGGGATTAGCAACCTTTTTTTAAGCACTGCCACGTGTAATGACGCCATAAAAACAACTACGTGCACTAACATATACGTAGAATGAATTTGCCGAACAATCATAACAATAATTGTATGTTAATCAAAGTTGAAGATTCAGAATATTTAAAAATACCATAAAAAGTGGGCATCAAATTGTTGCTCAATTAACTTACGTATGTTAGACCTAAAGGGTCTGTGAATATACCCTGTAAGTGACACTAACAAAATTGCCCTTGGAGGGTAGTAAATCATCCCTGAATAATTGTAATATTCCGTTCAACTCGGTTAAGTTAAGATCTCGATTTTCTCACTTATTCCAGATGTACTCGAGGTCAAATTTTCAGGTGATTTATCATTAGGCATACTGTCTATAGATCTGGCAAAAAAAAACAACATTTCCGACAGATAAATTTTCATAAATTTCAGTGGCTGACAACTGGTCAACTCGGATCATAAAATTTCAAGATATCATAAAAAGTGTGTTCTTAGCTCTTCGAATTTTGTTAAATCAAGCGGATTTGTCATAATATTGTGATACAGGAAAAAAGTTAATGGTAAACTGTTTTGAATGAGTCAATATGTTCACTATTTAATGTATACGTGGCATATAGTACTAACTGATTTAAACATGTTTTATTAGTGTTGATTGAATTTTATTTCCTACTCATATTTATATAGCATTCACTAAAATTCATTGGCTAAGGACAAATTTGAGAATAATAATGCTGCAATTACGAATTTTATTGTGGTACATATTTATATTATGTTCTTAGATCTTCAAATTTTATTAAATTAAGTGGATGTGTCATAATTAAAGCACGGACAAATATGCACGAAAAAAAAAATATATGTTCATATATATGCAAGCAAAATTAAAGAAATATGCACCAATATTTCAAATATATGAAAATATATGCAAATATATTTAATACAAATCACGTTTAAAAACTAAAAATTCTTTATTAATCTTACATATTGTGATGGTATTTGTATTATTTATTTAGATTAATTAGAATAGATTGATTGTTATTATTATATAGGTATTAGATAGAATTATAATCTTTAGGGCACAAGCTAACAAAAATTATTGTAAATATTGTAAATGTGAATATGAACAAGTATGCACAAATATACAAAGCAATCCACGGATGGAGGTTGTTGATCGGTTACCACGGGTGACAGGTGACTTCGTGCATAGACGCTTGGGGAATTGAATAATGGAAAGTCGAAAATAATCAACAAGGAGATTGACGAGTGGGAGAGACGCGTGTGGATCGCGGGTGAAGATGTTGCGATACTAATACGAATACATTACAAAATATTAACGGGGTTTCAACGATTGGACATAGGACTGGAAGAAGACAGTCAACCAGGAGAGTAGTTCAACAAGATAGGAGCCGTGACGGAGATATTCAAAAATCAGGACTTCAAGCCGCTCAACTTCGCACACAAAAGTAGCTGTTTACTTGTGGGAATCAACAAAGGATCAAAAGCAGAACGCAGGGACAAGAGGACGAATTAATCAAGGAACCACAAGAAGAAAACTGCAAGTAGAAAGTTTGCGTAAAGTGCAAGAGTCATATTATCACATAAGTTGGCTTGTGTATATAGGATTTAGTTTGTTAATGTTGGCCATAGTTTATTATTTATTTAATAGTTTTGTTTTCTATTGTTTTTGATTTGTTTGTTTAGTTCAGTTTATATTAGACGTTTTAATATTTTTGGTTATTTTCAATTCATTAAAGTATTTGAACAAAACTCTATTTAGTTATGATTGAACCTACTATTGAACCTGAGATAAGAGAAAGAACAAAAAGTTACAAAACAAGTAAATGCTTAAATATTCAACACTAATAAAATAGGCAGAGTAAACAAAAACGTAACATTTGTAGTCCCGAACGTAGAGCAATAAAAACGTAACAATATATATATATATATATATATATATATATATATATATATATATATATATATATATATATATGAAAATAATTTGTTTATCATTCAACTATTAAATTAAAAATAATAATTTTTAAATATGTTTCAAAATTTTCCATACTGAAAGAGCGCCTTCTATCCCTTAAGATGTTTTTGTACGAAGAAAAACTTCTTTCCACATCAACGGAAGTTATTGGAGCAAATTTAAAACATGCAACTGTTGATGGATCCATTCCAACAGGTATATTGTCGTCAAATTCTCCTTTCATAATATTTGACATTATTTTTAGTATCTGAAAACCTTCATTTTTTCGTAACACTTGTTTAAGCTTTTCTTTAATACGATTGCGAGGTCCACCAGCCACCTCATTCAATTTGTCACTTAAATCTTTCACAAGATCTATTGATTTATAGACATATTCTTCAATTTTTTTTAAGATTCGCTAATTATATTAAAATTCGTTTTTATGAAAGCAAATTCTTGTGGAATCTTGGGATCATTAAAAAAATTTTTGCAATCCTTAATAGATATCGAATCGTTGGAAAAAGTGAGAACCAAATCCTTAATGGCCAAAAAATGGTTAGCGTAGAAGACAGCAGCATCAATCCAAGTACCCCATCTTGTGATAATTGGCTATGGTGGAAATGGCACATTTGGTAATGTGTCTCGGTACACTTGTACTCTTAATGGAGCTTTGAGAAATATCATTTTTACGTTATTAACAATATTATTTACCATTGGAAAATGAATTCTAACTTCTTCCGCGACTATATTGACTCCATGGGCTAATCAGGTAGTGTGAATAAGGTTTTTATAAAATATTTTCAAATGTTGTCCAGCTTTCACCATGTATGATGCTGCGTCTGAAAGCATTAGCAACACTTTTTCTTCTGGCACTACCTAAAAATTAGCCAATCCTTCATGTACGAATCTTGATATGGTGGCATGGTTTGTTTTGTCAAGTTCTTTTGTACTAATTAAATACGAGTTGCCTGGTTTATTCTCGTTTAAACTCCCAATTAATAAATTGCGATGTAACGTCCACAACTATCCGACGTTTCGTCGACAATGGAGTATATATAGCTATTTCCAATAATTATTCTTATAGTAAGCATTGTATCTGTGTACAATTCATCAACATATTTTTTCCTTAAATAGCTCTGGTCTTGTATTTTAATTTTACAATATTTTTGCAAGAACGTCTTCAATTTTGAGATATTCAGTTTGCTAAACGGAATATTGGCAGATATTAGAGCATTACATAATTCAAATTTAAAAGCGCCCTTCTCTTTCATTTTCGAGCTTAAACTTCAGCTTTCATGTAGCGTTTGTTGTTTTTTTGATGTTTGGTTTTTGACATTATTTTCGTGTAAACTTGTTTTAATGTGTTGTATTATTTGAAAAAAAAATTCACATGAAATCTGATGTAACATGGAAATAAAAAAAGCAAATGTCTACAAACTATTCAACGGCACAGTAGAAAAATAAAACTTACGGTTTTACTACAGGGCCTACAAAACACAACACAATTCTCCAAAATTAGATCTTTATAATCTCTAATCCATTGAGACACGATTCCTATGTCCTTTACTTTCGGCATTATACACACACAATTTTAATATTACCACACACAGTCGCAGTCGGTTTATGTTACGTAGGCACTGAACTGCGGAGCGATCTACTATTTGCTGACAACACAAAATGAATAGTGAACAAGATTAAATTATGTTTTCATTGCACACTAAATTTTAGGTACTTGATTAAAAACTTATAATTTTTTTTAGTAAAAAAAAATTCAGTCACAAATATTCAATTATATGACCAAATATGCAATTATTGATAAAATATGCATTGAATACATAAAATATGCATTATATGCAAAAAAAAAAGGTTAATTCGCTCTGTTTCTTTATGATTCGTGTAGATCTATTGAAATTTCCGTACCCATATCATAAACTGAGGACCTGCATTTTGCATATAGTCCGTGCTTTAGTCATAATATAAGTAAAAAATTTAATGGTATACTGTTTTGAATGTGTCAATATTACTGAATAGGTGCATTTTAAGACATGCTTTTAACCTCTACATCTCCTCACTTAAAAACATGTTTTGGTCTTCGATGTAAACGAGACGTTCGAAACTAATTGCCCTCTCACTACCCCAGCGTGACTCATCACTCATTAGAGCAAGATAAAACCCAATACCCTTGCACTAATCTCAACAACGATTAATTTTTTACTTCGAAGCGTAGCCTGTGAGTTGGCGTGCGGCGTTTGTTTCGAGCGGGACGTTTCATTTGTCATATTTAAATTGACGTTTTAAGTGCGGGGTCGGGAATTTAATTACACGGCGGTGTATATGTTTTATCCCTTCCGTGTAATTAAGCCGGGGCATTATGGAGACGCATCACGGCAGTTGCCGCAAGACGGCGTGCATGCGTCGGTGCATATGGGGGATGAAATGCATCGACGTCGCGACGCCTTAATTTGTGCGCAATAAATTGCCGCTAAGGGGCGAGTATGAAATAATATGAAGACTTGAAAGTTGCACGGTCGGGCGGACGGTTTGAAAAAAACTGCTCGTTTGAAATATATCGCGAAATACATCACGGAAAGTAATGTTTATTCATAACTCATTCGTTTTTTCGCCGGCAGCTGCACAGAAGGTCGGCCGTTTGCGGATGACAGCGCATAATAATTTAATGCGCGCGCCGGACGATTATGAAATGTCTCGTATTATCTGCAATTTGGTTGAGTAATTGAAACGCCATGGTGCGCCATATATCCAGGACGAAATTCCCGGCTCCTTTTTTTTTATCCCTGAAATTTCCGGCGCACCATTCGCCGCACACAGGAAAACTTGCGCCCCGCCGCAGGTGACGGCGGAAACTTCGCCGACGAAAATGAAATTCCGCCGTCTTTGAGTCCCGAAGACGCTGCCAGGAATTCGCGCACATCGGAGGACTCGTGAGTGGACGCCGGGGCATGCAGATGGCCCCCGGACGAACCGCCAGATCCCGCAAAGTTGATGAGCACAGGAAGCGCTAATCAATGGCAAAACAGCGGGGGAAGTTGTAAAGCGAGCAAACGCGAGATTCTTAAGGAATCCGCGTCTGAAGACCCACCTAGGAGCACAGCATCGCAATCGTGTGCGGAGATCTTAATCAAGATTTAATTAAGAATGGTTCTATGCAGTGGGAGGGCTTCATGATATTCGAGGAGCTCAAATTGCTGTCTTAATTAAATACAAGCAGTAACAGACTGCGGTTGTTTTATGTGGCAAATATATCCTATGAGCAGATTTTATTTAACTTAATTTATTTGGTCTGCACTAACACCTTAACCTTTTGATACATGATCTCCACATGTGAAGACATATCTTTAAACACTAATATATAATACAAAACTTTATGATAATACTAAGCTAATATCTTGTTGGATTAACTAATACATTCGTACAATCATGTATCAGCCTATAGGCAACCTTAAGCAATCATAACGTGAACATTTGCACTTAAAAATCTGATAGGCGTTGTTTACATTTTAATACTAGGATATCAAAAAATGACATATTTTAACAGATTCAGGCAGTATCTCTTAAAAATTTCACAGATTTTCATAGCTCAAGCTTAAAATTTTATAGATTTTGAATGCCTAAGTCGGAAATTTTACCAATTTACAAAATTTTGCAGATATACAGTCGCAATTAAAAGTTTAGCAGATTTCAACAGTTTTTAATTAAATTTAACATACAGGATGATTCAAAAGGAATGGTTGATGAGAATGGGCTACTTAGAAGGTTAAAAAATTGAAATAATTGAAAATTATGCCTCGCTATCAAAATTTGATAGGGTACTTAGTCGAGGGTAAGAGATATGATGACAAAAATATATAAATTTTTGCAGATTGTTGGCAGTATCTGATATATTGACAGGTTTTCAAAGCTAAATTGCAAAATTTGACAGATTTCAATGGTTTTAATTGAAAATTTGAATTATGTGAATATTTGCACTTAAAAATCTGATAGGCGTTTATATTTTAATACTGGGATATGAAAAATGACATATTTTAACAGATTCAGGTAGTATCTCTTAAAAATTTTACAGATTTTCATAGCTCATGCTTAAAATTTTATAGATTTTGAATGCCTTAGTCGCAAATTTTACCAATTTACAAAATTTTACAGATTTTTACAGTCGCAATTAAAAGCTTAGCAGATTTCAACAGTTTTTAATTAAATTTGACATACTGGATGATTCAAAAGGAATGGTTGATGAGAATGGGCTACTTAGAAGATTAAAAATATTGAAATAATTGAAAATTATGCCTCGCTATCAAAATTTGATAATGTACTAAGTCAAGGGTAAGAGATATGATGTAAACATATATAAATTTTGGCAGTATCTGATACATTGACAGGTTTTCAAAGCTAAATTGAAAATTTGATAGATTTCAATGGTTTTAATGAAAATTTGAAGTACGTGAACGTTTGCACTTAAACATCTAATAGACGTTTACACTTTAATACTGGGATATCAAAAATTAACAAATTTTAACAGATTCGGCAGTATCTCTTAAAAATTTGACAGTTTTGATAGCTCAAGCTTAAAATTTTATAGATTTTGAATGTCTTAGTCGGAAATTTTACCAATTTACAAAATTTTACAGATTTGTACAGTCGCAATTAAAAATTTAACAGATTGCAACAGTTTTTAATTAAATTTGACATGCAGGATGATTCAAAAGGAATGGTTGATGAGAATGGGCAACTTAGAAGATTAAAAAAATTGAAATAATTGAAAATTATGCTTCGCTATCAAAATTTGATAATGTACTAAGTCAAGGGTAAGAGATATGATGTAAACATATATAAATTTTGGCAGTATCTGATACATTGACAGGTTTTCAAAGCTAAATTGAAAATTTGATAGATTTCAATGGTTTTAATGAAAATTTGAAGTACGTGAACGTTTGCACTTAAACATCTAATAGACGTTTACACTTTAATACTGGGATATCAAAAATTAACAAATTTTAACAGATTCGGCAGTATCTCTTGAAAACATGACAGATTTTCATAGCTCAAACTTAAAATTTTATAGATTTTGAATGTCTTAGTCGGAAATTTTACCATTTTACAAAATTTTACAGATTTGTACAGTCGCAATTAAAAGTTTCGCAGATTTCAACAGTTTTTAATTAAAATTGACATGCAGGATGGTTCAAAAGGAATGGTTGATGAGAATGGGCTACTTAGAAGAGTAAAAAAATTGAATTAATTGAAAATTATGCTTCGCTATCAGAATTTGATAATGTTCTAAGTCAAGGGTAAGAGATATGATGTAAACATAAATAAATTTTGGCAGTATCTGAAAAATTGGCAGGTTTTCAAAGCTAAATTGAAAATTTGACCGATTTCAATGGTTTTAATTGAAAATTTGAAGTATGTGAACATTTGCACTTAAAAATCTGATAGGCGTTTATATTTTAATACTGGGATATCAAAAAATGACAAATTTTAACAGATTCATGCAGTATCTATTAAAAATTTGCCAGATTTTCATAGCTCAAGCTTAAAATTTTATAGATTTTGAATGTCTTAGTTGGAAATTTTACCAATTTACAAAATTTTAGAGATTTTCACAGTCGCAATTAAAAATTTAAGGATGATTTAGGATGATTCAAAAGGAATGGTTGATGAGAATGGGCTACTTAGAAGATTAAAATAATTGAAAGAATTGAAAATTATGTCTCGCTATCAAAATTTGATAGTATACTAAGTCGAGGGTAAGAGATATGATGACAAAAATAAATACATTTTTGCAGATTTTTGGCAGTATCTGATACATTGACAGGTTTTCAAAGCTAAATTGAATATTTGATAGATTTCAATGGTTTTAATAGAAAATTTGAGGTACGTGAACGTTTGCACTTAAACATCTAATAGACGTTTACACTTAAATACTGGGATATCAAAATATGACAAATTTTAACAGATTCAGGCAGTATCTCTTAAAAATATGACAAATTTTCATTGCTCAAGCTTAAAATTTTATAGATTTTGAATGCCTTAGTCGGAAATTTTACCAATTTACAAAATTTTACAGATTTTCACAGTCGCAATTAAAAATTTAACAAATTTCAACATTTACTTAAATTTGACATGCAGGATGATTCAAACGGAATGGTTGATGAGAATGGGCTACTTATAAGGGTAAAAAATTAAAATAATTGAAAATAATGCCTCGCTATCAAGATTTGATAGTATACTAAATTGAGGGTAAGAGATATGATGACAAAAATAGATACATTTTTGCAGATTTTTGGCAGTATCTAATACATTGACAGGTTTTCAAAGCTAAATTGAAAATTTGATGGATTTCAATGGTTTTAATTGAAAATTTGAAGTAAGTGAACGTTTGCACTTAAACATCTAATAGACGTTTACACTTTAATACTGGGATATCAAAAGATGACAAATTTTAACAGATTCAGGCAGAATCTCTTAAAAAATTGACAAATTTTCATTGCTCAAGCTTAAAATTTTATAGATTTTGAATGCCTTAGTCGGAAATTTTACCAATTTACAAAATTTTACAGATTTGTACAGTCGCAATTAAAAATTTAACAGATTTCAACAGTTTTTAATTAAAATTGACATGCAGGATGGTTCAAAAGGAATGGTTGATGAGAATGGGCTACTTAGAAGATTAAAAAAATTGAAATAATTGAAAATTATGCTTCTCTATCAAAATTTGATAATGTACTAAGTCAAGGATAAGAGATATGATGTAAACATATATAAATTTTGGCAGTATCCGAAAAATTGACAGGTTTTCAAAGCTTAATTGAAAATTTGATAGATTTCAATGGTTTTAATTGAAAGTTTGACGTACGTGAACGTTTGCACTTAAACATCTAATAGACGTTCACACTTTAATACTGGGATATCAAAAAATGACAAATTTTAACAGATTCAGGCAGTATCTCTTAAAAAATTGACAAATTTTCATAGCTCAAGCTTAAAATTTTATAGATTTTGAATGCCTTAGTCGGAAATTTTACCAATTTACAAAATTTTACAGATATTCACAGTCGCAATTAAAAATTTAACAGATTTGAACAGTTTTTAATTAAATTTGATATGCAGGATGATTCAAAAGGAATGGTTGATGAGAATGGGGTACTAAGAAGGTTACAAAATTGAAATAATTGAAATTTATGCTTCGCTAGCAAAATTTTATAGTGTACTAAGTCGAGGGTAAGAGATATAATGACAAAAGTGGATACATTTTTGCAGATTTTTGGCAGTATCTGATACATTGACAGGTTTTCTTACCTAAATTGAAAATTTGATAGATTTCAATGGTTTTAATTGAAAATTTGAAGTACGTGAACGTTTGCACTTAAAAATCTGATAGGCGTTTATATTTTAATACTGGGTTATCAAAAAATGACAAATATTAACAGATTCAGGAGGTATCTTTTAAAAAATTGACAAATTTTCATAGCTCAGGCTTAAAATTTTATAGATTTTGAATGCCTTAGTCGGAAATTTTACCAATTTACAAAATTTTATAGATTTTTTTAGTCGCAATTAAAAGTTAAGCAGATTTCAATAGTTTTTAATTAAAATTGAAATGCAGGATGATTCAAAAGGAATGGTTGATGAGAATGGGCTACTTAGAAGGTTAAAAAATTGATATAATTGAAAATTATTCCTCGCTCTCAAAATTGATAGTGCACTAAGTCGAGGGTAAGAGATATGATGACAAAAATAGATACATTTTTGCAGATTTTAGGCAGTATCTGATACATTTACAGGTTTTCAAAGCTAAATTGACAATTTGGTAGATTTCAATGGTTTTATTTGAAAATTTGAAGTACGTGAACTTTTGAACTTAAACATCTAATAGACGTTTACACTTTAATACTGGGATATTTAAAAATGACATTTTTTAATAGATTCAGGCAGTATCTCTAAAAAAATTGACAAATTTTCATTGCTCAAGCTTAAATTTTTATAGATTTTGAATGTCTTAGTCGGAAATTTTACCGAATTACAAAATTTTACAGATATTTACAGTCGCAATTAAAAGTTTAGCAGATTTCAACAGTTTTTAATTAAAATTGACATGCAGGATGATTCAAAAGGAATGGTTGATGAGAATGGGCAACTTAGAAGATTAAAAAAATTGAAAAAATTGAAAATTATGCCTCGCTATCAAAATTTGATAATGTACTACGTCTAGGGTAAGAGATATGATGACAAAAATAAATAAATTTTTGCAGATTTTTGGCAGTATCTGATACATTGACAGGTTTTCGAAGCTAAAATGAAAAATTAACAGATTTTCACAGCAGAAGGTTTCAATTTTATAGATTTTGAATGTCTCAGTCGTCGGGAATTGCACATATTTAGAAAGTTGTTAAAAATTTAATAGATTTTGACAACCATAATTATAAATTTGGAGATTTCAATAGTTTTTCGATAGACAAATTAGCATTTGATTAACCTATTTTTTATTATGACTTGATTTAACAGTACATGATAGAAACAAAGAAATCCTCTGTAACTAGATAATGGTTGGAAATAACTAAAATCTCCGCAATTTGAAGCAAATTCAGGTGATTTGTACAAATATTCTCAAATTTGTCATAATATTCTTTAATTTGGTTTTATTCATCTTCTAAGTGCGAATTTATTACATCGTTTCGGTAATGTTGTTGAAGTGAGTTGTGAGTGTTGGCCGACGAAAAATTAATTGAATGAAAATTTCCTGTGATGAAATTTATCAGAAAGCAATTAGCGGCCGGAGGTCGCCGAATCGAGTTATGTAAGTTAAAGTGGCGCCCAAACAGGCACGTCTCGAGCGTTTAACAAGTAAAATAAACAAAATGATCTCTTTATTCGGTACATTAGTAAAATGTAATTATACCCTGCTGCAAATAAAGTTAGCAATTACGGCCCCGGTCCGGTACGTGCCGACCAATCCCGGACCCGCTGTCCCGTCCACTTTATGTGCTTTTGTCAAAAGCTATCAGCGTAAAGCTGACGTCGCTCGCACAAAAGGGCCCTTTTCACGTTTGATATATTAAAATTTAATTTTTCAACAAGTGCGCGCGGCGTTTAGCGGAAATTTAATTCGTGCCGGCCGACGCGCGGACGGAAAATCCGCTAGGAATTCAATTAGGGCCCCGAACGAAAAATAGTCACCTTTATTTACATTAAGCCGGCTAATTGCGCGACTATCCGCCCCCCGCCCCGGTATTAATTTTCATTATAATTTTTAATTTGCTAAGATAATACGGCGCGCTATATTTTACCCCGGCAGTTTTCCTAAACGGCCGAGACGTTGAGCGACGCAATTTTCATCGTCGGAGATAATTGTAATGCTTCCCCCCATTAACATAAAGAGACCGCTTTTATTTCTGCGGACATAACTGTTAAATTTATGTCAACTCTATTACCTTCACTCTAACTAAATACATTAATTGAACGCTATAAGCTTTAATACATTTTTTTAAGTTATTACTCATGTAAAGTGGACCAGTTTTGAAAATATTCGCCGCTCGACCATCAATTTTGATGACAATTAATATGGATGCATATGATATTTGAAAGAATGTTCTGTGAAGTATTAGCTCCAGATATCAAATATCTGAGCCGTTGCAGCCTTTCCCGTGGATATCACTCGTAACCCAATTTTGGTAGGGCCTAATTTAAGTTGTGAAAAATTATTATCTTGAACGAATCTATAAACTTTATCGTGGTAATTAGCTTCTGAGATTGCGATCATTGTATTCCCCTTATTTCCCTTCCCCCTTATTTCCCCTCCCCCTTATTCCCCCTTCTTCTCCTTATTTAAAGACATTTATTTACTAAATGCACATTTCGGCCACAATGCAGCCATCTTCAGTAGCAATACAGTACTGATGTACTGATGTAGCTCAGTACTGTACTGCTACTGAAGATGGCTGTATTTTGGCCGAAATGTGCATTTAGTAAATAAACCTTTTTTTGCTAAAAAGGTGTTCCGTTTTTTATTTTCTTTAGTAATAAGTATTTAAACAAAAAACACAAAATGAAATGAAGTCACAGTTTTTCCATGACACAGGCATCCTGAAATTTCGCATTAATCTTGTTAAGTTTGATAATCAACACTTTCAAATTGAATTTATGCAAAAGAAAATGCGATTAAGTTTGTTTCAAAGTTATTATCGCATACTATATGAAGCAAATTGTACTGATTGAATGTGTGCATGCATGTTGTACGCGAGTCATGCAAGAAAATGTTATTGACGTGAGTAGATGTTAATGGCGGGGTAATGTTTTGCTGTTATGTATAAATTTCCCATAAATCCAGGTGAGGTATCCGCTGATAATAATAGAGTGCTCGTCGCCTACGCGCGTTATTGAGGGTCATTTCGGCGAGACTCGAAATCCGTAGGAAATCCATAAAAGCGTTATCGTTAAGTTATTATTGATTGCGGCTGGGCCCTTCCGCTGTTTTGCCAATATATATTACGCCGTAATGTATCTATAAAGTCCCCACGTATAAACATAAATTCAGTATATAGGTAAAATCGGGTGAGAATGTATAAAAGTCCGCGCGACATATCCATAAAAATATTATTATTAGCGTGTCGGCAACGCCGCGGAAATAATAATTCGCCCACCCCCGATGGGGCGGCCTGTAAAACGGTTTACGATGCGTCCGCACCTACGAGAACAAACAGCCGACGGGGACGGATCGGATTTCGGCGTTAAAATTTTAAACGCGCCGGGATCTGTGTGCACGCACGCGTGCAAATTAATTTGCAGAGTTATCATTAAAAAACACCCGGCGAAGTGGTAATCTTGAGGCTGCCCCCCGTCCGCCGCCCCCACGCCGCCCCTACGCCGCCCCTACGGCGCCCCCTCGCCGCCCCCACGCCACCCGGTAACAAAGTTTTATTTATTAATTTTATCTCCTCGCGTAAACTAATTCTCCTTCGAGCGCTTAACGTTTTAATTCCCCCGGAAAATATTGCCTATTATTTTTTACGCCGCCCCGCGATTTATGCCCCCGCCGTAATCTCGCGATCTTCCTTATTCCGTTCTGTTTGTTTTTTTTCCTTCCTCTCCTTCCTCCGCCGGTTCCCGCCGGCCGCTCGACTCCCGCTTCCGACTACACATTCTCCGCGCTCTCCCGCCGCCGGAGAAGTTTTATATACCGGAAATTTGCAGTTTCCGTTCATGCTAGTGCGTTCTGTAGCTTCTTTTCAATTACTCCGTTCCTGTGCGATGCAAATCGCGCGCCGCCCTTATTGCGTCTTATTTTTCGCGTTTGCTTTCTTTCTAAATTAAAGAGCGCCCTTCGCTTCCCCCGGCGCCGCCCCCCGGGGGCCGCCGGTAATCGCGCCGCCCCCGGACTCGTCCCAGATTTCCTACAGGAAACGCACGAATTTATGACGACTGTAACAGGTTAATTAATCTGCCGCGGCTTAAGTTTGGCCGGCCGGAAAATATTAAATTATTATGCGTACAGCAAAAGATTGGGGTTTTATATATTCCATTAAATATTTTTATATATAAATATTCAGTATTTCCCTAGTGGTGTACCGAATAAATTTTCGTAAAGTTTTGATTGCCACATACTTGTTTGGCCTGACATTATACAGGATGTCCCAAATAGAGTACGATTGCATGTACCAGTACCAGTTAGATATCTGGTTAACAAGGCAATGTTGTGCAGATTTATATGCAGGTTCAGATTATGTTGAGATTATGTTGAACATTTTTCAATAGTTCGAGCAGTTTAGAAATTATTCTAAAAAAACTATACATCTCAGTTTTCTAATAACTCCTATATTTTCATAATTATTAAAGATACGAAAAAAAGTTTAAAATGAAAGTTACTTCGATTGCACAAACTTAAGAATCAAGTCAAGATGGCGATTTCCGAGATATTAATAGCAACTATCTTATTTTAAATGGCCCCCATATTTGATCTGTATACGTATATATAGACTTTCTTTTCTTCTCTTCAATGATGCATAACAACCTAGGTCAAGGTAAAAAAATATGGGTAATATTATTGTAACAATTTTTATATTTATAATTATTTTAAAAACAATTGTAATAGTTATTAACGTCAGCAGGCCGATATGCATCAAATAACGGAAGCAGGTTGAAGTTTTTAAGCCGAGGCGAAGCGGAGCGTAGCGTAGCGTAGTGTAGCGCAGCCGAGGTTAATTTAAGACCGAGGTTAATAATTTTCAGGAGACACTGCTACAGGTGTACTCAATACAAATCTAATATGAAATGTGCTATTCATAAAGTTTCAGAAATTTCAGTAATAGCTAACCCATACTAGTCACTGCAGAAAGTTATACTTTCCATTCTCTCATTTATTTAATACCCAAACTTTTTTCAAATTTTCACGAGAATTGGCTTTATGTGTACTAAATACAAATATAGTATTAAATATATAATTAATAAATTTTCAGAAATTTCAGTAGTAGCTAACCCATACTTGTCACTGCAGAAAGTTATACTTGCGATTTTCGCACTTATTTAATACTGGAACTGTGTCAATTATTTAGGAGAATTAGCTTCAGATGTACTGAACACAAATCTAATATGAAATATACTATTACTAAAGTTTCAGAAATTTCAGCAATAGGTAACCCATACTGATCAATGCAGAAAGTTATACTTTCGATTATCTCACTTATTTAATACAGAAACTGTGTAATATTTTAAGGAGAAGCAGCTTCAGGAACTATACAATTTTGAGAATAACTTGCATAAATTTTCAGAAATTTCAGTACTAGAAAACACATACTTGTCACTGCAGAAAGTTATACGTTCGATTTTCTCACTTATTTCATACAGAAACTTTGTCATATTTTCAGGACAATAAACTTCATGTGTACTAAATATATATCTAATATAAAATATGCTATTAATAAATTTTCAGAAATTTCGGTAATAGCTAAGCCATACTTGTCAATGCAGAAAGCTATACTTTCGATTTTCTCACTTATTTAAAACAGAAACTTTGTAATGTTTTCAGGAATATTAGCTCCAGGTGTATTAAACACAAATCTTATATGAAATATGTTATATATGAAGTTTCATAAATTTCAGTAATACCTGAAATATACGTGTCACTGCAGAAAGTTTTACTTTCGATTTGCTCACTTATGCTTGATCAAATTTTCAGGAAGTTTTACTACAGATATACTGAACACAAATCTAATATGAAATATGCTATCAATAAAGTTTCCGAAATTTCAGTAATAGCTAACCCCTACTTATCAATGCTGAATTTTTATGATAATCATTAAAATTGTTACAGAAATATTTAAAAAATAAGTAATACTTTAAAAAAATCGTAGAAGTTTTCGTAGGGAAAACTTTTCTAGAGACATCTTTGGTTGTTTTTGGAAATTGAAACTAATTAAAATGTTGGCAGTAATAGATAATGAAATCGTAAAAGCAATTGACACTTTTGTTTTCACGATAATCTTTGAAATGTTGAAATAAATAATTACTCTTCAAAAGGTATAACCAAAGTATACTAAAATTAGCTTCAATTATTAAGATTTTTATAGTAATCATTAGAATTTAGGCACAAATATTAAAATATATATATAATAATAAAAAGTACCGCACAATTCTTCAAAATTTTGGAAGATGGAACTGAAAATGTAATAGTAATCATTAAAAATTTGGCATTATTCTTAGATTTTTTCGAGAATTGAACCTTACCTGACAATAATACTTAAAATTTTGACAGTGACAATGAACTATTGAGGAAAAAAAAAACTTTAAATAGTTATAACTAAAAACATTAAACATTTGCCAGTCATATTAAAATCATATGTTCTTGATAAGTAAGTTTGACAGTAATTTTCGACATATTGGAAGAAAAAACTGGGAAATTTGATAGTAATCATTAAATATTCAATCTTTGAATCTATGCAGAATTGGAACTTTGGCAGTAATAATTAAAATAATTGCAGAAATAAATGAAAATATGACAATAATAGATATTTGATATTCTTAAACTAAAAATTGAAAATTTTACAGAAATCTTTGAATCGTTGATGGTAACAACTGAAATTATACTAATAATTGAAATTTAGAAAGTAAACAAAAACATCTGCACTTGTGAAACATTGAGAGCAAAATTTGCAATTTTGTTTAATACGTTTATAAAAATAATTGAAACATTAAAATAATAATAAATTCAATAATAATTGAAACTGTAACAGTAATAATTGATATTTTGACGGTAAAAATTGAAAATTGTACAGCAGTCTTTGAAAATTTTACAGACATTTTTTGAAAATTTGACAGGAACGACTGAAATTTACTAATAATTGATGAAATTTCGGCATAATTAAAACTGTGGCAGTAATCATTGCAATGTTGATACTGATAATCAACAGTTTTAATGTAATCCATGTAATTTCAACAGAAAAAATAAAGAGTTTCACTCAAATAATAACAATTGGGCAGCAATATTTTAAATTTCGAGACTTAAAACTTTGACCGTAATAATTAAACTTTTTATAGAAATGACATTTTACAAAAATCCGTACAATTGAAACTTTGACAGCAAAATTTGCAATTTTGTTTAAATCATTTATAGAAATATTTGAAACAATAATAGTTAGAATTTCAATAATAAATTTATTCATGTCAATATCCAGGAGGATTTACATATGCCAAATTAAAAGTTACAAGTTAAAGAGAGTAAATTCACATTTACATACAATAAATACACATACAATCATACCATCAAAAAGCGAGAAAATTGCCGAAAATGTAATTATAATAGAAGTTTTATGGAAATTTAGAGTGTTTTCAATCCTAACTCAATTATTTCAATCTAACTATCAAAAGTAGCAGATGGTTCATAAATTGCGATAAATTGTGGTTCGAAAATTGAAATTGTGGTGGTAATAATTGATATTCTTACAGTGAAATTTAAAAACATTTCATATATCTTTGTAAAGTTTTCAATAAACTCAAAACTTTCAACTTCAAAAAACTTTCAATAAAATTTTAGTAGAATGAAAACGGTGACAATAAAAATTTCAATTTAGACCCTAACAATTAAAAGTTTAAAGTAAAATTTGTAATTTTAAGTGAAAGAATTGAAAATTGGAATGTAATAACTAAACTATGACAAATAAAACAAAATTTCCGCAATAATTTTCTAAATTTCGATGGGATTAAAACTAGACAGTAATCATTACGACTTTATCAAAAATATTTGTAGTTTTAATAGTCATAACTATAATTTACTAAAATTAACAGCAATTAGAAATTTTCTTCGGCGCTATAAAAATGTAATTCATTGTTATTAAATAAAATATCACTACTAAATATGTATATACAATTAAATTTATATCCAATAAGTTATTCCGGGATTTTTTTTTATTTCAGTGAGAACATGAGGCCGTTTTTTAGGTGCTTATCAATTTTTCTTGTATTTAAATAGAGATATCCCAAGAATTACACCAATAGTATGAATTCAATTTATTACTGATACTAAAACTCCATAATTTCATTTGTATCCAATGATCGATTCCATTTATATTTGAGAAGATTTTTCAGGCCATTTTAATTGTTTGTCCAATTGGACCAATATTTAAATTACGATATTATAAAAACCACCGCACCAATATCAATAAAATTTATTATTCGTAATGCGTGATATACCAGTATTGATTTTGCATAATTAAATTTTGATCCAATGAGTGGTTCATAAGATATTTTGATTTTAATGAGAACATCTTGATTCTATCTAGAAAAATTCATTAGCCGAAAATTAAAAGAATTTGCTTTATTTAAAGAAATTATATAAGAGTCAAAGAGAAAATGGAATTGAGGATACATCCTGGTTAGCTCAGGTCAGGTTTGGTTAGGTCAGGTTAATTCATGTGGAAATTGGTTTCATTTCAATTATTAATTAATTCAACTAAGTAGAAAATAACAATGAATTATAAAAAATGCTCAAAATGATTATTGGTAATTATAGTATTAATTAACGTTATTGGCATTTATTATTAATACACATTTTACATTTTACAGCAAACATGGAAATCATAAAACAATTTTAAAATTTTAGAAAGTATCTTAGTTGGTTCCAAATGAAATCACAAAATCAGTTGTCAGTATGTAATATGTATTGTAAAACAATAGTTAGATTAGTAATAATATGGCTGTTTTCATTTTTCCAACCTTCAATTTTCATTTTTTTTATTGATTACTACTTTTTACGCGTAAAGGAATAAATTGATTACCAAGTATAAATTGTTTGACAAGTTTACAAAAATTATTTATAAACGTGATTAGGGGTGAATTTAAAGTGCGGCCCGGTGAAGGGACGTGATTGAAGTTTAAAAATTTAATATTGCACTTGATAGGCGCGAAATTTTGTCTGTAAATGCGTTTAATATTTGACTTGATTAAAAAGGAGCTTTACGACACGGGCGCTCCATCGTGTAATTGACAACTGAAATTAGGCAAACTTAGGGTGGTATTTTATAGGCCTAATTCACGGTTGTTCGCAGCCGTAAAGTATATATAAAACTAATTTAAACTCCAGTCCTCGCGAATTTATAGCGCAATCCGTAGTTTCCGGGGGCCGTTACGCCGGCGGCGGCCGACCTGGGGGTGGTTTTGGGTGGTGGAGGGGCCGCGGGCGGAATTGTTTTACTATTCGGTTATAAGTGCCGCCAACAAAATGACACATAGAAGTGGCGAAGCGTGTCCTAATAATCCACATAATAAACTCCGCCGTAATAAACGGGCGGCGGAATTACAAAGGGCCCAATAGACCGCGTCCTTTTATTTTTAACGATTGCTTCCTCCATTAGAGTCCGTCGGAGGTCCGCAGATAAAAGCTGCCAGGCAATATTGACTTTAATATTATCGCAAGGAACCGCGTCAACCCGGAACCACCCCCCAGGCAATAACTTTCTACTTACGCCAATATCGCGCGCTACAGTAATATTTTTAATACCACAATATAAAATATCTCATCGCGAAATGTATAATTCACGCCGCCACGTCTCAGAAGCGGCGGAAATTGTCGCCGGCGTAATACAGTCTCATATGTATTTTAGAAAATTATGCAAATAGCAGACATTCGTAAGGCGAGGAGCTGAATAAAACTAACAAGGGAGCTCCCGCGCGGAGTCAAAATTCTCGTGTACGTTTTTCGCCCCCCGGCAGGGGCCCCCTGGGGGACGGGCAACTTCCCTAATAAGCGGGGAGCCGGCGCAGCGCAGCGGGGGAAATTAACAATTAATTCTATTAATATTAAACAGTCCAACAGGTGCGATGGATTTCCTATGCCGCATTCTGATATGCAAATAAGACGTGTCAGAGATCGATTGCTCTGGGAGGCGGATTAATTAGTCTCTGATTGCGCGCATCTCATTACTGGGAATCTGTACAGGAAATAGATGCAGCACATACAAAGCCAATTGCGGAAATTAACATGTAATTATTTATTACATTCACGCCCACAAATTCTTGAACCTTGATTTTAAATATCTTTATATTATTTATTTTCCAATACCTAACCCATACTTGGTCAATGTAGAAAGTTATCCTTTCGATTATCTCACTTATTTAATACAGAAACTATCAAATTTTCAATAGACTAGGTTTAGGTGTACTGAACACAAATCTAATATGAAATATGCTATTAAAAAAGTTTCGGAAATTTCAGTAATAGCTAACCCATACTTGTCAATTGAGAAGGTTAAGTGTTTGTATTTCTCCCTTATTTAATACTGAAACTTTGTCAAATTTTCCGTAGAATTAGTTTCAGGTGTACTGTACACGAATCTACTATCATATTTGCATACTGAAATTTCAGTAATAGGTCATCCATACTTGTCAATTGAGAAAGTTAAATGTTTGATGTTCTCCCTTATTTATTGCTAAAACTTTGTCAAATTTTCAATAGAATTCGCTTCAGGTGTATGGTACACGAATCTAATATCAAATTTGCAAATAATAATTTTTCAGAAATTTCAGTAGTAGCTAACCCATACTTGTCAGTGCAGATCGTTATATGCTTGCTTTTTCACGTATTTAATACTGAAACTTTGTGAAATTTTCAGTAGAAGTAGTTTCAGGTGTACTGTGAACGAATCTAATATCAAATTTGCAAATAATAAACTTTCAGAAATTTCAGTAATAGGTCATCCATACTTGTCAATTGAGAAAGATAAGTGTTTGATGTTCTCACTTATTTAATACTGAAACTTTGTCAAATTTTCAGTAGCATTAGTTTTAGGTGTACTGTACACGAATCTAATATCAAATTTGCAAATAATAAATTTTTAGAAATTTCAGTAGTAGCTAAACCATACTTGTCAATGCAGATCGTTTTTTTTTTCTTGCTTTTTCACTTATTTAATACTGAAACTTTGTCAAATTTTCAGTAGAATTAGATTCAGGTGTACTGCACACGAATCTAATATCAAATTGGCAAATAATAAATTTTCAGAAATTTCAGTAATAGGTCATCCATACTTGTCAATTGAGAAAGTTAAGTGTTTGATGTTCTCCCTTATTTAATACTGAAACTTTGTCAATTTTTCAGTAGAATTAGTTTCAGGTGTACTGTGCACGAATATAATTTCAAATTTGCAAATATTAAATTTTCAGAAATTTCAGTAATAGGTCATCCATACTTGTCAATTGAGAAAGTTAAGTGTTTGATGTTCTCCCTTATTTAATACTGAAACTTTGTCAAATTTTCAGTAGAATTAGTTTCAGATGTACTGTGCACGAATGTAATTTCAAATTTGCAAATATTAAATTTTCAGAAATTTCAGTAATAGGTCATCCATACTTGTCAACTGAGAAAGTTAAGTGTTTGATGTTCTCCCTTATTTAATACTGAAACTTTGTCAAATTTACAGTAGAATTAGTATCACGTGTACTGTACACGAATCTAATTTAAAATTTGCATATAATAAATTTTCAGAAATTTCAGTAATAGGTCATCCATACTTGTCAATTGAGAAAGTTAAGTGTTTGATGTTCTCCCTTATTTAATAATGAAACTTTGTCAAATTTTCAGTAGAATTAGTTTCAGGTGTACTGTACACAAATCTTATATCAAATTGGCAAATAATAAATTTTCAGGAATTTTAGTAATAGGTCATCCATTCTTGGCAATTGAGAAAGTTAAGTGTTTGATGTTCTCCCTTATTTAATACTGAAACTCTGTCAAATTTTCAGTAGAATTAGTTTCAGGTGTACTGTACACGAATCTAATATCAAATTTGCAAATAATAAGTTTTCAGAAATTTCAGTAATAGGTCATCCATACTTGTCAATTGAGAAAGTTAAGTGTTTGATGTTCTCCCTTATTTAATACTGAAACTTTGGCAAATTTTCAGTAGAATTAGTTTCAGGTGTACTGTATACGAATCTTATATCAAATTTGCAAATAATAAATTTTCAGAAATTTCAGTAATAGGTCATCCATACTTGTCAATTGAGAAAGTTAAGTGTTTGATGTTCTCCCTTATTTAATACTGAAACTTTGTCAAATTTTTAGTAGGATTAGTTTTAGGTGTACTGTATACGAATCTTATATCAAATTTGCAAATAATAAATTTTCAGAAATTTCAGTAATAGGTCATCCATACTTGTCAATTGAGAAAGTTAAGTGTTTGATGTTCTCCCTTATTTAATACTGAAACTTTGTCAAATTTTTAGTAGGATTAGTTTTAGGTGTACTGTGCACGAATATTATATCAAATTTGGAAATAATAAATTTTTAGAAATTTCAGTAGTAGCTAACCCCCACTTGTCAGTGCAGAACGTTATATGCTTGATTTTTTCATTTATTTAATACTAAAACTTTGTAAAATTTGCAGTACAATTAGTTTCAGGTGTACTGTACACGAATCTAAAATCAAATTTGCATATAATATATTTTCAGAAATTTCAGTAATAGGTCATCCATATTTGTCAATTGAGATAGTTAAGTGTTTGATGTTCTCCCTTACTTAATACTAAAACTTTGTCAAATTTTCAGTAGAATTAGTTTCAGGTGTACCGTGCACGAAACTATTATCAAATTTGCAAATAATAAATTATCAGAAATTTCAGTAATAGGTCATCCATACTTGTCAATAGGAAAAGTTAAGAGTTTGATGTTCTCCCTTATTTAATACTGAAACTTTGTAAAATTTTCAGTAAAATTAGTTTCAGGTGTATTGTGCACGAATGTTATATTAAATTTGCAAATAATAAATTTTCAGAACTTTCAGTAATAGGTCATCTATACTTGTCAATTAAGAAAGTTAAGTGTTTGATGTTCTCCCTTATTTAATACTGAAACTTTGTCAAATTTTCAGTAGAATTAGTTTCAGATGTACTGTGCACGAATGTAATCTCAAATTTGCAAATATTAAATTTTCAGAAATTTCAGTAATAGGTCATCCATACTTGTCAACTGAGAAAGTTAAGTGTTTGATGTTCTCCCTTATTTAATACTGAAACTTTGTCAAATTTACAGTAGAATTAGTATCACGTGTACTGTACACGAATCTAATTTAAAATTTGCATATAATAAATTTTCAGAAATTTCAGTAATAGGTCATCCATACTTGTCAATTGAGAAAGTTAAGTGTTTGATGTTCTCCCTTATTTAATAATGAAACTTTGTCAAATTTTCAGTAGAATTAGTTTCAGGTGTACTGTACACAAATCTTATATCAAATTGGCAAATAATAAATTTTCAGGAATTTTAGTAATAGGTCATCCATTCTTGGAAATTGAGAAAGTTAAGTGTTTGATGTTCTCCCTTATTTAATACTGAAACTCTGTCAAATTTTCAGTAGAATTAGTTTCAGGTGTACTGTACACGAATCTAATATCAAATTTGCAAATAATAAGTTTTCAGAAATTTCAGTAATAGGTCATCCATACTTGTCAATTGAGAAAGTTAAGTGTTTGATGTTCTCCCTTATTTAATACTGAAACTTTGTCAAATTTTCAGTAGAATTAGTTTCAGGTGTACTGTGCACGAATCTAATATCAAATTTGCATATAATAAATTTTCAGAAATTTCAGTAATAGGTCATCCTAACTTGGTAATTGAGAACGTTAAGTGTTTGATGTTCTTCCTTATTTAATACTGAAACTTTGGCAAATTTTCAGTAGAATTAGTTTCAAGTGTACTGTAGACGAATTCAATATCAAATTTGCAAATGATAAATTTTCAGAAATGTCAGTAATGGGTCATCAATACTTGTCACTTAAGAAAGTTAAGTGTTTGATGTTCTTCCTTATTTTTTACTGGAACTTTGTCGAATTTTTGGTAGAATTAGTTTTAGGTGTGTACACGAATCTAATATCAAATTTGCAAATAATAAATTTTAAAAAATTCAGTAATAGATCATCCATAATTGTTAATTGAGAAAGTTAAGTGTTGGATGTTCTCCTTTATTTAATACTGAAACTTTGTCAATATTTCAGTAGAATTAGTTTTAGGTGTATGGTACACGAATCTAATATCAAATTTGCAAATAATAAATTTTCAGGAATTTTACTAGTAGCTAACCCATACTTGTCAGTGCAGAACGTTATATGCTTTATTTTTTCACTTATTTAATACTGAAACTTTGTCAAATTTTCTGTAGAATTAGTTTCAGGTGTACTGTACACGAATCTAATATCCAATTTTCAAATAATAAATTTTCAGAAATTTCAGTGATAGGTCATCCATACTTGTCAATTGAGAAAGTTAAGTGTTTGATGTTCTCCCTTATTTAATACTGAAACTTTGGCAAATTTTCAGTAGAATTAGTTTCAGGTGTACTGTATACGAATCTTATATCAAATTTGCAAATAATAAGTTTTCAGAAATTTCAGTAATAGGTCATCCATATTTGTCAATTGAGAAAGTTAAGTGTTTGATGTTCTCCCTTATTTAATACTGAAACTTTGGCAAATTTTCAGTAGAATTAGTTTCAGGTGTACTGTATACGAATCTTATATCAAATATGCAAATAATAAATTTTCAGGAATTTTACTAGTAGCTAACCCATACTTGTCAGTGCAGAACGTTATATGCTTTATTTTTTCACTTATTTAATACTGAAACTTTGTCAAATTTTCTGTAGAATTAGTTTCAGGTGTACTGTACACGAATCTAATATCCAATTTTCAAATAATAAATTTTCAGAAATTTCAGTGATAGGTCATCCATACTTGTCAATTGAGAAAGTTAAGTGTTTGATGTTCTTCTTTATTTAATACTGAAACTTTGTTAAATTTTTAGTAGAATTAGTTTCAGGTGTACTGTACACGAATCTAATATCAAATTTGCAAATAATAAATTTTTAGAAATTTCACTTATAGGTCATCCATACCTGTCAGTGCAGATCGTTATATGCTTGCCTTTTCACTTATTTAATACTGAAACTTTGTCAAATTTTCAGTAGAATTACTTTCAGGTGTACTGTGTACGAATCTAATATCAAATTTGCAAATAATAATCTTTCAGAAATTTCAGTAATAGGTCATCCATACTTGTCAATTGAGAAAGCTAAGTGCTTGATGTTGTCCCGTATTTAATAGTGAAACTTTGTCAAATTTTCAGTACAATTAGTTTCAGGTGTATTGTGCATGAATCTAAAATCAAATTTGCAAATAATAATTTTTCAGAACTTTAGTAATTGGTCATCCATACTTGTCAATTGAGAAAATTAAGTGTTTGATGTTCTCCCTTATTTAATACTGAAACTTTGTGAAATTTTCAGTAGAATTACTTTAGGTGTACTGTGCACGAATCTAGTATTAAATTTGCAAATAATAAATTTTCAGAAATTTCAGTAATAGGTCATCCATACTTGTCAATTGGGAAAGTTAAGTGTTTGATGTTCTCCCTTATTTAATACTGAAACTTTGTCAAATTTTCAGTAGAATTAGTTTCATATGTACTGTACACGAATCTAATATCAAATTTGCAAATAATAAATTTTTCAGAAATTTCAGTAATCGGTCATCCATATTTGTCAATTGAGAAAGTTAAATGTTCGATGTTCTCCATTATTTAATACTGAAACTTTGTTAAATTTTTAGTAGAATTAGTTTCAGGTGTACTGTGCACGAATCTAATATTAAATTTGCAAATAATAAATTTTCAGAAATTTCAGTAGTAGCTAACCCATAGTTGTCAGTGCAGAACGTTATATGCTTGATTTTTTCACTTATTTAATACTGAATTTTTGTCAAATTTTCAGTAGAATTAGTTTTAGGTGTACTGTACACGAATCTAATATCAAATTTTCAAATAATAAATTTTCTGAAATTTGAGTAATAGGTCGTCCATATTTGTCAATTGGGAAACTTAAGTGATTAATATTCTCCCTTATTTAATACTGAAACTTTGTCAAATTATTAGTAGAATTAGTTTTAGGTGTACTGTACACGAATCTAATATCAAATTTGCAAATAGTAAATTTTCAGAAATTTCAGTAGTAGCTAACCCATACTTGTCAGTGCAGAACGTTATATGCTTGATTTTTTCACTTATTTAATACTGAAACTTTGTCAAATTTTCAGTAGAATTAGTTTCAGGTGTACTGTACACGGATCTAATATCAAATTTGCAAATACTAAATTTTCAGAAATTTTAGTAGTAACTAACCCATACTTGTCAGTGCAGAACGTTATATGCTTGATTTTTTCACTTATTTAATACTGAAACTTTGTCAAATTTTCAGTAGAATTAGTTTTAGGTGTATTGCACACGAATCTAATATCAAATTAGCAAATAATAAATTTTATGAAATTTCAGTAATAGGTCATCCATACTTGTCAATTGAGAAAGTTAAGTGTTTGATGTTCTGCCTTATTCAATACTGAAACTCTATCAAATTTTCAATAGAATTAGTTTCAGGTGACTGTACTCGAATCAAGTATCAAATTTGCAAATAATAAATTTTCAGAAATTTCACTAATAGGTCATCCATACTTGTCAATTGAGAAAGTTAAGTGTTTGATGTTCTCCTTTATGTAATACTGAAACTTTGTCATATATTCGGAAGAATTAGTTTTAGGTGTACTGTACACGAATCTAATATCAAATTTGCAAATAATAAATTTTCAGAAATTACAGTAATAGGTCATACATACTTGTCAATTGAGAAAGTTAAGTGTTTGATGTTCTCCCTTATTTAATACTGAAACTTTGTCAAATTTTCAGTAGAATTAGTTTCATGTGTACTGTGCACGAATCTAATATCAAATTTGCAAATAATAAATTTTCAGAAATTTCAGTAATAGGGCATCCATACTTGTCAATTGAGAAAGTTAAGTGTTTGATGTTCTCCCTTATTTAATACTGAAACTTTGTCAAATTTTGAGAAGAATTAGCTTCAGGTGTACTGAACACAAATCTAATATCAAATTTGCAAATAATAAATTTTCAGAAATTTCAGTAATAGGTCATCCATACTTGTCAATTGAGAAAGTTAAGTGTTTGATGTTCTCCCTTATTTAATACTGAAACTTTTGCTTCTGTAATTTCTTACTTATGAATTGTTGTTTCAATGTGTATTTGATTGTTTCTGATGTTTTTTGTCTAGTTAAGTAATTGCCCCCGAAATATTAGTGATTAATAGTGTACCAGGGTTCCAAGGTAGAAAATGTACACATTGTTCTGGAACATCAAATAATCGTATGAAGGGAAACTTATCGTATGAAGAATTATTCATCACTCAATTTCCACAGGTCGTCCAACTCCTGTGTATACATTATGCACGACGCTGCCGAGATTTATCCGCCATGCGAGATAACAAAAGATTGCAACCTTATCCGACCCTCGCCGCCCCTCCCCATGGGCCAGCCATCCTGCAGGACTCCCTCGCGCTCCTTTTTTTCCATTAATGCATCCCCGCATAATCCGCGCGTTGCGTGGGGGGTGAAAAGGGGGCAGGCACCGTCTCGCTCACTTGTTTAATATTTTTCCAGATGGGCTGGTGATGGACAGCAGTGCCGGGACTCTGGGCCGCCGCGGTCCTAAAGGGAGCGTCGGGATGCGTAGACAGCGTAGCCTGGAGTGGCGCCAGGAGAGGGGCTACAGCTCCAGCGAGGAGGAGATCACCACCAGGCCCGTGGACAGCCACGTGTTCGCCTCGCTGCTCGCACAGGCCCAGCAGGAATACCAATGTGAGTACCGCCGCCTGCAAAAATCGATTGCCGCTGAATAATGGGCCAATTAGCGCCCGCCGCCCCCGGGAGCGGCGCACGGTTGTTAACAACTAAAAATGCGCACCGGCAATTTGCATAAATTGCGAGCGTCGCAGCGCCCTCGGGGGGGTTGGGGGCGGAAATTGAATGCGCGCAGAAGAATCGGTTATGGTGTAAGTTTCGGGGGGGGCGCCGCCCGCCCGGGGGGCGGCAATCAGGGGGGCCCTAGCAACAAGTGGTGTCATTAGACGACACAACTGAGTCAAATTGCGAGGACCAGGAGGCGCTCGTTCGGCGGGGGCAGCGCGCATTCAATTCCATATTTACATAGGCAGAGGGCCCCCGCGCGACTTGCATGCCAATTACCCGTTCGGGCTTCAATAATTGCACGCCAAATTGATTCCACGTGTGAATTCGGATACGAGCGTTTTACACGGCCCGTCACTCGGCCGTAATGCCTCCCCCATGTTGATTAGCGTCATGAATGCACTGCGAACACGGCTAATTAGGACGGCACGTCAAATGATATATCCCCGCTGCAATTGCCGATATACACACGCATATTCCATACACACTTGCCTATTAAATGATCAGATTTCTGTGTCAATACCATTGTGCGCGCCCACGTGGAATGGGGCGGGCGTTATTGTCGCCAACATCCGATACCGTTGTAGTAATGCTCTCTCATTACGCCCGTCCGTGGGGCTGTTATTAGCGTAATTAACTTATTATAAGCGCCCGTCCAGCCGCGGCTTTTTAATAATGAAACGGCCCGTCGTGCAACCGCTCATCATTTATTCACATTAATCGGCCGATATTTACCAACCGGCTTTTAATTGCGCCTCATTAACGCCGCCATAATTTTCCCTCGTTAACGCGCCGATTAATAATTCACCGCACGAAAAACCGGCCGCAATACAAACACAAAAAACTACTCGATCAAACCCCCCGCACCGAAATGATCCCATCATCTTGACCGGCCGTTAATTACCTCGCTAATTACGCCCGCCTAAACTAATCGACTTCTTAATCGTCTAATTTTTAATTTTAACGAAACGGCGCGACGCTAATTCCCGTACACGGGATTAATTAAATAAAAATCAGATCGCGGGCCGCGACCCTCGGGGGCGATAAGTAATTGCGAGCCTTTAAAGGGAAATTTAAAGCCGTTAGTTTTATGTATTTCGCGGTGAGGGGGGCACGTATCTGATCGGGAGTGGACCTACCAATTGCCCGGCAGCACGCGAGGTCGTTTAGTCCGTTGCTTTGTGGTTGTGCTGAGATTTGAGCACACCATTACTTGATAAGTATGAAAAATTGATGATACCCCTGTATTGCCTTTTATTCCAGTTTAACGTATGCACGAGTATAATATTATACATGACAGCCTATTAAACTACTGAACAAGGTGCCCCAAATTGAGTAGAGGTATACGAATATCATTCTCAATATAAAAAGATAAAAAATTGTTGTAGACAAAAAAAGTTAATCAAATGCCGAGTAAAATACTATATAATAGCCAAAACGGTATCCCAAATTGAGCAGAGATGTGTGGATATCATTCTCATTATTTAAAGATACAAAAATTCGTAATGGGCAATATTTTATGTGCTTCATAATCATTAATCTACGTGATTCAGTTTTCACTGGCAAATATTCTTAAACTCCCAATAGCGTAAATATGATTTCAAACTACTGAAAACACCGTATCATTTTTATTATTTAAAGATACAAAAATTCGTAATGGGCAATATTTTATGAGCTTCATAATCATGAATCTACGTGATTCAGTTTTCACTGGAAAATATTCTTAAATTCTCAATAGCCTAAATATGATTTCAAACAACTGAAAACCCCAGTTTTCAATTGTTGAGTCAAATGTCAAATTTCTCCGTAATTAAGATATGTAAGTATATCGAGCAGCAGTTATATGATAGCTTATTAAACTACTGAAGAAGGTGTTCCAAATTGAGCAGAGATATATGGATATCATTCTCATTATTTAAAGATACAAAAATTCGTAATGGGCAATGTTTTATGTGCTTCATAATCATGAATCTATGTGATTCAGTTTTCATTGGCAAATATTCTTAAATTCCCTATAGCCTAAATATGATTTCAAACTACTGAAAACACCGGTTTTCAATTGTTGAGTCAAATGTCAAATTTATCCGTAATTAAAATACGTATATGAAAACTGTTCGTTTCGATACGGCAAATTTATAAACAACCGGTACCTAAAAAAAACAAATTTATCCGCAATTATAAAAGATACAACTAAATATTACAAATTCCACGAGATAATCTCAACTATGAAGTCTGTTTAAATAAGTATGTAAAAATATGGCGTCCGTTTTAAAGAAGTTGCTATTAATATCCGGGAAACTATCATCTTGAATTTTATTTAACAGATAATTTCCGAGAATTATTAACAGAACCGAGATTAATAATACTATTATTACCAAATTTCTTATCTTAAACGAACGCCAAATTTAATTATACTTATACATGTATAAGTTATAGTTATAGTTTAATTATAGTTATACATTAATCATGTATAACTTATACAGGGTATCCAAGAAAAGGATACACAGCATGGGAATCTCTGAAGCCGTAAACGTTTACAAAGGTTTAATAGGAAATGCTATGTAATAAAATGTGTATTTGGAAATAACACATTTTTAACATTTTAGGGTACTCTGCTATGACAAATTACATTTAGAATATACTTTTTATATGCGCCCTAACGAAGGGTGTACATTTTTACGGGCCATATAAAAAAGAAAGTTGATGAAGGTTTCTTCGAAACGAAACGTTGTACTGAAAATTTGTAAATACTGCCCTGTAGAGCTAAAAATGTGGCAATGAGAAAGTGCTTTTTGTTTTTTTATATCTTTTCAAATGACTTCTGAAAAACATAAAAACGAAATAGCAAAATTTCGGATTAGGTCTAATATATCCGAAAGTAAGCGGAAATTTCTGATTTTCTCAACAGAATATTACTGACCAGTAAATTTTCTCAACAGAATATTACTGAGCACTAAATTGTGCAACTTTTGATGAAAACGCCATTTATAATTTAACGGCGTTTGCAACATTGACGGTTTCCGATATCCCCATGCTGTTGATTTTTATCTTAGACACCCTGTATACTAATTTCAAATTAACTGGGCAGTACAACCTTTATTGGGCTATTGGCTTTTTGCCTTTTTGCCTTGTATCACATAATTACGGAGATGTTTAACTTTTTTGGGAAACTGCGATTTTCAGTTTTCTGTTTGGCATAATTGGAAATACGTACGGATTTGTTTTAATTTCCTAACAGATTCAGAATCTGTACGCAAAACTGCTTAACATTACATACTTTGTAAAATCTCTACCTGAAATAATAACGCACTGCATAGTATTTAGATGTGTATTATTACATCACCCGGCGCCTCCACCATCTACCCCCTTCGTACTTTTTTTTTATTTTAGGGGGAATTTTAAATACTTGCCCCCAGAATCGGAATCTGCATGTGAAAATGCATAACATTGCCTAGTTTACCAAATCTTTGTCTTCAATAAAACCTCACTCCTTATAACTTGAGTTATTGAGTTATATTGAGTTGACTAAGTAATCAATGTGATTACTTACCTCCACCAAATTTCTCAGCGAATATTCTCTTTACTGATTAAGCTGGACTCAAGCTGGATCTCGAATATTCACTTTAGATACAACTAAAACTTTTTACAATTTTTTTCATTTTGTGTTTGTGACTAAAAACTGACAATGAAAAAATATAGAATAAATATAAAAAATTACAATCTCTGAAACTCTATCTCTGAAACGGTTCATTTAGGACACATGTTTATTAAGACCTTTAGGCTTATTTTGGTCTGTACTATATGTTCTGCGAATATTTGTTTTTTAACACCCTAAGGCCCATATCTATAATCCGTGCTTGAGCTTGTAAATCAAATAAATACCTTATTATACCCTTAACCCAATTATTGCTAATATATAGTTCGACTCAAATCGTATATTTGGTTGCGTATTTTGTATTTTCTATAAATGTTTATGGACTAAACGCATCCAAATGTACGACTTGAGTGGAACTCAAGCTCAAGTACGGACTATAGATATGGGTTTATATGTATCACACGCAAAACGACCATTGAAACTTTACGGAGTTCGCGTTATAGGACAAATTTGAAAAATATCCACAGGTCATGTTCAAACTATTCTTCTCATGGGAAATATTTTCCACTTTCTATCGCTTCCGGTTCGACCGGAAGTATCCATCAACTTTGTTATTTTGAATAGAACATCCTGTATATTATTGTACTTTTGGATTCCCCGTTTCATTCCCGACATCTCCATATGAATATATGTCTACTTATCTTCTATAGTTTTTGAGATAAAAAGTAATTTGTAAAATTCTGAATTCCAAAAGACGATTTGAAAAATGGCCCCGCCCCAACTTCTCTTAGTAACAAGTTATAACCAAGATTTTCATTTCAAATTATACCTAATAGGTGCCTCTATCAGTAGAATATTTGACAGCTGTCAGTTTTGATAATTAGTGTTTAAAAAATGTCAATATTTAAGTCCCCTTTTAACAACTTCATATTTAAAACTTACGTCGCTTTTTAAAAAGTTTATATTACAGTTTTTCTGTTTATTTTTATTTTATTGGTTGATTGGCATGACAATTTACTACAAGAAAGTATAACGCAACGCTTGAGTTCTTGAGTTCTTGAATTAATTCGAAATTTGTTTCCTTGCAGAATTTCTGCACGATTTAATATCACCTGAACCACTTTCAAGTGCACCATAGTTGGCTATTGTAACTTGTAATCTATATCAAATGGTGATTGATTCTCAAAAAAAAATTATTTTACAGGTACAGCTAAATAAAAAATAAAAATGGGAAATGAAATTTTATCTAATGTAAATTTGGTTTTAAGTATTTGTCAATTAATTGTCTACTTGAAAGATATACCCATCAAAAAAATACCCATCAAGATGTAGGATCTACAAGATCTTGTATTTTCAAGACCTAGTCTACAGGAATTTTGTTAAGAGTTCCCATTTGAAATTTTGCCAAACATTACAGTGCATTTTTTCAAATGCTATGCACTCCTATGTTTAGCTTAATTACGATCAGTTAATGAACATAGAAGATTTTATTATGAAACTAAAGTAGTTGTAGTTTTTGGCTGGGGATATTTTTTTAAGGGCCTCAATGGTTATCGTATTTACACTAAAAAAATTAAATAAACCAATTTTTTTTTTTTATAATAAAAATACCTACCAGTAAGTACTCCAAAAGAAGAAGAAAAAGAAGAAAACAAATCTATATAATGTAACAAAATTATATTAATTTTGATGACTTGATTCAAAAGGTATGACCCATACTTAAGGATGTGGTGTGGGATGCTATACGAAGCAAAAAAATGTTAATTGAACCTATGTCTTATTTCCAAACGTTATCTAGTTACAGAGGATTTATTTCTGTTTATCATTGTTCTGTTCAATCGAGTCATAATAGAAAATAAGTCAAATAAATGTAAACTTGTTATGACTGAATTTGAATTGTTTTCTTATTTTAATATCACGAATTATACCTTAGCGTTTGGACCTCACCATTTGCACCACCCTCTATGTCAAATTTTATTATAAACAGTCGAAATCTGGCAAATTTTCAATTGCAAATGTCAAAATTTGTTAAATGTTTAACAACTTTCTAAATTGGTAGAATTCTAAATTGAAATGAATTTTACAAAAATTGTTATTTACTTAAGGGTCAGTAACATGTCTAACTTTACACAACCCTATAATACACTCAGCACAGAGTGTCTCGTATTTCACTGTGGCTCCTCGTAAGTAACGGTTCATATTCCTGACCCTTCAGTAAATAACTATTTTTGTAAAATTCATTTCAGTAACTTTGTCTTGCAAAATCTATCCCAATATACTTTTTATGTAAAATTTAAGAAACATTTAAGAAAATCACAAATGTTGAAAACTGAAGAATAATATTCTTCTTCTGCCTATCCGGTTCGGATGTTGGCGATCATCACAATCGCATCTTGATCTTGATTTTATTTGCGGCTGTTCTAAATAACTCCGTTGTTGTTGAATTGAACCATTGCTCAATCAGGTTCTTCGGCCAAGATATACTTCTTCTGCCTGGTCCTCTGCGCCACATTAATTTGCCCTGCAGTATGAACTGCAGCAATCGATATCGTTCTCCGTTTCTCATTATATGCCCGAAGTATTCCAGCTTATGTTTTTTTTATGGTAAACAGTAACTCAGGTTCCTTCTTCATTCTTCTTATAAGAATAATATAGTAAACAATATTATAATAGTTATTTACTCGTAGGAATTGCCAACAGGTTAAACTTTGCTATTCGTGAAAAAAGTATGACTTTACTGACGAGTTTCATATAATTGTTTGTTTACGTAAATTTAAATAAATTCGATACTACATTTTATTTTGTACTAAATATACAATTGATACACTTCAATTTTAATAAGTTGACCAAAGGGTTGAAGATTTCCACATTTTATATTTCCTTTAAAATAAAGCTAGTAACACTATTTCTGTGTAGCTGTTACCTTTTTTAATAGGAATAATAAAAATTGGCATTTTTGTTAAGGCAAGAAGGTGAGAAAATTAAACCGCGATGGCAATTTTTGTCGCGCTTTTTGAACGATTTAAAAATCAGCGACCGAAAATCTTAGGCCGGGTAATGTCCAGTCAGTGACTTATAGGAAGGCTATAGGAAGCGACTTAAGCTTCGGCAAGACCCCCAGCTAGACGTCAACTTCGACCTGTTTGCGTTGTACCTACACATCTTGAACCGACCCACAGCGGCGACCTGAAGATGATTGCTGTATTGTCGGGCTTTAAGTAAAATTTGAAAAAATATGAATGCATAACTGCCCCTTGCATTTGGACATCGACCTGTTTGTGTATGTACACTTCTTGAACCGACCCACACGTCGACCTTCAGTGGCGACCTGAGCAGCTTGCTATGTTCTCAGGCTTAAAATAACAACAACAAAAAATATGATGCATAACTGGCCCAGGCATATTGTCTCAGACCATAAAAACGCTCTTAATGAAGTGCCGGTGTAAATAAGGGTGTCGTCCCGGCTCGAAGTGTGCAGTTTTTGCGATCCGGCTCGCAAAAAAAATGTATTAAATAGGTGGAAGTTTGTTTTTGTTTTGTCGTGCGGTTAGTGAATTGACGCGGCGCTTTCACAGCGGCGCTTTGATTGATAGGCGCTGCCGAGCAATAAAAGCAATAAACCTCCCGCGCCTCTCCCGCCGCCCCCCGCCGATATCACCCCTTTCCAATCAATCAAACCCCTAATGCGAGTTTAAGTTTCAGCCTCGAATTCTTCTCTAATTATCGATATGGCCGCCCGGATGTAACGGTCCGGACTATTGAACCCCGGCCCGCCCAATAATTACAGTTTTAATTGAATATTATATTGAGGCCGTTAGCCGGGATTGTTTGCCATTATCTCCGTGATAGGGGGAGCGAGCGGTCGGAGCAACAATTAAGCGCGCACTGAGTGTATCGCGTGCGGGGGCGGCTCGCCCTGCCCGTTTGACGGATTCCCTTCAATTATTAGTCGCATATCGCCCGGAATCGACGCACTCGGGCGAATTAAACTCTCGCGTGTTTTACTTTGATACGGGGGCCTGCGCGAGGGGGCCTACGCCGGGGGCGCACGCTCCCGCCCCCACGCAAGATTAATTGCTAGGTAAATTCGGCGCAAATTAGTACATCTAGTTACGTTAATGATAAATTTCAATGCACTCGCTACGTAATTGGGGCAATTACAACGCCACGAATGATCGTGGAATGTATAATTCGTAAATGTTCAATTAGTAATTTAATTTAAGCGCGATGGTACTTACTTCCGTCACATCGTTTTATTCTCCAAGGTAAATGTGCAATGGTATGGGTTTGGATCCTATGATTTTTTTTTCTGGGAAACAAGTCTAGTGCACTCTATGAACTGTTGTGTTTACGTGGGACACCCTGTATACAGTCTGTTTGATTTTTTGTAACACAGCAAATATCTTTTTATTAGTATTAAGTAAAACTTTTTATTATTTTTAACTTTTGAAGTCTTTAACTTTTTTTTTCAATCTATACTAATAACCGAGATATTTGCAGTGTCGCAATAAATCAAATACCCTGTATGCAATAATAAATAAACTGTCGATGTCTGGTACACCTAAAGCTTGTTTCATGCTTTTCTGTGTGCCTTCTTACGATTTTTCTTATTTTTTCGGTATCTGGTAATTATAAACACGTATTTTTATTATAATAGACTTGATAAATAATTTTGGCTCGTCCGCAAGTTAAAGCATCAGATGTCATCGCTTTTTATCTCTCATTAACAAGCTGCTTATTTATGTATGATCTCAAAGCCGCGCCCGCATGAAATATGTATCTAAACTCCAGGTAAAATATGCGACGAATTAGCATAAAACATACGTCAGCCTTTCGGCGGAGGGCTTACGTATAAAACGCCGCCGCTCGGGAGAGGCCTCGGAGTCGCCGGCTGAATGAAAAACATCAAAAAAGTCATTTCCTGAATCAACATGAAAGGTATATAATTCTCAGGAAACAAAACAACTGTAATAACATCGAGCAAGGCCGGCTCCCGGGGGAGCAGTTCGATCTGCGGGGCAACACAAATCGGGAACGTGGACCGTGGCCGGGTGTCGACGCTGGGACCTCATCCATCAACCCCGGGGGCGGCAGCAGCCCCCGACAACCCTCCAGCGAGTTTATTAAACCGGCGGGAAACTTAACACCTACGTACATCCGGTTTATATTGCCGAATCCGACTAAGAGCATCCGATTACTGCGCTCTAGGCTAGATGAGGATTGGGGCTCCTTTTTTTCCTTCTGGAGTTGGATGGTTATGAGCGGATAAAGGACGCCGCTTCTGGAGTCGCCGGCGCAATCAGTTTCCGTTATCATGGAGCATTACTGATCAATTTTTCGCAGTCGCCGGGATACATCGTGTATGCGGAATTCGTGTTATTCTGACCCTCCCTTTGTCCGGCCCGTTATCACCATGGCTACAGTCCTGTTGCACGGTGACGACGCCGACGCCGACGCCGCTTGTTGCTTCTTGCGTCTGGACGCCGACGCACACACACACCCCGACACACATAAACACAGTTGATTGACCGTCGCCGGGATTTGTTAACGGGGCTCCTCTAATATATTGTTTTCCCCTCGAACGGCGATGCGTTATGAAACGGACGGGCCGTGGGGCTAAAGGTTGCGCAAGACGTAACCCGTCGGGATAACACTTCGGTAATTGGAAATGTGCTGAGGCGGAATGAAATATATAAGAAACTTCGCCGCCTGTCTGATCGGGACACGTGTGATTCCGCGCCCCCGCAAGCCGCCCCACAAGCCGCCGCCCGCCGATGTATACATCACGTGCGGGGGCGGCTGCCCCCCCGCACGCCCACGGGATAAAGCCTGCAAAACCGGGGAAACATCAAACGGAAGTGATAAATGACCGGTGCCCGACTGGAAGGTAAACACTGTCCTTCGTTCCGGGGGCCGCCCGGCAAAAACTAATGATACCGAAAACAAAAACAGCACGTTAAGAATACCGCGGAGAACGAAAGACCATTACGTCTTTACGTTTTTGCACGGCCATGTATCATGACGCCGCTTGAGTTTTCCCCCGGAAATGCTGGAAATCGAAACCTACTACGGCCATTGTAACAAATTATTATTTTCGTAATACTATCACTATTATAAATGTGGGGGCAGCAATATTATATTCAAGACTCCATTCATTCTCCATCAAGATTCATCCAATTAAAGCAAAACCAGATAATTAAAAATAACATCAAGTGCACTACAATTTTATAGAATCGAATAAAAAATAAGATGATTTGTCTCAAAAATGTCTCACATGTACCTCCTACGCGTTCCACAGATGTCTCACACCTGTCGCACGACAGGAAAAAAAATCTCCCATGTACGCCCATGTACTCCCATGTAATTCTTTTAAAAAATTCCATGTTGGTCAGTAAAAGTAATGTCACTGAAATTTCTGTAAATTTATCTAATGGATATTTTGAAACTTTTATGCCTGATCTGTAAACAGTATGCCTAAACATAAATCCTCCGAAAATTTAACTACTTCTGCATCGCAAATAAATGAGAAAGTAGAGTTATTAACTTTCCGAGTTGGCCAGTAAACGTAATGTCTCAAATTTCTGAAAATTTTATGCTAGATCTGTAAACAGTAAGCCTGAAGATAATTCCTCTGAAAATTTGACTACTTGTACATCTCAATTAAGTGAGAAAATCGAGTTATAAACGTTTCTAGTTGGCCAGTAATAGTAATCAGTCACGGAAATTTCTGAAAATTTATCTAATGGATATTTTGAAATTTTTATGCCGGATCTGTATATAGTATGCCTAAAGATGAATCTTCTAAAAATTTGACTACTTGTACCTCTCAATCAAGTGCGAAAATCGAGTTATTAACTTTCCGAGTTGGCCAGTTTAAGTTATCAGTTACAGAAATTTCTGAAACTTTATCTAATGGATATTTTGAAAATTTTATGCCAGATTTGTATACAGTATACCTGAAGATAAATCCTCCGAAAATTTGACTATTTGCACATCTTAATCAGGTCAGAAAAGCGAGTTATTAACTTTCCGAGTTGGCCAGTATAAGTTATCAGTCACTGATATATCTGAAAATTTATCTTATGGATATTTAAAAAAAATCATGGCAGATCTGTATAGTGTATGCCTGAAGCTAAATACTTCAAAAATTTGACTACATGTACATCTCAATTAAGTGAGAAAATCGAGTCGGCCAGTAAAAGTAATCAGTCACTGAAATTTCTAAATATTTATCTGATGAATATTTTGAAAATTTTATGCCAGATCTGTATACAGTATGCCTGAAGATAAATACTCCGAAAATTTAACTACTTGTACGTCTCAACTAAGTGAGAAAATCGAGTGATTAACTTTCCGAGTTGGCCAGTATAAGTTATCAGTCACGGAAATTTCTGAAAATTTATCTAATGGATATTTTGAAAATTTTATGCCAGATCTGTATACAGTATGCCTAAAGATAAATACTCCAAAAATTTGACTACTTGTACGTCTTAACTAAGTGAGAAAATCGGGTGATTAACTTTCCGAGTTCCCCAGTATAAGTTATCAGTCACTGATATATCTAAAAATTTATCTTATGGATATTTAAAAAAAATTATGCCAGATCTGTATACAGTATAGCTGAAGATAAATCCTCTGAAAATTTGACTGCTGGTACATCTCAACTAAGTGAGAAAATCGAGATATTAACTTTCCGAATTGGCCAGTATAAGTTATCAGTCACTGAAATTTCTGAAAATTTATCTAATAAATATTTATCAAATTTTATGCCAGATCTATATACAGTATGGCTGAAGTTAAATCCTTCGAATATTTGACTACAAATACATCTCAACTAAGTGAGAAAATCGAGTTATTAACTTTCCCAGTCGGCCAGTGTAAGTTATCAGTCACTGAAATTTCTGAAAATTTATCTAATGAATGTTTTGAAATTTTTATACCAGATCTCTATACAGTAAGCCTGAAAAATAACCCTCCAAAAATTTGACTCCTAATACATCTCAACTAAGTGAGAAAATCGAGTTATTAACTTTCTGAGTTGACCAATAAAAGTAATGTCTGAAATTACTGAACATTTTATGGGAGATCTGTAAACAGTTTGCCTAAAAATAAATCCTCTGAAAATTTGACTACTTGTACAATTCAATTAAGTGAGAAAATCGAGTTATTAACTTTTGTAGTAAAAGTAATCAGTCACTGATATTTCTGAACATTTTTTTATGGATATTTTAAAAAATGTATGCCATATCTGTATACAGTATGCCTGACGATAAATACTTCGAAAATTTTACTACTTGTACATCTCAATTAAGTGAGAAAATCGAGTTATTTACTTTCCGAGTTTTATCTCATGGATATTTATAAAAAATTATGAGAGATCTGTATATAGTATGCCTTAAGATATGTCCTCTGAATATTTAACCACTACTATATCTCAAATAAATGAGAAAGTTGAGTTATTAACAAATTTTGTCCTGAAAACTATTATTTCTTGGAATTGTATTTAATTTTCATCTGTCTTCATTTAACAATATCCGATTGATCAACGACAAATAGTGACTTTATGCTCAAATATTAAATCAGAGTGTAGAATTTTACGAGAATTAAAAGAATTTCGAGAATTTTTATGGATTCGCAGTTTTCGATGAGTTTACTACTAGATCGTTTTCAACAAAAAATCAAAAATTTAGTAACATTCGGAAGTGTAGTAGCATCAATATAAATGTTTACAATCTTTGATTAAATATCGAAATTTGAAGAATTAATATATTTAGTTCGGAAATTTTATTGAACTGTGATATTTTTAACCAAAAGTGTAAGATTTACATAGAAAAGTTGAATTTTCATTTATGTTGCACTATATTTAAACAATTTAAAATATTTGATCACACTTTTTGGGGTACCATTTTGGAATTGCAAGTACAAAGTTTAGAAAATTTATGTGTCCGTATTTTCTCTAAATTCTTCCAATATATCCGATAGAATTTTACTAGAATTATAATACAGCTAAAATGTGCATAAATTTTAGATGCTAACAAACAATTTTTTTCAGCATGTCCGAGAGCATATATCATATCAATTAATTCATCATGTGAATAATTCATGGCGCAAAGGCAACAGGTATTACAATCTCAAATGTCAACTAATTGTTGAATATACATCTATAATTTGTTTTAACTAAGGATACTTTATTCAGATATTTTTTTAATCTCAACAAAATATAACTATTTAACTAGCCATACAACATGCATACTAAAAAATTGAGGAAATATTATGAGGAATAGAGTGGAATAAAAAAATATCTCATTCAATTTATAAAAAACGAACTATAATGATTTCAATAGATTGATCGATGTGGCTTTTATTTGTTGAAAATTCATAATTACTAATGTATGAAATAAAGTTACGCAGAAAAGATCTTTTCTTCACCTGAAGAAGCCACAGTGTGGCGAAACAATTGTCGTGAACAATAAAAAACAATTTTGAAAATTTTAAAAAGTGCGTAACTTTATTTCATACATTAGTAATAATGATTTCAAATTTATCAAGTTTGCCTGTTCAATACAAGCCACTGAAACGACCAGATTTAAAGATTTGGGTATTATTGACTAAGTACCTGTAACTATACATAACCGTTTTTCTTAATTTTTACATAGAGCCTCCGGACTATGTTTTTGTTGACCTTTGTTTTCAACATTTTTTTGAGAAAAATCTTAATAACTTGCAACCTTGTACTAAAAACGAAAATAAAAAATTGTTTTGACAATTGTGATTTAACTAAATTATGCTACAATTAAATATCCCAAATTATATAGGGTGTATATTGATTTTATCGAATATCAAACATGCTGTATAGTTGAAACTAACTTTAGTATGTGCACTTGTTGGCATGCTGAAACTTTTATTTGAAAATGTTTCTTGTATTAACAAAATTAAACGAGATATCGCAGTATTCTCCAAAAAAAAAACACGAAATGGTAATTTTTATGTCTTATTTCACTGTTTATTTGAATAATACTATAATTTTGCATTTTCCAGTAATAATTTCGCAAATTTCTATAAAAAAACATGAAATACTGAACTTTATGCCATTTTTTTTTATTTTATGATGCCATTTTAGGCAATTTTGGCAACTTGGCAACCTTGTACTAAAAACGAAAATAAAAAATTGTTTTGACAATTGTGATTTAACAAAATTATGCTACAATTAAATATCCCAAATTATATAGGGTGTATTGATTTTATCGAATATCGAACATGCTGTATAGTTGAAACTAACTTTAGTATGTGCACTTATTGGCATGCTGAAACTTTTATTTGAAAATGTTTCTTGTATTAACAAAGTTAAACGAGATATCCCAGTATTCTCAATAAAAAAAACACGAAATGGTAATTTTTATGCCTTATTTCACTGTTTATTTGAACAATACTATAATTTTGAATTTCCAGTAATAATTTCGTAAATTTTTATAAAAAAAAAACATGAAATACTGAACTTTATGCCATTTTTTTATTTTATGATGCCATTTTAGGCAATTTTTATTTCTTTTTATGTGAGTTTCTTTCACTTTTTATTTGTATAATATTATAATTTTGCATTTTACACTAAATATTTTGCAAATTTCTAGAAAAAACATGAAATGCTCAAATTTATGCCATTTTCAATTTCTGTAATGACTTTTTAGGCAGCTTTTATATCTTTCTAAGCGCTTTGTTTCACTGTTGTTTTAAATACCACTAAAGTTTTGCTTTTTCCAAAAAAATTTAACAAATTTCTATAAACAAGTTAAATGCTGAATGTTGTATCTTGCCTACTTTTGCCTTTGTAGCCAATTTTTATGATCTTCTGTGTGCCCTGTTTTTTTTTTTTGCATATTTTGCATATCTGCACGTGGTTCAAATCCTGAAAATTATGTGATTACATAGTTTTATAAGAGTTTATACAAGTTATATACAAGTTTTATATGATTCATTTGGCTGTAATTTAACGAACTGGACATTACGTATGGGATGAATATTGATATGAAAAATATATTTTTCTAAATAAAATACAAATAATTGAGAAAATATTATTATATAAATATATATGTGTGTATATAAATATAAAGATTGTTTATATATATATATATATATATATTATTATGATTACCGATTGTTGTCTATTGGGTGAGTCGTCTATAAATTCTTCTTCTTTATCTTGATATCTTTAAGATACTATTCTATTCCTTCGTTTTTGAAGCGAACGGTGATCGTTTTTCACTGTTTTTCTTCACGTGTGAAAATGCGTCGTAGTGTGTCGAAACTGCTTTTCCCATGCTACAACATGGCAACATCAGCTCGATTTGGATAATAATGGACTCCCCGTAGCTCTTCAATTAAGTAATGCATTTTGGGACAACTTTTATGCCCTTTAGCACTGTTTATTTGAATAATACTATAATTTTGCATTTTCCACTAATTATTTCGTAAATTTCTATAAAAAACATGAAATGCTCAAATTTATGCCATTTTCAATTTCTGTAATGACTTTTTAGGCAGCTTTTATATCTTTCTAAGCGCTTTGTTTCACTGTTGTTTTAAATACCACTAAAGTTTTGCTTTTTCCAAAAAAATTTAACAAATTTCTATAAACAAGTTAAATGCTGAATGTTGTATCTTGCCTACTTTTGCCTTTGTAGCCAATTTTTATGATCTTCTGTGTGCCCTGTTTTTTTTTTTTGCATATTTTGCATATCTGCACGTGGTTCAAATCCTGAAAATTATGTGATTACATAGTTTTATAAGAGTTTATACAAGTTATATACAAGTTTTATATGATTCATTTGGCTGTAATTTAACGAACTGGACATTACGTATGGGATGAATATTGATATGAAAAATATATTTTTCTAAATAAAATACAAATGATTGAGAAAATATTATTATATAAATATATATGTGTGTATATAAATATAAAGATTGTTTATATATATATATATATATTATTATGATTACCGATTGTTGTCTATTGGGTGAGTCGTCTATAAATTCTTCTTTATCTTGATATTAAAATCCTATTCTATTCCTTCGTTTTTGAAGCGAACGGTGATCGTTTTTCACTGTTTTTCTTCACGTGTGAAAATGCGTCGTAGTGTGTCGAAACTACTTTTCCCATGCTACAATATGGCAACATCAGCTCGATTTCGATAAAAATGGACTCCCCGTAGCTCTTCAATTATGTAATGCATTTTGGGACAACTTGTATGCCCTTTAGCACTGTTTGTTTGAATAATACTATAATTTTGCATTTTCCACTAATTATTTCGTAAATTCCTATAAAACACATGAAATGCTCAAATTTATGCCATTTTCAATTTTTGTAATGTAAATCTCAACCGATTTTATTTCTGCGACTTGCATCGGCTAAAGCTCGTTAGGGCGCATTGAACAAGTGCACGTTTTTAGGCAGTTTTTATGTCTTTGTAAGTACTTTTTTCACTGCTTTTTTTAATGACGGTAACATTTTGCTTTTTCCATAATTTTTTTACAAATTTCTTAATCAAATTAAATGCGGAATGTTGTACCTTGCCTACTTTTGCCTTTATAGTCAATTTTTATGCTCTTCTAAGTGCCTTGTTTTTTATTTTGGCATATTTTGCATATCTGTACTTGATTCAATTCCTGAAAACCATGTGATTTTTATGATTCAATTATATAAGATATTATAGTGCCATTATAAGGTTTATATGAGTCAATTTACTGTAATTAAATGAACTGAGTGTCTCGTTTTTTATTATCGCATATTTTGCATATCTGCACTTGATTTAAATCCTGAAAATCATGTGATTTTTATAATTCAATTATACATACATACATACATACACACATACATACATATATATATACATCCATACATACATACATATATACATACATACATACATACATACATTCATACATACATACATACATACATACATACATACATACATACATACATACATACATAATCCTTCCTCTTGTACCTTACGGTGTCGAGGTGTCGTGGCAGTAGTTTCTCCACCGACGACGATCAGTAGCCAACTTCTCTGCTTGTCTTCATTCAGTTTTCTTCGTCAGTAAGACTTTGGCTACTTAACTGTTCCACGTTCTTTTGGGCCTGCCTCTTGTTCTCTTCTTATTCTTTCCTAGCTTCCATGTCACTTTCACTTTTCTGTTTTCGTCCATTCTAACCATATGTCCAAACCACATTAGTTGTCGCGTTTCTACTGTCTTTAATAAAGATTTTACATTGAGCTGCTCTCTTATTAGGTTATTGTTGGCCAGTTTAAGTCACTGAAATTTCCGTTTTACCATTCGGTGCAAACTGAACATGTTGTAACTGAACTGAATTGAATACTAACCTCCGAAATTGCATGTTTATATGTGACAAGAATGGGGTTATTATTTATGAGTGTTCGCGTGGTGATTAAAATGCAAAAATTCATAAAATTCCGTCTTCAATTTCGCTGCTGATGCAACATGCAAACAGCGACGTGGGCGAGAGCCGAGATTTCGGTATTAAAACTGCATTCCGGCTATTAATTCCCATTCTTCCGGCCATGCATTATTTAAGGCCGGCGCGAGCCTGAAAAATGTATCAAATGTATTTTGCATGAATGCATAAATAACGGCGCGCGTGTGCGTCCCCCGGCAGGCGGCGCTCGTGCATGTGTGCGTGGGTGTGTGCATGTGTGTATCTAGTTCCTATTCAGCGTGCGGAATGGGGCCTCGGATTAGATTTAACAAGTTTAGCAAGATTTCGTCCATATCCCGCTGTTCGCATAAAAGCTCAAGTTTTAGTGGGAGCGCTTCCAACAACACTGGCTGGTACGTGTGTGGTGTTAGGATCATCTCATCACGGAGCCCCGAGACGTGCCCGCGCTATCTTTAATTACCGGGGAATAGCAGCGTCCGAGCGGCGGAAAAATGTGGGGGGCGGTTGGGGGATGAATTTTCGCAAGACGTAACAAACAAAGCGGCGTGATTCGGCCCATTAATTATACAAGGGAAGGAATGATAAAGCGGCGGCGGAAGAGGCCGCATCGAACGCCCCCGGCCAAACGTAAATATATAAGCGTTTATTCCCCGCGACGCATTTAACTGGGAGAGGGTATCGCCGGGCGGCGGCAGGAAAAACGCGCAAAACGAGAGTTTATTTCTTAAAGAGATCATAAAATTTTCGGATGGTTTAATGCGAATCCGGAAAATTTACCGCCGAGCGGCGCGGATGTTTTATTGCGGCGGGTACAGATTCGGATCGCGCATTAAATAATCGCCGCTTCCCGGGGGCGGCTGGCGGTTACGCTCGCGTAACTCGCTCACGGGAATTAGTTGAAATATTAGAGATTTCGGCGGCGGTCCGCCCCCCTCGGACCCCACGGCGCCGGCGGCGGTGTTTGCGGAAATCCGCGCCGCCCCCGTGCCGCAGGTGTTCGCCCGTCGTTCACCTTTGGCTCCGACGACCCGGCCGCGTTTTATTACGTCCCCCCACGAATCCGACGTTTAATTTTCTCCAGGTCTCATGCGGCCTCGCCCGGCCATAAATGGAAATTGGCCCCCACGTATCGCCGCCCCCCACGTTATTGTTTCGGAGATACCAAAAACGAATGCCATCCCCATGCTTCCGGTCCGGACCGCTCCTGGGGGCGGCACGTGTAATTTATTCACCACCATAATGGTGCATCCCAGCGTAACATATTTATATGCACCTTATGTGCGTGAGCCTTCCTGCGTTATTAATTACGCAATCCTGGTTGGTATGTAAGTATATTAAGTTGGAACCATTTTTTCCCATCTTCAAATACTAGGTAATACTAGGCAAAATATGTTACTTAATACGTGATATTTTGTCAAAATTGACATTAATTATTGACACAATAAATAATTTCAATATTGATAATTAATATTGAAATGTTAACACAATTAACATTTCTCTTATAACCGGAAATTTCAATTATATCTTGGATTATAATAGAAATCTAGTAATATTACAGTAATCTAATTCTAAGACTTATTAGATTTTAGTAATAATCTACTAATCTAATTCAAGTAATATTCTAGTAATGTAATAATATCCTAGTAATTTTGTAATGTTCTAATAATACGTGAGCAGTAAGTAGTTATTATTTAAGCCACCAATGCTTAAACAAATGTAAGTGTAGTGCGGTGCTCAAAATAATGTTGAACAAATCCGATCGTCAATGATACATAGACGAAGCAAGAACTGAAACTAGTCCTGCAAAGCACTGCACTACACTATTAAAATCTTATCGCCACCTCCAGCATTCAATTTTGATATTATGCCGTGGACAATCGAGTGGCCCCCTAAGCCCTGGGGCCGAGGCGGCCCCTCGCGGCCCCGCCGCCCCCGCCGGCCGCCTACAAGCCGAATTAAAGACGGCTGGCGCGCGTGCACGGCGCCTCCCGGGGGCAAACAACTCAAGATTGAATATGAAAATTTAATCAGGTAATTTCATAGGGGATGACGCTCCGATGCTCCACTAGAAATTGTGTACGCGCGGCGGCGGCGCTGCTCCTTTCCTCGGCTGGGGGCGGCCGCCGCCCCCAATTCCGGGCCCGCGTGCCCCGTAATTAAACTGGATCCGTGCGAAATTGGAAATTAGCCGATCACCGGCGGTCGCCCGCTCGACGGGAAAATCGGCGGCGATTTTCACCCCGCGCGCGGAAAAATAATTGCCGGTGACGTGGCGAAGGAAGTTCTAAAGGGTACCATCCGAAGCCACACATGCAGAGGCAGCTGGTGAAATATTTAGTAGGACCGCTTAGGTTAAAGCCACTATTTCAGTAAGAATTAATGTATAAATTGATTTTCGCTCAATAGATTGTAATATACAGGGTGATTTTTTTAGCTCACCAACAACTTTCAGAGATGAAAGCGCATGTGATATTAAGAAGTTTATATAAACTATCCTATATCCTATCCTATCCTATCCTATCCTATCCTATCCTAATTTATTGTAAATTTGTAAATTATTATTAAACTTTGTAATTATTAATTACAAGACTTCAAAGTATTGTTTAGTCACCAGGTATAAAAATGTAATTGAGTATTTCCTATCACCCACACCGTACTGATAAATTATTTTCTCATAAGTTTGGAGTGACAATAATTTAGGGTAGATATTATTAGAGTATTATAGACAACTGACAACTGTGACACTTTCCAATTTGCCGTAGGAGGGAAGTAAATCAACCCTGAATATTTATAAATATCCGATCAACTCGGAAAGTTAAGCATTGGATTTTCTCACTTATTTAATACATATTCAACTTCATGTTGTCAGAGGAATTATCTTCGGACATTGTGTATGCAAAACTGGCATATTTTTTTTTAAATATACATTAGATAAATTTTCAGAAATTTCAGTGACTGATAAATTTTACTGGCCAACTCGGAAAGTTAACAACTCGATTTTCTCACTTATTTGAGACATACTAGTAGTCAAATTTTCAGAGGATTTATCTTCAGGCATACTGTATACTGATCTGGCATAAAATTTTCAAGATATCTATTAGATAAATTTTCAGAAATTTCAGTGACTGATTACTTTTACTGGCCAACTCGGAAAGTTAATTACTGTATTTTCTCACTTAATTGAGATGTCCAAGTAGTCAAATTTTCGGAGAATTCATCTTCAGGCATACTGTATACAGATCTGGCATAAAAATTTCAAAATATCCATCAGATAAATTTTCATAAGTTTCAGTGACTGATAACTTTTACTGCCAACTCGGAAAGTTAACAACTCGATTTTCTCACTTATTTGAGAGATACTAGCAGTCAAATTTTCAGAGGATTTATATTCAGGCATACTGTATACAGATCTGGCATAAAATTTTCAAAATATCCATAAGATAAATTTTCAGAAATTTCAGTGACTGACTACTTTTTCTTGTCAACTCGAAAAGTTAATAACTCGATTTTCTCACTTAATTGAGATGTACAAGTAGTCAAATTTTTGTAGGATTTATTTTCAAGCATACTGTATACAGATCTGGCATAAAATTTTCAAAATATCCATTAGATAAGTTTTCAGGAATTTCTGTGACAGATATAGCAATATCTGTGAACTAAGAAAGTTATCTGATCGATTTTCTCACTTATTAACTTCATTACATTCGTCAAATCTTTAGAGGATATATCCTCAGGCATACTGTATCCAAATCTGGCTTGAAATTTTCAAAATATCCATTAGATAAGTTTTCAGGAATTTCTGTGACAGATATAGCAATATCTGTGAACTAAGAAAGTTATCTGTTCGATTTTCTCACTTATTTACCACATTTTATTCGTCAAATATTCAGAAGATATATCCTCAGGCATACTGTATCTAAATCTGGCTTGAAAATTTCAAAATATCCGTTAGACAAATTTTCAGGAATTTTAGTGACAGAAATAGCGATACCTGTCAACTGGGAAAGTTATCTGTTCGATTTTCTCACTTAATTACTTCATTACATTCGTCAAATTTTTAGAGGATATATACTCAGGCATACTGTATCCAAATCTGGCTTGAAATTTTCAAAATATCCATTAGACAAATTTTCAGGAATTTCAGTGACAGATATAGCGATACCTGTCAACTGGGAAAGTTATCTGTTCGATTTTCTCACTTATTTACTTCATTACATTCGTCAAATTCTCAGAGGATATATCCTCGGGCATACTGTATCCAAATATCTGGCTTGAGAATTTCAAGAAAACCATTAGACAAATTTTCAGGATATTTAGTGACAGATATAGCAATGTCTGTCAACTGGGAAAGTTATCTGTTCGATTTTCTCACTCATTTGCTCCATTACATTCGTCAAATTTTCAGAGGATATATCCTGAGGCATACAGTATCCTAATCAGGCTTGAAAAATTCAAAATATCCATTTGACAAATTTTCAGGAATTTCAGTGACAGATATACCTGTCAACTGGGAAAGTTATCTGTTCGATTTTCTCACTTATTTACTTCATTACATTCATAAAATTTTCAGAGGATATATCCTCAGGCATACTGTATCCAAATCTAGCTTAAAATTTTCAAAATATCCATTAGGCAAATTTTCAGGAATTTCAGTGACAGATATAGCGATACCTGTCAACTGGGAAAGTTATCTGTTCGATTTTCTCACTCATTTACTTCATTACATTCGTCAAATTTTCAGAGGATAAATTCTCAGGCATACTGTATCCAACTGTGGCTTGAAATTTTCAAAATATCCATTAAACAAATTTTCAGGAATTTCAGTAACAGATATAGCGATACCTGTCAACTGGGAAAGTTATCTGTTCGATTTTCTCACTCATTTACTTCATTACATTCGTCAAATTTTCAAAGGATATATCCTCAGGCATACTGTGACCAAAACTGGCTTGAAATTTTTAAAATATCCATTAGACAACTTCTTAGGATTTTCAGTGACAGATATAGCGATACCTGTCAACTGGGAAAGTTATCTGTTCGATTTTCTCACTCATTTACTTCATTACATTCGTCAAATTTTCAGAGGATAAATTCTCAGGCATACTGTATCCAACTGTGGCTTGAAATTTTCAAAATATCCATTAAACAAATTTTCAGGAATTTCAGTAACAGATATAGCGATACCTGTCAACTGGGAAAGTTATCTGTTCGATTTTCTCACTTATTTACTTCATTACATTCGTCAAATTTTTAGAGGATACATCCTTAGGCATACTGTGACCAAATCTGGCTTGAAATTTTCAAAATATCCTTTAGACAAATTTTCAGGAATTTCAGTGACAGATATAGCGATACCTGTCAACTGGGAAAGTTATCTGTTTGATTTTCTCACGTATTTACTTCATTACATTCGTCAAATTTTCAGAGGATATATCCTCCGGCATACTGTATCTACATATGACATAAAATTTTCAAAATATTCATTAGACACATGTTCAGAAATTTCAGCGTCTGATTTATTATTTTGGCCAACTCGGAAAATTAATAACTAGATTTTCTCACTTATTTGAGATGTACAAGTAGTCAAAGTTTCGGAGGATTTATCTTCAGCCATACTGTATACAGATTTAGCATTAAAAATATATATATCCATTAGATAACTTTTCAGAAATTTCAGTGACTGATTACTTATACTAACCAACTCGGAGAGTTAAAAACTTGATTTTCTCACTTAGTTGAGATGTACAAGTAGTCAATTTTCGGAAGATTTATCTTTAGCCATACTGTATACAGATCTGGCATAAATTTTTTAGAAATTTCAGTGAAATTACTTTTACTGTCTAACTCGGAAAGTTACTGACCCGATTTTCTCACTTAATTGAGATGTAAAAGTATTCATATTTTCGGAGTATTTATCTTCAGGCATACTGTATACAAATCTGGCATAAAATTTTCAAAATATCCATTAAAGAAATTTTCAGAAATTTCAGTAAACGATTACTTTTACTAGCAAACTCGAAAAGTTAATAACTCGATGTTCTCACTTATTTGAGCCATACAAGAGGAGGAAATTTTCGGAGGATTTATTTTCAGGTATACTGTACAGAGATCTGGCAAAAAAAAATGAAAAGATTAATTAGATAATTTTTCAGAAATTTCAGTGACTTATACTGGCCAACTCGGAAAGTTAACAACTCCATTTTCTTACTTATTTGAGACATACTAATGGTCAAATTTTCAGAGGATATATCATTAGGCATGCTGAATACAAATTAGGCATAAAATTTTCAATACATCCATCAGATAAATTTTCAGAAATTTCAGTGCAAGATTACTTATACTGGCCAACACGGAAAGTTAATAACTCGATTATCTCACTTAATTTGAGGCATACTAGTGGTCAAATTTTCAGAGGATTTATCATTAGGCATACTGTATACAGATCCAGCATAAAATTTTCAAAATATCCATTAGATAAATTTTCAGAAATTTCAATGACTGATTACTTTTAATGGCCAACACGGAAAGTTAAGGGGGAACGCACTTACTCATTTCTTATGGAGTTTTTAACGATTTTTCATGAGACATTGAGCGACAATGAGGCTCGATTTAATAATTTAAAAATATCCATGACCAACCTGAAGTATCTGAGAAGTTCCCTATTGAAGCCGATTTTTGAAAAAAATATTTTTTGGCATGAAAAAAAAATGTTGAAAATTGTGAATTATTAACTGTATTTCTACATGCTATTTCAACGTTTCAAACTATTAAATTAACAAAAACGCTCTATAGGGAACACCGCACATCTATTATCTACAAATACATATAATTAACAGCAAAATTGACAATGCCATTTTCCTGTAATATCTCATGAAAAACCTCGGTAATTTGAGGTCGCGTTACTAGGCATTCGGAAGACGCGCCTACAATTGTCCCTCTCGCACGGTTCGCACTACAATCGACAACGACAATGTATTTCAGATAGCGTCAAATATATTTCAGAAAACGTAAAATGAATTTCATGAGAGTGATACTTTTTTAGTGTAGATGTGAAAATATTTTCACATCTAGAGAAGAAAATTAACACGTAAAATTAAATGGAAACATACATTCATTTCTATGGAAACGACTTTTGAAACATTAATTTCAGTAATTTGCATTGTGACTGTGACAGTTGATTTTGAATTAAATTGAACTTGAAAATTTTCAACTTGAAAGTACTCTAATATCTAATATTTTATAAACTGCAATATCGTAGAAAAAAATAGGATTTCTTACTCGAGATAAAATGCGTTTTTTTTTCATCTGTGGACTTTCGCCACAAAAAAGGGTGTTTTCTGAATTACAATTGACTGATTTGAATTACATTTGATGCTTTCTGAAATACAATTGACCAATCTGTATTACATTTAATGCTTTCCGAATTACAATTGAAAAAGGTGTAAGTGATTAGGGTTTTTTTTTAAATAAATCTAAAATCAATTATTTAAACAAAAATCATCAGTCAGTTTTTACCAGGGTAAATGTGATTTAAATCAATTCATTTGCATCATGATATAAATTATTATAACAATATTTTTTTTTTTTTATAAATCGGTTGATTTTGTTTTGTCACATTGAAGCGTGGTCAAATTTTGTAATCATGCGAAAAAAAGGGACCTGTTTTGGCATCCCATGAACAAGAATTGATGATTCAAAACCATTCCATGTACCATGTGATGGACAAAAAATGTGATGGACTCTATAGTTACATTATATTTTGAATTATTCACCTATTGGAATGCATAAACAGTGTTAAAGCAATGATTAATTTAAAAAAAAATCAATGTTGATTTAAATCAATGATTTATATAAAAAAAAACAATTGATACACAAACCCTGGTTGTTAGTATTCAAAATGTAAATGGAAAAAATATATTTATAATATCTCTACCTTATTTTCGCAAGCAATACTTTTCTGCTTCTTCACCAAGAACACAGAGATAATTTGGATATCTTTCCCATATTCACTACACAATAAATCACAATTCTCAAGTAACACAATTCTGCAAATAGTGCGCCAGGGAGTTATGTAACTCGCCCATATGAAGCTCCACGATACACCATCGGACCACGTCAGCAGTTCACCTAACGCAGAGCATATGGCCTGCTAGCGAATATCCTTTGTGTGGCACACCCTGTACATACCGGGTGTATATTTCAAAACAAGCCAAGTTTAAACATTAGAATGCAAGTTAACTTGATTTAAGAAAAAAAAACACTTGATTGATTTTTCGAGGGGGAAATTTAAAAACAACTTTTTAAAGTCAAATAAATTTTGAGTGTCACCCCCTCCTCCATACCCACCACCACTTTAAAATTTCAAATGGCACCGACACCTTGCAATACCTCATTTTAAAGCTTTAAAAACCTAATCTAGAGGCGTGAAATTAAATATGTTCGTCCACACGTTTTGGAAAAAATATAAATCTGAAAAATTCCAAAACAATTACATTGAACGAAGTTCCTTTCTATGCAACAAAAAAACATATATTTTCAGATATTTAAAATTCAAGTAACATGGTTTTTAACATCTACCTCGAAAACTGATTCGACTTGTTTTTTTTTGTTTCATTGAATACATAATACATTCGATACATTCGTTCGATATAATTTTTTTCCTAAAGTTATGGACAAAAATCTATTTTTATCACGCCTCTACATTTGTTCTTTTAAGCTTTAAAATGAGGTATCGCAAGGTGGTGGTGCCTTTTGAAACTTCAAAGTGGGGGTGGCTAGGCAGGAGTGGGTAATATCAGAGCCGAAAATCGAAAATATGAATTGATTATTTAATTCACATTACTTAGTTATTAATTTAGTAAAGTCAGATTCCCCATCCGCCACAGTGTGCGGCGCGGTGATAATTCCTATGTAGGAAGGCGGCCGCCGCTTTATCCGTTTGTCGGTGAAATGCCGCCGCCTTCGAAGCCCCCCCACCCCAGATTTAGTAAAAAAAAGTAAGGCGGTATTTACCGAAAAATACGATGCCCTCCGAGTGTCATAGCTATTACAACATTCCCAATAAAGTGTAAACATAACGTCGCTCTAAGCGAATTATTATTCATCTGACTGACTATAGGATCTCTAAAGCAAGTAATTGATATGCATTGTGCACAAGTGAGGTAGAGATGAAAAATATTATATTTTAAATTTTGTACTACGTCCGATGCACGTCTGGATGTGTTGGAAACATTATTCAATAATTGAAAAGTCGCCAGCAAAAATAAAGTGCGTTCCCCCTTAATAACTCGATTTTCTCACTTATTTGGGACAGACTAGTAGTCAAATTTTCAGTAGATTTAACTTTAAGCGTACTATATACAGATCTGGCATAAAATTGTCAAAATACCTTTAGAAAAAATTTCAGAAAAATCGGTGTCAGATTACTTTTACTGGCCAATTTGGAAAGTTAACAACTCGATTTTCTCACTTATTTGAGACACACTAGTGGTTTAATTTTTAGAGGATTTATCTTCAGGCATACTGTATACAGATCTGGTATAAAATTGTCAAAGTAGCAATTGGAATTTTTTTCAGAAATTTCAGGGGCTGATTACTTATACTGGCCAACACGGAAAGTTAATAACTCGATTATCTCACTTAATTTGAGGCATACTAGTGGTCAAATGTTCAGAGGATTTATTTCCAGGCATACTGTATACAGATCTGGCATACAATTTTCAAAATATCCATTGGATAAGTTTTCAGAATTTTCAGTGACAGATAACTTATACTGGCCAACACGGAAAGTTAATAACTCGATTTTTTAACTTATTTGAGACAGACAAGTAGTCAAATTTTCAGTGGAATTATCTTTAAGCGTACTATATACAGATCTGGCATAAAAATTTAAAATATCCATTAGATAAATTTTAAGAAACATTGGTGTGAGATTACTTTTACTGGCCAATTTGGAAAGTTAACAACTCGATTTTCTTACTTATTTGAGACACACTAGTGGTTAAATTTTCAGGGGTTTCATCTTAGGGCATACTGTATACAGATCTGGCATAAAATTTTCAAAATACACTTTAGATATATTTTCAGAAATATCAGTGACTGATAACTTATATTGGTAAACTTGGAAAGTTAATCATTCAATTTTCTCACTTATTTAAGACATAATAGTTGTCAATTTTGTAGAGGATATATCTTAGGGCATACTGTATACAGATCTCACATAACATTTTCAAAATATTCATTAGATACATTTTCAGAAATTTAATAACTCGATTTTCTTCCGTATTTGAGACATCTAGTGCTCAAATTTTCAGGGGATTTATCTTCATGCATACTGTATACAGATCTGTTTTTTTTTAAATTTTGTCAGCGATACATATATATGCTGGCAATTTTGCATAAGTTCTTTTTTTGATAAAGAAGAAAATTATTTGAATAAATGATAATTAAAAAATTATAGGCCTCATACATGACTACAAATAATTCTCTTGTCGGTGCATTTTGTTTCCTTCGTTTGAAATCATTATTTCTGAACGAGATGGATCAGAGGCGCGAAGCCCTAATTCCAGTGTTAACAGGCGCCATCCATTAGGCAGACGGGCGCCAATCGTCTTTATGCAGTTGCAGCCGACACCCACTCGATTTTAATTGGGAGGCGAGATAAATCTCCCCGCTGATATACGAGCAGGTGTTCGAATCACTAGTTTATCAACGCGATCCCTGGAGGAGTTAAGTCATTTGTTTTGCAGTCACTAGAGCCGGCTCCCCCAGCCCTGCCCAAATCTAGTCCATCATTCATTACTCTGGGAAAAACCGTTCGCCGATGCCCCCCAGAAAATGAACACGAGGGATAAGAGATAAGTGCTCCGGAGGATACGAAAATTGGAAAATACGAATGTAGCGGCGTTGTAAGAATAACAAGGCGTTTATGCCGAAAACTTGGTTATAGATACAAATGTAGGGATATCCACTTATTATAGAGAGAGAGATGTTGATTTTTATTAATCTATCGGCCGTGAGGCATTCCGCCACTTATTATATTATCTTAGTTTACACTATTTGCAATATTGTTTATGATAATACAAAAAAAAAAAATTACAATAATTTGATATATTTTTATCGTAATAAATATTAATTGTACACTAACTGGAAATCCGAAAACTTGAAACTAAAAGCTTCGTACTTCTTCTTATTGATTATTTGGAACTAGCAGTTTTAACCTTCAGAATTTCGTTGATGGCATTGGCGTCTATAGCAAGTGGAATAAATGCCATGTCTCTCCATGTGAACGATTAAAAATTGCGGACCCACCTTGTAAAGTGAATCTGAATGTTTCTTATTTTCTCTTTATTTCCACGTATCAGATGGGATTAGTTGTTACCAGGTGTTGGTAATTCGTGTAAAATGTGTGGGGCACGTTGGTTTGCTTTGAGAAATATAAAGTAGCAGGGGATATCATGCACGTACGTTATGCATGTACGTTATTTATGAAAATCATCGGCAGTAACAAGAAGTTACGGCCGGTAATCTAATTCCGTGCGTATCCGTAGTAAAATCAATCTCGCATTATAAGAGTGTAAACATAATTCGATAATCTATATTCCGGGTAACATGCTGATATGGTAATAATATCAAAATAATATTAGAAGGAGACGTGCACGGACTGCTAGCCTGTTCCGATGAGTAATCTTTTCGTTGTAGCGGCGGGGGATAAAGAACCCGCCGGGGGGTTGTGTATCCGCCGCGGGTGCGTGGGTTACACACGCCCGGAATATCCGCCTATCCATTCTCGACACAAAAGTAACTCCGTGAATATAAATCAACGTCATTGTGCGGACTCCGGATCATCAAGGAGCTCTGCGGCGGGAGACGTCGTGGCATTTCAATCTGACTCCCCCCTTTTATAGGAGGAATAATGTAAGCCGGACAGCTAATCCGCGAGTCTGGCCAGGTATTAAGTTTATCTGCTACGACATAATACCCCGCGTGATGGGTTCAAGGCACCAGGTCTTACCCTCCCGCCAAACCAATTTGCCGTCTCCTCCGCCAAGGATCCCCGCGCCACTGCAAGAAAAGCCCTGCACTTGCAGGTGCATCGCCCCACTGCGGCAAGTAAACGCCGATAACTCATAATAACCGCGGCGGGAATGGCCCCCGGAATTCCATAAAGTACAACCACCCGCCGGCTTCGAAACGGCAGCCTAACCGTTCTTTACTGCCAGATCCAGTGGCGTGCATTAGCCGCCACGTAATCACTGCTTAAACATCCCCCTTGCACACTGCCATAAATACCCTGTACACAAATATAGTGCTTTAAGGTGAATGAGAGTTTAGGAGATAAGGATATTTCTTAGTCAGTTTGGAGTTTACTGCACCTACTTGCCCCAGACTCGCTACTATAAAAGCGATTCTGCAATCTACAAACCTTGGTGACGATAATTAGCCACTAAATGGAACATGTTCATTCTTGAAACCAATTAAAACACAATCTAAAAAAACGTAGGTTATAATCATACAGTCTACTACAACACACTATAAGCAAGAACTTCGAGCAGTTGCAGCTCGGTAGCTCTTATGCACCAACTACCCCTAAACATGGTTATTCCTAAGGGGCAAAAAAAAACTAGAAAATGCGTAACAAATAAATGTGAGCAGCACATTACATTCCCCATTATTGATTAATGTGAAAGATCGCCGAAAAGACAATTTAGGTCAAAAGCCTAATACATACTATAAAATAATCAGAAACAGTGCAAACATGGTTACATGAACATTAAGAGAAGGAAAGTAGATCAAAATTATCAACATGAACGTAAATAGCTGTTAATAGTATATTATTTCACGTAGAGAAGTGAGAGTTTTCATGGCGCGCCTGTGTTTGCGCGCCGAACGAAGTGAGGCGCATAATAGAAGGCAAGCCATGAAAAGTCACTTCACCTCCAAGTGAAATGTACTATTTTTTCTTTAAATGTACTGCAAAATACGAAAACTCGTAATTTTGATATATAATTTTTACAAATATATTTAATATCGAAGAATGTTTTTTTGTTTTCTTGGCAAAAACTATTTCAGCATTTGACAGTGACAGTAATAATTTTGGTTGAAGAAACCATTTATAGATTTAATCTATAATTAGTGAAATCAGTATATCAACAGGAAAATAGGAAAATAAACGAAAAGCACCGATATTTAATTGTTATTTGATGTAATTTATAGTATTGCTTCGCGTTGTTTATTTAATGTTGCCATGACAACACTTTCCCTTCTGCCGGCTGGAAAAGGAAAAGTAAAACTTCCGATGGCGGAAATGTGACATTTTTCCACAGTCAACTGAGTAATATAATGACATAATTTCGAGACGTTTGAAGAAAAAATAAAGTTCCATTCTACAGGGTGTAATTGCATTTCTTGACCAAACTTCACGAAAGTGACGTATGGAACAAAACGATGAAAAAAGGTATGTGTTAGAAATACATAACTTTCATAACTTCCAAAGTTTCATAACTTTGAAAATGTAAAGCTTTGTTGACTTTGTCTCTAAGGAACAAAGAGCAATACTTACCTATTTAATTCAAGCTGAGCACATTTGCTAATTTTGAAATTCTCCTGTAACTTTCTAACTAATCATTTCTGAATTCGTATCGATAGGAACCTTTTCACAGTTTTGTTTACAGGTCACGTAAAAAAATTGTTAAACCGAATTACTTGACCAAACTTCCGAGGCCAAGTAATTCGGTTTAACAAATTTTTACGATTTACGTCAAGTTCTTCGTTTTTTTAATTTAAATTTGAATGTTGCAATGTTTCAATCAATCATTCAGTAAGGTAATTATGCAGTTTGTCTGTGACCATATTACATTGTAATGAACTATTTTGGTATGCCTGCAGATTTTTTCCGAGTTATTTTTGAACTTAATTTAGTACACATTATTCAGTTAAGTTGTTTCAGTTAATTCTTTAGTTAATTTTCATTTAATAATGTTCTGCATTCTGCCACAAAAGAAGCAAAGAAAAAGATGAAGAACATAAGGGTAGGATACTGGAAAATGGAAGAGACCCAGATATATGAAATGCTCTTTGCGCACGACATGGCCATAATAGCGGAGACAGAAGAAAACCAGAAATTCAACATAGAAGTACTGGAAAGTGAGTTGACAAAGACTAACATGAAAATAAACACATAAATGCAACAATGGCAGAAGGTCAAATGAGATGGTTCGGACATGTTTGCCGAATGAACGATAACAGACACACAAAAAGAGTGTAGAGACAAGATCTACGGGGAAATCATATAAGGGAAGACCAAGAAAAACCTGAAACGACAGAATCAGAGAGCAGGCAGAGAAAAGAGGATTAACATGGGAAAGAAATAAATAACTCACACAGGATACAAGAAAATGGAGAGAAACCTACATAAAGAAACAATAAACTGTAGAACCTTACACCAACAATGGTAGAAAGGGAAATGATTAAATAAAAATAAAATTGAAATGTTCTGGCTAAAAATTTAAGAACTAAATTTGCATATACAGTAAAATTTCGATAAATGCAACAGGTCTGATTCCATTTATCAAACAAAGTTGTTTTTAACGAGTATTACTATTATCGAATTGATTATAAAATTTTAACGTAAAGTAGATTTTTCCGATGCTAATAGCTGTAAATAAAAAGTAAGGCCAAACATACTACACATTTTTTAATCGATTCTGACATTTTAAACTGACGTTATATATCTCTTAGCAGACATCATGAGCAGTTGTTTATTTTCAAGTGAAATTAAATTTTCTTGATTCCACTAGTGAATTTAAAACTTATAATTCATTCAAAATCAAAATCATACAACATCGATTTGATAGAATACCTTTAACTTCTTGGACACCAACTTTCCCACTGCTTCTGGGGCTTTATTTGGAACAGATTCTGGTACAAAAACACTGCAATCAGTCATTAAATGTCAATTTGACTTTTCACCGACTTGATACTATAAAAATGAAATGTGTAACTTCTAAACATTTTTCGACAAAATTGAATAAAATATTGTACGTTAACAAGTTAAGGTTACTTTTCGCTCGAATAAATGTTATTCTCCTGAAAAACATCCACTTAACTCACTTGTTATATAAATAACTATAATTAGATTAATTTGATTTTAAGCATACGGGAGAACACAACAAGAAGCAACACAATTACAACCAGTTTAGGTTAGATCTGTCAAGTGTCATAAGTTGTACTCAATGAAAAGATAAATAAAAAAACTGTTGCTCTTATAGAGAGTTTCTAATAGAGAATCTTGCATTTACATTAGATGCATTTATCGAATCTTGACTGTATTGGTTTTCTCCGAAATTTTTCAAATTATAGCTATTATAGCATTTTATTATTTTTTAATTATATTATAGCATTTTCAGATATTTTTTTATTTTGTTTTACATTTTAATATATCTACCAAAGATGTTGGCTTATTATAAAACTTAATTTTGCATATTTGTAGCACCATCTTTCAGCCGACTGATGAATAATTTTAAGAAATTTATAGAATTTTATTATCAATCACAAAAATATTTAAATAATTGTTATATTTTTCTAGACTTAATTTAAATACGAATATTAGTGTACCTGGAGAGTTTTTCAATTACCTTTTGGACATGATTTGGATTTATTACAAATTCTGCACTTTATATATATATATATATATATATATATATATATATTTTGTAGCTTAAAATAAAAAATAAATTCCTTGTGTTGGTTCCTTCGAATTTTCAAATTATGGCTGTAAGTTATTTTCGGATATTTTCGTTTTCAAATTATTATTTATTTTAGTAGTAGTAGATCGATCTTTATTCGGCTATCGACCTAACTGGTCTTTTCGCTGTATTTATTTTATAGTTTTAAGTTTTTTTAGAATTTATTACATTACAGTTGTTAGTGTACTGTGGGAAATATTCTTGTTATCTTTAAAACTTAATTTTGCACATTGAGCATTTCCAAAGCTTGTTAGAATTTTCACTCTGATCTGTAGAAATTTATTTAGCACATTTTGTAGCTTAATATAGAAATTGACTAATACATTGCGCATGTTGGATTCTTTAAAAAATAATCAAATTATAACTAGAACTTATTATTAGAGCGTAACGTCCATATACATAGTCGACTCTAGAAGCCACTAAAACAGTAGACTAGTGCTAATCAGAATGCGATTTATCTTGCAGAAATGACATAGAGTGACGTACTTTCTAACCGATTTTAGTATTATTCAGGTTTAGAAGCTAGTAAGTTCACTATGCATACGGCTGTAAATATCGTATCAATTAAATTCATGTGTAGATTTCTTTTTCAAATTTTCAAATTGAGGCTGGGATTACTACTGGGAGTTCTTTACAATTGATTATACAGAATGTCCCAAGAGTAAGCTATCTTAATTTGCAATACAACGGCGTATCAATTTTAAAAATCTGTCGATTAGTTATAATTTTTTTTTTTAATTTGAGCAAAGTACAAAATTATTATGACATTCGAGCAACAAAAATGTATCCAGCAACAAAAGTACAGAGTAATAAACCGTTAATTTGACAGTACTAAAATGGTTTACTCCATTAAAAAGCGTTTTGAAACTGTGAGCCTTTATTTTAATAACAATGATTACTCTAGATTTGCAGCTCATGTTTTAAATCAAAATAATCCCTATAAAAACATCAACGCGCTTTCCAATGGAATAAACTATTTTAGTACTGTCAAAATGACAGTTTTTTTACTCTGTACATTTGTTGCTGGATACAATTTTGTTGCTGAAATGACATATTTATTTTGTACTTTCCTCAACATATAAAATAATTTATTGAAACCTAATCGATAGATTTCAAAAATTAATGCACCGTTGTATTGCAAATTAGATAATCTTTCAAATAAGCTATCACACGACCCCTACTCCAATTTAAAAAAAAAAGCGTTTACCTCCCCTGCGGCCAGAGGGTTAAACAATTGATGATAATTTTTCTCTCAAACGATGCCCCCCTTGAATTAAAACCTGATGTGTTTCAGCGATTTTGTGAAAAATAAAATGTTCGTATATATTTAGGGTGTTACCTTTCTCCTGAAATTACACATGTTGGTGCACTGGGAATTTTAACTTTGATCTCTAGAAGTTAATATTTCACAATTTGAAGACAATTTTGTAGACATTTCAATATAATCAGATATAAATTCAAATTTGAAAAATAATAATAAATTGTGTAGGTATAATAAATTTGTTTTTGAAAATTTTATTTTATTACCAATCAGTGTTGCAGTTTTCAAAAATTTGGAATTCGAAATATTTGGCATGACTATTTTGAGACATTTTTGGGCAAATGTTCATGAAAGAAGCGAATTATGTATTTTTTTAAGTTATCAAAGATATTGTTTATGAGACATTTCAAATACCAATTTTTTGACTTTGCATTTTAATAAATACAGAATTACTTAACTTACTATGCCAAATTTTGGACACAATAACAATCAATAACGGTACTTTCAAGATCCGGAAGCAGTTTGTAAAAATTCGAAACCGGAAATTTTTTGTATAACATTATGAAACATGGTGGCGGAGACCCTATGCTGAATATGCTAGGTCAAGCGACGAACCCATCCACCAATTTCTCATTTCTTCTTCTCCTTCATGAGAAAATTCTACAAATTCTCAATTCTGGTAAGTTCAAGTATCTAAATTCTAAACTATTTATGTTTTTTCAGTATATGAGTCAGATGTATCAGCTCTGATAAATCAAACTTAATAAATTTCAAAGTTTCACTGTTTCAAGAGAAAGCGAGTCAACGACATGTACAAATTTACGCATAATACTCATTCGTACGAATTCTGAAGTTATAGATTTATAATTTACACATTTTCTAAGACAATGCGCCAATGGAATTATTATCTGCAAATTCTGATTTGCCAATTTTCACTGTTTCAAGAGAAATAATTGTTTCAAAATCATTTTTAATATCAATATTATTCAAATTTGATAGTTTTATAATATTTTATAAGATAGTTAATGATAAATTTCGTAACATGTAGTTTCATAAGACATTGAGCTAAACATAAGATTCTTCAAACCTAGAAGTATGGATTTCAAATTATCACTCTTCCAATAGAAACTTCTAAAGATTTTATTTTTTTTAATTTCAGTTACTATTCTCCAAAATGCCTTAAAGTTTTTAGTTTTGGTTTTAAGTTTTTAGTTTTCCACATCACCCACGTCAAATTAGTAAATTCTACTTCATAAATTTAACGCCAAACGTAAGATTGTTCAAACCTAGAAGTATGGATTTCAGATTATCACTCTTCTAATAGAAACTTCTAAAGATTTAATATTTTTAAATTTCAGTTACTATATTTCAAAATGCCTTAAAGTTTTTTGTTTTGGTTTGAAGTTATTAGTTTTCCACATCACCCACGTCAAATTAGTAAATTCTACTTCATATATTTAAAATAACATCAGAACTATATTCTACTTAACAAATTTAAAATTTTCAAATTTTAAATTTATACTGTCAGAATTAGTGAAATCAAAGTCCACAAATTCAATTTGTAACTTATTTCTATGTCAAGAGAAATCAAGAACAGTTTCAATTCCACCATTTCACAATTTCAAGATGTATTGAGTCAGTGCTATGATATAAGAAATCAGAAGTTTTTGAACTTTTTTATTATTTTACCCAACTTAAAATTCTAGATATTTTCAATTCTGATAAATTCCAGTTTCTAATTTCCAACTGTTATATTTCTTAATGGTCTTAACTATCTTTAACTAATCTTAACCAAAAACTCAGGATGGATTCACACACATTCCAATGTTATATTCCCGTTTTCTCAATATTTCTGATTTTGTGACAAATTCCAGTTTCTAAATTCCACAATATTTTTGTTTTTTTTTTAAATGCCAGTCCGCAGTATCAGCTCTGATAAATCAAAATTTAATAAATATTCCCTGTTTTAAGAGAGAAGCTTACTTCAGCTATAACAAACAAGTTCCATCGGGTGTAGTTGCTTTTATCAAAAATTATTTACTTTTGTCGAGATTGGCTTCACTACTTCGAGTTTTTAACAATTGATTATATTACAGATGCTGATGTCCCGGACATTTTTACTTCTTTAGACTAGAAGTTAATATTCCACATTTTTAACACTATGTCTCGTTGCTTTTATTAAACATCATTTACTTTCGTCGAGATTGACTTCAGTACTTCGAGTTTTTAACAATTGATTATATTACAGATGTTGATGTGCCGGAAATTTTTACTTCTTTAGATTAGAAGTTAATATTCCACATTTTTAACACTTTGTCTCCTTGCTTTTATCAAAAATTATTTACTTTTGTCGAGATTGACTTCACTACTTCGAGTTTTTAACAATTGATTATATCACAGATGTTGATGTCCCGGAAATTTTTACTTCTTTAGAGTAGAAGTTAATATTCCACATTTTTAACACTTTGTCTCGTTGCTTTTATCAAAAAATATTTACTTTTGTCGAGATAGATTTCACTACTTCGAGTTTTTAACAATTGATTAAATTACAGATGTTGATGTGCCGGAAATTTTTACTTCTTTAGATTAGAAGTTAATATTCCACATTTTTAACACTTTGTCTCCTTGCTTTTATCAAAACTTATTTACTTTTGTCGAGATTGACTTCACTACTTCGACTTTCTAACAATTGATTATATCACAGATGTTCATGTCCCGAATTTTTTTACTTCTTTAGAGAAGAAGTTAATATTCCTTGGTGTTAAATTTGGCAGCTTAGAATTTGAAAAATAAATATCAAATTTTGTTAGAATTAGAATGTTATATTTTTTCAAACATTTCTATTCATGGCTGGGGCATTTTTTTACATATTTTCTGGAGCTCGTTACAATTCATGTTAGTAATATTGGTGTACTCTTAGTAAGTGATTTAGTTATCTCTAGTACTTTATTTTGCACATTTAGTATATAAAACTTTGTAAAAATTTCAACTTTAATCTCTAGAACTTAATTTTGCCTACATATCTTCATTTGTGAATTTTTGGAGGCGATTGCACCATCTTCTATTAATTATACAAGTCCATATTTTTAACTATCATCGCCAGGGTACCATTAGTAGCTGTACTAGATATGTTTAACAATTTTTGGCAATGGATAAAGAAATTCGTTTTTTTCCATTTTAGAAAGTTGTACTTTCAAATTATTTTGATTGTAACTAAAATTTGAACGATTGTAATAAGTGTATATATTGTTATGTAAAACACTATATTCGTCATCAATACCTCTATTAAAAATTGTCAAATGAGCTGTATTAGTGGCATCACTACTTTCATGTACTGCCAAAGCAGCTTTGTTCTTCAAACCATTTTTGATAGTTTTCCCATTTCATCAATTCGCCTGGTAGAGTCTGGTGAAATAAACTGGTTTTGGAAAAAAATCTTTGTTGTCAGGGCAAATTATATGTGCATTTTGATATCAGGTTTGCAATAACATAACCAGCTATTGGGCCATGTCAACTGGACCGGGGACCACTGGCTCAACCACTTTCAATTTTGATTAAAATTAATATGAATGGTTGAAAGGAAATTTTGTAAAGTTTTAGCTCCAGATATCAAATATCTGACTTACTACAGTCTTTCCCGTAGGTGACTCCAAACTCGAAGCGAGAATTCTGCACACTTTCACGTGTTCCCACTGTTCAACTAGATTTGCTATGAAGCTGAAATTCAACACCTTAGATCAACTTTTATCTCAACTATCTCAACAAATATACATATACAGGCGGAAAGATCTCATATGGGGTCGATAGCCCAATAAAGATCGATTATATCCATATTAACTTCCATAAATCTATGCGAATGCCCGGCGGGAAACGCCCTGAGGTAGAGGTACTTTGTAAACCCTTTCGTGGTACAGTCAGCAGATTTACACTCAAAGTGATTCTGGACTTTTTTAAACGAACAGGACTCATGGATGAAAGCTGAGTCCACAGGGGAAAGCACAAAAGGACTACAGAAGCCAAAGTGCAGAGAGGCTTTAGGGCACCTACCCAGGAGAAAAAAAAAACTTTCATCAAAATTAGAAATGGTTGAGCGGGGAATATTTTGAAAACTGATACACTTGACATGGAATGATGCTTTTACAATAGAATTCGATCGAGCTGTTATTTTTTGTTTTAACTTTGTTCAGATGATAGACTTTTAGGGCGCTATATACACAAGAAGTAAATATTCGCAAAGGGCAGCAATTTTCAGAAAAGTGCAAATGTTTGAGAATGATTTTATGAATGCTGAAAAACGTGTTAAATTCAAAATCAGGCCTAGTCGAGAAGTGTATTTGTAGTCTGTATGTGGTTAAATTATCAGTACTGATGTATGTCTTCCTGTTTGTGTTGCAGGCATAGATCGGAACTACAGGTCGGATGATACCGAGGATGCGGTGACGACAGACAACCCGACGACGCCGTTCCCCACGCCGCCTCCAACGGTGATCTCGCCGAGGTCGCCGCTGCCGCTGCACAGGCAGGCCTCCCCGTTCCCGCTGGAGAGCACGAATGCCAGGAGGATCATATACGCGACGCCGCAGGACCGTCTCCGTGGGAACAACGGTACATGCCGCCCCCCCGCGCCCCCAAGCGCCATATATGCACATAGCAACGTTTGCCCTTCTGTGATTCCAGGGGAGGTTGTTTACGCGAGCAACAAGAAGGTCCTGTCGAACAACACCCTGGGGCGCAGCGGCAGGAGGCACAGGGGCGCCGGCGGCATGACCTCCTCCAGCAGTGCCACCTCGTGCAACAGCTGCGCGGACGGCGGCGGCAGGAACGACATTACCTACCACGGGGAGCCGCAGCAGAGGCTCTGCCTCAACAACGGTAAGGGGTACATACAACAGCGCCTAAGCCCGGCGCCGTAACGCAATTAACACGGTAGCAAAGTTAAGGTAATGAGTGACGACTTATAATTAGCTTAGAGCCGGATAGGTGGTGCCACTACAGGCATCTCGCATCAGTTAACCAAATTACGCCATTATCCGCGGTCCGGGACGAGCGCAGATAGGAGGACGGGAGCTCTCTTGCGAGCCGATTCCAAATCAAATTCCGCGCTTAATTCAACACGCGCGCATTTAAAAATCCAAAGCTTCATCATATCCCATTAGGGAATCTCCATTCTGGTCTGGAACTTTCGGGCCGAGTTCGTAATTAAATTGCGAGTCTGCTGTCCATTGTCCTCGGTCCTGGAGAGCGAATTCGCCGCAGACGTTAACGGCCTTAAATTACGTACGCGCCCAAACGTCATTCGTGCATTATCTAATTGTGAGTATCGCGCCGGGAGGGGGCTTCCGTGCAATTTCACACGGAATATAATTCATCGCTCTTCGGGGCCAACTTGCCCTCGTTAAAGTGGCGCCACTTTAACGGTCAAGATCCCCAAGATGGATGGATCACTTCAAAAATCACACACACCATCGTTATAACGGCGCGCATTTATTGCCGAATCAAAGACACGCCATCACCATAAACACCAATTTTTCGCTAATTAATTACGCCCTCGGGGGTACATCATCAATTAGATCAAACATCTGCGCGGCCAAGAACTAATAGCCTCTTAATTTTCCCCCGATTGATATGAAATATTAACGTTTAGGCCCACTGCCCACGCCGCTAATTACGACGGGAGGGCCAATAAAGCCGTAATCTATCATCCCGCCATCATTTTTTCATGTGAACGCCGGGACAATCTAATCGCTAATACCCCCATCCGTCCGTCCCCCGCCCACCGCGCCGAAGACAAACGGCCGGATCGATACGTCTGATGGGTTTATAAATTCGGTCTAGTCATGACATATAATTTTCTTGACACTCGGAAATGCAAATGCATTTGTGGATTTATTATTTATAGCCCCACGCGGGCGGATCATAAGCGGCCGTTTCCGCCGGAAAGCGAACACTTCATTAGCGCCGTCACGGAATTGAAGTGCAACATTAAATTTCCATCGCCCCGCAAATTTTCAATTTATTCAAACGGTTCCGTGGATATTACTTTCTTCACATGCATCCGTATAGACTCCCGGGAATGGCCAATAGTTAGTCGCTAAATGTCCTCAGGTCCTTAAATGTCTACTTCGTCAATCTTTACAAATTATACCCAAGTAAAAAAAAAAAATCATAGTGGAGAAAATGACTCAAGTGGATTACTGTTTAAATCAATCCTTCAGGTGCTCAATAATACTGAGTGATCATTTAAATTTCAGCTCTAGTTATCCATGGAAATTTTCGTAAAAGGCCAGTAAAAAAGACGAGCTTGGTGATCTCGTCATTCTTATTGGTAACTTTAATAGGCCAGTTCTTACTAGAGCTGAAATTTAAATGATCACTCGATATATGTTATACCAAGTCTAAAGAATGTCATTATCGACTTATCACATCCTGCATAAATTAACTTATTCCATTTGCAACTATAGGTATTCTATTTATAGGTATTCTAATTGTCACTTGTAGGTATATTAGGTTTTTGTGGAAGAAGTACGAAAGCAGTAACTTGAATTCAATTATAAACCCTGGTCTCTATAAAATGTACAAAAACGCAGACAAAACACCGCCCAAGCACGCTCTCCAAATACCCATCGAAACGTTCATTCACACAAACAAACGCCCCGATAAATTTTACAATCAATTCGACTTCGCGTAAAAAAGGAACAGACACAAACTGCGAAGCACAACAGTTTCCCCGTCGGAAACAATTCCGCCGGCGTCAATGTTGAGCGGTTTTCCGGGAAGATCGACGCTCGAGTTCGCCGATCGGCGGCGATTGCCGCCCCCGCGGCACCTTAATTACATCTCTCCCGAGCCCCCCGTCCGGCACACGAGCGCGGAGCCGACAAGAACATGTAAATTACGCGAAAATGAAATATTGATTTGGAAAACAAGTTTCCCGCTTTATTGCCGCCATAAAACGCAACAGGGATAGGTTTTCCCCGAGGAAAATCCACGGTTTCCACGGCGTCCAGCGCGGTTCAGATTCCGTGAACCAATTTCAGTATTGCGGTGTAATTAGAATCAAAATGTATACAATCGAATCGGAGATAATGGTTTCTGTGATAAGTCTTGGGAACGTTTGGAAAATATTTGTTTCTCAATCTCTTTCAATATTTCGAAAATGTTTGTAAATATTACTAAAAATTCTAGAATTACTAAAATATTTAAAAAAAAAAAATAAAAAAATGGATTTGTTTTATCCTGATATGTACAGTTTTTGGGAATTCGTAAATATTCGGGAACAATTGGTAAATAATCTGGGAAATTTCATACATACTCCAGAGTATTTTCAAAATGAAAAGCAATCTGGACTTGTTGTTTTATCCAGATATGTACAGTTTTTGCGAAATTTCGTAAATATTCGGGAACTTTCGGTATATATTCTGGAAAATTTCATACATATTCCCTAATGTTTTGCATATATTCCATAAATTCCTAGAAATTAATTCGTTTTCCTATCATATCAGTGATGCTGTTTAGTTAAAACTGTCATAATTATCAGGTTTTTTTGGTTAGGTTTAAATTTATGTAGATCCTATAAATTCAGTAAACATTTTGTAAATTCCTTTAAATATTTCGAAAATATTTAAACTTCATCTTCATATTCCTCTTCGGTTTTCCTCTTTCCAGAGGAGTCATGACCATAGTTCACTCTGTGTATATCGCTCTTCTTACGATGTCCCTGACCATGTTATTTGTTGTTGATTTGATTTCTACTTATGATATCCTTTTGGGGTCCAACACACAAAGTAACAGTAATGTTTCTGAGTTAGATGTAGCTGTCCTTGTACTTGATAATAATAATTATGGTTTGTTTTCAGGACAAAATTTTCTTTTGTAATGATCGCAAACTTAATTATTTTACTAGATATTGCGTCCAACGGAGTTAAATTACATGTATGTGCATTGTAGGGACATTTTATCTCGACAATGCCATACTCGTCAATTAAACCATCTGGCGTCGCTCCCAAATAACAATCTTTAGAATCTATAAAGAAACCACATTGTGTAATTTTTTTTTCCGATAACAGATTCAAATTCTCGTTTAGCTATGGGTTCATGATCAATACCAAACTGAGTACTTGTGGAGAAAAAGCAATTATTTAGTAGTGACTTTATGACGTTTTTTTGGACATGTGGTCACTCACATTTTACAAAATTTTCCAAAAGAGGAAGCTGTTAATCTAATATTTCGTTCCTCGATCCACAACATGAAAGATGTTTGGACTTTGGTAGATTCGCATATTTGAATAATTTCACATTCAGTTTTGTACAGTTTTTTTTTAAAATATCCTCTATTTGAAGTGCATCTCTTCAATATGAGCATCAGGGCCGTAATCCTCATCTACATCCGCAATAGTTTTAGGTCTAGAATATCGAAGTTTATTGCAAGGCTTTTCATTAAATAGTCGCTTTCTACATATCGCTTTCGTCTTTACAGTTGCAAATTTCTTTGAATGAAAACCTGGACTTCTGTAACTTTTGTATGCAAGGAGGAATAAACATTTCCATCAGAATTTAATGAAAGATTTGCTGCATTACATCTCATTCCATAACTGCCTCTTTTTGAATAATTTATTCGCTTACCTCCTATAAATTTAGCTGATACGGAATTATAATTTTCTGCATTATTATTCGTCATATTTTTTATTAAACTTGAGCTATGATATATCAATCTATTAGCACACGAGATTATGTCGTTATAGATCCCGCAAGTTTTCATCTCATGAACAATATTTTTTTCATCCTGTTTTTTGGTCCCTTACAAAAATATTCATCGCATTTTGAGTGATTCCCAAACACATGATCATAAGACGTAGTATTACTGGAAATTCTAGAAAATATCTCGAAAATTAAAAAAGAAAAAAATGTAGACTTCTTGTGGTGTTATTCAAATATGTGCACTGCAATCAGGCACTGATAAAATAGGTTAAATTGTAATTAAATAATTTTATAAATTAATAAAATTATTAATGCATGATCGTGGAAAATAGAAGTGCTCTATTTATATTCAGTCAGAATGATTCTTATCAGAGATGATGATTAGTTAAAACTATATTTTTTCTCAGATATTTGGTTTTATTTTGGTTTGGATTAAAAACCGGTATATATACCATCATTTTTTGTGATGCTCAAAGTTTGCCAATCCATGACTTATGTATAAAAAAAATATCCAAGCCCAATTTTCAGTTTAAACAGTTTCTTGCTATTCTATTTTGTAAATGAATGTAACATTTTTACCGATGAGGTTTCACACAAATGCATATTTTAATCTAAAGCTAAATATATTGCTATATTTTCCTGTTCACGATAATATTTGTTATTATTATGTATTATTTTCGAAATTATCTTTTCGATCTTTAATATTAATACAAAAACAGCAGCAAGCATTTAAAAAAAATATTATTCTGTATATATAAACATACGTTAAATCACTGTAAACGTTCTCTTTTTATAAGTAAATTTTGTTTTTTTTAATATTAACTTTGAAGCTGAATACTGGCTAAACCAAACGCATTTGTATATAGATATGTTTTGTTAAATCGTCTTCTTTTGATCCCAGTAATCTGTGGTTAAGCCATGTCCATATAATTTAGAGATACCCTGTATAAAGAAGAATAGTTTATCGATCATCCCCTAATGGACAATAATCGGTAATCATTTTATCACTAATTTGTACATCATTTAAAAAAAATTGTATGTACCTATGATAGAAAATCTAAAACAAACTGTAAAAAACGAGTCCACTACTTTAAGAATATATTGTTTTTAATAGTTTAACTTATGTATATTTCATGTTTGCTCAATATTTCAATTCACCTGTTGTCAAAGTAGAAATATTTTAATCAGTTTTTTATTCATCCTTTCTGTCCTTTATTAGACTTGAAATTTCAATTTAGTTTTCTGGAAAACGACCAAATTGGACTCGTTCGATCGTTTTTCCCCGTAACTCTTCAAATAATTCCACCTCCAGAATTACACTTATCTAATGATGGGTATTGCCAAAGAAGATATATTCTGCGGAGGGTTGTATCTTCTTTGGTGTTGCTAAAAATATTTATACTGCTATGAAAAAAGACTTCCCAGAAGTTAGTGAAAAATTGCAGGAATTTGGCATATGCAGAAAGAACCCATCCATGGAGGTTCGTGTCAAGGGATACTTGCTGCTGTTTGTTACTTGCTATGTTCGATTTTTTACGTTCAATTTGGCCTCTTAGTTGTTTGAAATACATATATTTAGTGGTTGTGTACTTTTCAATAGTAGTTTTGTACCTTTCTCTACTTTGAACATGTTATCCTGTGAATACAGTTATCCTGATTAGCCAAGACACTAATATTTTTCATTCTTTTTATGGGTTGTTTACGTATCTCACGTATCTATCGTTTATATGTGTTACATGACCATAATCTAGATTAAGTACTGGTAGGTTTGCCATCACTCTCTCTGATCCTATCATATCAGTGAGAGCTAATCCTCGCATCTGTCAATTTTTTAAAGTTAATTTCGATGTTATTTTGTAAATATCTTTATTTCGTAACCATCGTTACAGACAAAAAGTTATTTTTGTTAGTTCGATGTTATTTTGAATACAGATGAGTGCCACTTAAGTACATCAAATTTTTCATTTATATGAATATATGGAGGAGTTCAGGTGCTGCCCATGTGTATCAGATTTTCTTGTCTTTAACTTGAAATGCGGGAATTCGAATTTTATGTTTTTCCAGGTATGACTATGTTGGAAGCTGATCGATGCTGTAGTAATGTTAATCATTGATTGGAGATGTTTGTGGATTTGGTGTATGACAAGCTGGTTGTTTGCGTTTCAGATGTCAACGAGGAGTCGCCTCCCGAGCCGGCTCCTCCGGAGGTTCCTCCACGGGGGCCTTCGCTCCACGCTGCCACCCTCCGCCGCCGCGCGGACTACAACCTGCCGGTGGGCGAGGCGAGCCAGGCAGGGCAGCAGGAGTCGCAGTTCCTTTCGCAGGGCGGTAAGTGGCTGCGATTAGGTCTAGGAAGCTGCGAATCAGGGCGACACAATGCGGGGGCCCTCCGTGCGCCGCCCGGGGCCTTTATGAGATCATTAGTTTAATTCATGGTAAAAGGCGGCCGGCGCAGTCCGAATACGGTCGATGAATACTAATGTCTGCTCGCCAGTTGTAAACTTTATGACCACTTAGCGTGCATTAGCGGTGATTGGGGATCGGGGGGCTCTGGTGCTCCAAAGGGGGCCCCCGCACGTTAGTACCGGGCGCGTAACGGTGTTTTGATGTATCGGGCGCGGCGCCTCGCGACGTCTTTAAAGCAAACCACTTTGTAGGAACTTTCGCACCCTCATCACTTTTTCTGACGCGCGCTCTAATCCGTGAGCGCGGGCCGTAACTCATCAATTGTACGCAAATGACGTTATCAATAACGGAACTTGATATTGATGTTTTTCGTCAGACCGGTGAGTATTGAAACACGCCTTATTCTCCCCGAGGATCCTCACTTCCTGGATTTGTTTTCGCCGCCGCGCAGATAATTTCCACGATAACGGGCTTCCTGGAATACGTCTAAGCCCGCGGTAGTCACCCCCTCCCTGTGTTAAATAGACACAGGAAAGCATTCCACCGAAACATTGTGGGGCGGCTGCATGTTTAATGGGATCGATAAGTGCGTCGGTGGCTTCCCGGAAATGATCGGCTACGATTTTTCAGGCGGCGCCAGTTTCAGGGACCAACTCAGGAACCTGTGCATTTCATGCACGAGAATAGAAGTACTAGTTCTTCGGCAGAATTATGCACGTGAAAACCTTCTGACACAGTTTATCATTCTTATAAAATTCATCTCAATACATTTTTATTCTGAAACAGGATGACCTATTACTAAAATTTCTGAAAATTTATTATTTGCAAATTTGATATTAGATTCGTGTACAGTACATCTAAAACTAATTCTGCTGAAAATGTGACAAAGTTTCAGTATTAAATAAGTGACATTACTGACAAGTATGGATCACCTATCACTGAAATTTCTGAAAATTTATTATTTTCAAATTTGATATTAGATTCGTGTACAGTACACCTGAAACTATTTATACTGAAAATTTGACAAAGTTTCAGTATTAAATAAGGGAGAACATCAAACACTTAACTTTCTCAATTGACAAGTATGGATGACCTATTACTGAAATTTCTGAAAATTTATTATTTGCAAATTTGATATTAGATTCGTGCACAGTCCACCTGAAACTAATTCTACTGAAAATTTGACAAACTTTAAGTATTAAATAAGGGAGAACATCAAACACTTAACTTTCCCAATTGACAAGTATGGATCACCTATTACTGAAATTTCTGAAAATTTGTTATTTGCAAATTTGATATTACACTCGTGCACAGTACACCTTAAACTAATTTTACTGAAAATTTGACATGGTTTTAGAATCAAATAAGTGAAAAAATCAAGCATATAACGATCTGCACTGACAAGTATGGGTTAGCTACTACTGATATTTCTGAAAATTTATTATTTGCAAATTTGATAATAGATTTGTGTACAGTACACCTGAAACTAATTCTACTGAAAATTTGACAAAGCTTTAGTATTAAATACGGGAGAACATCAAACACTTAACTTTCTCAATTGACAAGTATCGATGACCTATTACTGAAATTTCAGAAAATTTATTATTTGAAAATTTGATAATAGATTCGTGTCCAATACACCTGAAACTAATTCTACAGAAAATTTGGCAAAGTTTCAGTATTAAATAAGGAAGAATATCAAACACTTCACTTTCTCAATTGACAAGTATGGATGACCTTTTACTGAAATTTCTGAAAATTATTATTTGCAAATTTGTTATAAGATTCGTGCACAGTACACCTGAAACTAATTCTACTGAAAATTTGACAAAGTTTCAGTATTAAATAAGTGAAAATTTCAAGCATATAACGTTCTGCACTAACAAGTATGGTTGAGCTACTACTGAAACTTCTGAAAATTTATTATTTGCAAATTTGATATTATATTCGTGTACAGTACACCTGAAACTAATTCTACTAAAAATTTGACAAAGTTTCAGTATTAAACAAGGGAGAACATCAAACACTCAACTTTCTCAATTGACAAGTATGGATGACCTATTACCGAAATTTCTTAAAATTTATTATTTGCAAATTTGTAATTAGATTCGTGTATAGTACACCTGAAACTGATTCTATTGAACATTTGACAAAGTTTCAGTATTAAATAAGTGAAGAAATCAAGCCTATAACGATCTGCACTGACAAGTATAGGTTAGCTACTACTGAAATTTCTGAAAAAATATTATTTGCAAATTTGATTTTAGATTCGTATATAGTGCACCTAAAACCAAAACTACTGAAAATTTGAGAAAGTTTCAGTATTAAATAAGGGAGAACATCAAACGCTTAACCTTCTCAATTGACAAGTATGGATGACCTATTACTGAAAATTTTGAAAATTTATTGTTTGCAAATTTGATAATAGATTCGTGTATAGTACACCTGAAACAAAATCTACAGAAAATTTGACAAAGTTTCAGTATTAAATAAATGAAAAAATCAAGCATATAACGTTCTGCACTGCCAAGTATGGGTGAGCTACCACTGAAACTTCTGAAAATTTATTATATGAAAATTTGATATTAGATTCGTACAGAGTACACCTGAATCTAATTCTACTAAAAAATTTACAAAGTTTCAGTATTAAATAAGGGAGAACATCAAACACTTAACGATCTCTATTGACAGGTATGGATGACCTATTACTGAAATTTTTGAAACTTAATTATTTGCAAATTTGATATAAGATTCGTGTATAGTGCACCTGAACCTTATTCTACTGAAAATTTGACAAAGTTTCAGTATTAAATAAGTGAAAAAATCAAGCATATAAAGTTCTGCCCTGACAAGTATGGGTTAGCAACTACTGAAACTTCTGAAAATTTATTATTTGCAAATTTAATATTAGATTCGTGCACAGTAATTCTCAAACTGATTCTACTGAAAATTTTACATAGTTGCAGTATTAAATAAGTGAAAAAATCAAGTATATAACGTTCGACACTGACAAGTATGGGTGAGCTACTACTGAAACTTCTGAAAATTTATTATTTGCAATTTTGATATTAGATTCGTGTACAGTACACCTGAAACTAATTTTACTGAAAATTTGACAAAGTTTCAGTATTAAATAAGGGATAACATCAAACACTTAACTTTCTCAATTGACAAGTATGGATGGCCTATTACTGAAAGTTCTGAAAATGTATTATTTGCAAATTTGATAATAGATTCGTGTACAGTGCCCCTGAAACTAATTCTTCTGAACATTTGACAAAGTTTCAGTATTAAATAAGGAAGAACATCAAACACTTATCTTTCTCAATTGACAAGTATGGATGACCTATTACTGAAATTTCTGAAAATTTATTATTTGCAAATTTGATATTAGATTTGTGTATAGTACACCTGAAACTAATTCTACTGAAAATTTGACAAAGTTTCAGTATTAAATAAGGGCAAACATCAAACACTTAACTTTCTCAATTGACAAGTATGGATGACCTATTACTGAAATTTCTGAAAATTTAATATTTGCAAATTTGATATTAGATTCGTGGACAGTATACCTGAAACTAATTCTACAGAAAATTTGACAAAGTTTCAGTATTAAATAAGTGAAAAAATCAAGCATATAACGTTCTGCACTGACAAGTATGGGTGAGCTAGTACTGAAACTTCTGAAAATTTATTAATTGCAAATTTGATATTAGATTGGTGTACAGTACACCTGAAACCAATTCTGCTGAAAATTTGACAAAGTTTCAGTATTAAATAATGGAGAACATCAAACACTTAACTTTCTCAATTGACAAGTATGGATGACCTATTACTGAAATTTCTGAAATTTTACTATTTGCAAAATTCATATTTGATTCGTGTACAGTACACCAGAAACTAATTCTACTGAAAATTTGACAAAGTTTCAGTATTAAATAAAGGAGAACATCAAACACTTAACTTTCTCAATTGACAAGTATGGATGACCTATTACTGAAATATCTGAAAATTTATTATTTGCAAATTAAATATTATATTCGTGTACAGTACACCTGAAACTAAGGTGTAATTTTACTGAAATTTGACAAAGTTTCAGTATTAAATAAGTGAAAAAATCAAGCAAATAACGATCTGCACTGACAAGTATGGGTTAGCTACTACTGAAATTTCTGAAAATTTATTATTTGCAAATTTGATATTAGATTCGTGCACAGTATACCTGAAACTAATTCTGCTGAAAATTTGACAAAGTTTCAGTATTAAATAAGGAAGAACATCAAACACTTAACTTTCTCAATTGACAAGTATGAAACCTATTACTGAAATTTCTGAAAATTTATTATTTGCAAATTTAATATTAGATTCGTGCACAGTACACCTGAAACTAATTCTACTAAAGATTTGACAAAGTTTCAGTATTAAATAAGTGAAAAAATCAAGCATATAACGATCTGCACTGACAAGTATGGGTTAGCTACTACTGAAATTTCTGAAAATTTATTATTTGCAAATTTGAAAATAGAATTGTGTACAGTACACCTAAAACTAATTCTACTGAAAATTTGACAAAGTTTCAGTATTAAATAAAGGAGAACATCAAACTCTTAACTTTCTCAATTGACAAGTATGGATGACCTATTACTGAAATTTCTGAAAATTTATTATATGCAAATTTGATATTAGATTCGTGTACAGTACACCTGAAACGAATTCTACTGAAAACTTGACAAAGTGTCAGTAATAAATAAGGGAAATAATGAAGCATATAACAATCTGCACTGACAAGTATAAATGACCTATTACTGAAATTTCTGAAAATGTATTATTTGCAAATTTGATATTAGATTCGTGCGCAGTACATCTGAAACTAATTTACTGAAAATTTAACAAAGTTTTAGTATTAAATAAGGGAGAACATCAAACACTTAACTTTCTCAATTGACAAGTATGGATGAGCTATTACTGAAATTTTTGAAAATTTATTATTTGCAAATTTGATAATAGATTCGTGCACAGTTCGTGCACCTGAAACTAATTATACTGAAAAATTGACAAAGTTTCAGTTTTAAATAAGGGAGAACATCAAACACTTAACTTTCTCAATTGACAAGTATAGATGACCTATTACTGAATTTTTTGAAAATTTATTATTTGCAAATTTGATATTAGATTCGTGCACAGTACACCTGAAACTAATTCTACTGAAAATTTAGCAACGTTTCAGTATTAAATAAGTGAAGAAATCAAGCATATAACGATCTGCACTGATAAGTATGGGTTAGCTACTACTGAAACTTTTGAAAATTTATTATTTGCAAATTTGATATTAGATTCGTGTACAGTACACCTGAAACTAATTCTACTGAAAATTTGACAAAGTTTCAGTATTAAATAAGGGAGAACATCAAACACTTAACTTTATCAATTGACAAGTATGGATGACCTATTACTGAAATTTCTGAAAATTTATTATTTGCAAATTTGATAAGAGATTCGTGCACAGTACACCTGAAACTAATAATACTGAAAATTTGACAAAGTTTCAGTATTAAATAAGTGAAAAAATCAAGCATATAACGATCTGCACTGACAAGTATGGGTTAACTATTACTGAAACTTCTGAAAATTTAATGTTTGCAAATTTGATATAATATTCGTGCACAGTACACCTGAAACTAATTTTGCTAAAAATTTGACAAACTGTCAGTATTAAATGAGTGAAAAAATAAAGCATATAACGTTCTGCACCGACAAGTATCGATGCCCTATTACTGAAATTTCTGAAACTTTATTACTTTCAAATTTGATATTAGATTCGTGCACAGTACACCTGAAACTAATTCTACTAAAAATTTGACATAGTTTCATTATTAAATAAGGCAGAACATCAAACACTTAACTTTCTCAATTGACAAGTATGAATGACCTATTACTGAAATTTCTGAAAATTTATTATTTGCAAATTTAATATTAGATTCGTGTACAGTATACCTGAAACTAATTCTAATGAACATTTGACAAAGTTTCAGTATTAAATAAGGGAGAACATCAAACACTTAAATTTTTAAATTGACAAGTATGGATGACCTATTACTGAAATTTCAGAAAATTTATTATTTGCAAATTTGATATTATATTCGTGCACAGTAAACCTGAAACTAATTCTACTGAAAATTTGACAAAGTTTCAGTATTAAATAAGGGAGAACATCAAACACTTATCTTTATCAATTAGCAACTATGGATGACCTATTACTGAAAATTTATTATTTACAAATTTGTTATTAGATTCGTGCACAGTACAACTGAAACTAATTCTACTGAAAATTTAACAAAGTTTCAGTATTAAATAAGGGAGAACATCAAACACTTAACTTGCTCAATGGACAAGTATGGATGACCTATTACTGAAATTTCTGAAAATTTGTTATTTGCAAATTTGTTATTAGATTCGTGCACAGTACACCTGAAACTAATTCTACTGTCCGTAATTCATGCGGATTGTGCTTTTTCTCGTCGCCTGAAGAGAGAAAATTGCCCGAGTTCCTGTGTAGCCTTTGGTGTCTTCTGTTGGGGTGGCCTGCGGGGGTGTGATTAGGCGTGCATGCGCTATTAGGACGAAAGCGTCGTTGGCCGGTGGCGACGGGGACGGCGGATCGGTCAACTAGCGCCGCCGAGTATTGACCCGGAGGACGCCATCCACGGCTGTCTCTCTCGCCGCAGAGCGGCCCCCGTTCGACGCGGACCGACGCCGACGCCGACGCCGCCGCCGCCCGCCCGCGTTCCCATCCCTGAAATCACCATATCACTTTTCTTATTTTCATTGCGTACGTATGCGGCCGGAATTCTCATTAAAGGGAAATCGGAAGTGTTTACCTCCGGCTAACAAGGGGCGGCCGCCCCCCGCCGCATTGCATAATTCATATCCACGTGATGGCGACGAATTGATTTTTCCGATTCAATTCGGCGCTCATTTATCCTGTTTAGATGGGACGCGCATTTGTATCCCACCCCCGAACCTGCAGGACCTCTGCGGACAGCAGCGGCCCATTTTTGCTGGGGGGGCGACGTGCGAATCTGCGAAATGTAGGTCTTTTAAATTGATTATCCTATTTAGACAGTGGGGCGCTAACGAGGCGGGCCGGGGGTGTGCGCCCTCCCGGGGGAGTGCGGCAGCCAAGATGGTGTCGAAAACCGTGTTTATAATAGCTGACACCTCACATTTCTCATCCGACGGCACGTGCTCGAGGAGACGTTCGATCCTCTCCGCGTGTACACGCGCGGGGGTGCGTATCTTCTGCACCCCGAGGTCGGGCCATATATTCTAATTGTAACATGTTTAGTGACGTTGGCCTGCGATGGGGTGGCCACCGGCACATGAAATATGAAGTGAACGCACGACCGCCTGCGATCGACCCCGTACATCCCCCTGCCTTGTCCGACGCTTCCGGACCAGGGGGTGGCACCACAATGTAACAAGCTCGAGTGTACTCCAACACTCGCACGTTCACACACACGCGCGCATTCACGTACAGGACATGATACAGACATCAGGTATTCCCGATGATTAATTACCTCGCGCGCCGGTAATATTGACGCAGACAAGTTGACGAGCTTTAGTGGCGATCCACACAGATTCCTGAGCCATGGAATAGCTTTTACCCGTACCTCACAATGTAACGATATTCACCCCTTTTTTTATCTAAACAGCTTCACTGACTAAATCACAGCTCGACATTATATGGATATACTATTAATACACCTCTTCTATTCAAACAAGTATGAAATAAAATCTATACAAAAAACAATACAGTACTCAATACACTCATACAATATAATACAGTAATACAGTGCAATATACTCGTACATACAGAACTGAAAAAGTTCCAGGACGAATAATATTCCTAATTGATCAATACATCCTACAGAAAGTATTAAAACTGAGTATGAAAATAATTCTTCACCTGAAGATAAAAATCCTGTACAACTTACCACACCTAACACCAACCACGGATCTACTACAAGTCACAAGGAGATAAATAGTACACAGACCATCACGCCAAAAAAAAAGGAGACTGATACATAAGATCGAAAATTATCTAATAAGAAGCAACATTGAACTAAAACCCAGCAAGGACACACAGAAGTACAACACTAGAAACAGCAATTACATACGAACACAAAAGAACCATACAAGGAAGTACAAACTAAAATTTATAGGAAACACCATTAATATCTAATAAGAAGTAACATTGAACTAAAAACCAGCAAGGACACAGAACAAAACAGACCAGCACACACAGAAATACAACACCAGAAACAGCAATTACATACCAACACAAAGAACCATAGAAGGAAGTACGAACTAAAATGGACAGGAAACGCTATTAATATCTACAACACTGTAAACGATAGCATCAAGAACAGCAACATCCACACATTCAAGAAAGAGATTAGAACACTAATTTACTACATCAAATAAACTACAAAATACTAAGCTCCAATACCATTAGTCCGGAAGCAGCCAACGAACGGAAGCTATCCGCGACGAAGAGTGGAGCCTGCGGTTATAATGGGACACAGCTTAATCACGTGCAACTTTTACCCCCATGACAACACACACGAGTAAATAATAAATATGTAACTTGTATATACACTTGCAACGAAGTGTCACTGGCAACAAAGTGCAGAATCTTCAACACAAATGTAAAAACTATATTGTTATACGCATCGGAGTCATGGAGAACTGAAAAGAAGAACATGAAAAAAAAATACAATCGTTTATCAACAAGTGTCTACGAAAAATCTTAGGGATATACTGTCCGAACCACATAACAAACAAGGAACTATGGGAAAGGACCAACCAAGAGCCAGTGGTAGTGACAATATGCAGAAGGAAGTGGAAGTTTATTGACCAATCTATACGGAAGGATGGAAATGACTTAACCAAGCAAGCCCTTGACTACCAACCTGCAGGGAAAAGAAAAGTGGGCAGACCAGCGAAAACGTGGAAGAGGAGCACTACAGAAGAAATAAAAGGCAGGAACCTCTCATGGAACGAAGTTAAATGAAAAGCTAAAGATAGAGAAGGATGGAAGAAGCTTGTAGAAGCCCTATGCTCCGATCGAAGTAAAGAGGATTAAAGTAAAGTAAAGTATGTATATACACTTGTAGAGCCGTGTCCAATAAAACCAATTAAAAAAACCACAGTGTGGCGAAACATTGTAGTGGAAAATAAAAAATAAATAATTTTTTGAAAAAATAAGAAAATATTCTTAAAGTAGTGAATATGGGACTTTCAAAAAATAGCGGCCAAATCTATTAATGTATGTAAAAATAATCTCCAAATATTCAGAAAACCCTTTAAAATCGTGAAAATTGAAAATAAATTACTAAATCATATATGCACATACACAAAATTCAACACAAAACAACAAAATGTTAAATAAATAAATGTATTATTGAAGCAGGGGGGAATGACCCCTTCTGGGCCTTAACAAACCTTAATAAAGATCGTTATATATTAAAACAAAAACAATACGAATTCCAACAGTGATAGCTGGAGCAATCAAATATATGCAAAGGCATATCATTTTTCATGCGACTGATAAAAGAATGGACTGTACGCAAATGTGTTTCATGCGATACCGTGAATTTTGAGTCCATATTTTTGCATATTTTAGAACATTTTAGCACATTTCAGCATATTTCTGCATATTTATGTTTTTTTTTTGTTAAAGGTAATCTGACTCATATTTTGATTATTTACTCAGATAATAGTAAACATAATTAAATTTTTTTCTTTCTTCACAAAAAAAAGGGTGGAATTTCGTTTTAGGATTACGGAAAGAGTGTCATAAATGGAATTAAATTTCGTTAGAGGAAATACTTTAGAAATGCCCCGAAAAGAGTCGAATTTATTCCAACGATGGTCATTTCCACCATGGAACTTAGTTTTGAACAGAATATTTTGAAAAGAACTGCAAAATTTGTATTGCAAATTAATTATTGCACTTAAAATTATAAAATGTACAGCAAGAATCAAAAATGTTACTGACAATTGTGAATTTTTACTGGAATTCATGAAATTTTCAATAAAAGTTATAAAATATTTATCGATAATTAAGAAACTGTAATTAAACTTAAGCAATAACTATTGGAAAGTATAAAATTTTGATCATAAATTAAACATAGCGTTGAAAATGATAAAATTCTCAGCAAGAAATAAAAATGTTGCTGTCAATTGCATTTTCTTTATTAGAATTGATGGAATTTTCAATGCAAGTCATCGAAAATTAGCAATATTCATAGGAAAGTGCAAAATTTTAATTGGAAATTTAACATATCACTAAAAATTATAAAATTCTCAGCAAGTATTCAAAAGTTTGCAAATATTTTACCGGAATTGAAGAAATGTTTAATGAAAGTTACCAAAAACTCGATTAAAATTAAGAAACTGTAACTGAAAATTAACGATATTCATTGGAAAGTGCAAAATTATTACTGAAAATTAATCATTGCATTGAAAATTATAAAATCTTCAGCAGGAATCTAAAATTTTACTGACAATTGTGATTTTTTTACTGGAATTGATGATATTTTCAAAAAACGTTGTGAACTATACATCGACAATTAAAAAACTTTAATTGAAAATTAACAATAATCATTGGAAAGTATAATATTTTCAGTATAAATTAAACAGCAATGAAAATGATAAAATTCTCAACAAGAAATTAAAATGTTGCTGGCAATTGCATTTTTTTTATTGGAATTGATAAAATGTTAAATGAAAGTTATCGAAAATTAGCAATATTCATTGGAAAGTGCAAAATTTTGTTCCGAAATTAAACATAGCACTAAAAATTATCAAAATTCTCAGCAAGTATTTAAAAGTTTGCTGGCAATTGTAAATATTTTACCGGAATTCATGAGATTTTTAATGAAAGTTACCAAAGAGTCATCTAAAATTAAGAAACAGTAATTGAAAAAAAAACAGTATTCATTAAAAAGTGCAAAATTTTAATTGTAAATTAAACATTGCAGTGAAAACTTTAAAATTTTTAGCATGAATCTAAAACTTTACTGGCAATTGCAAAATATTTACTAGAATTAATGAAATTTTCAATAAAAGTTATCAAATATTCATCGATAATTAAGATACTGTAATTGAAACTTACCAATGATCATTGGAAAGTGCAAAATTTTAAATGGAAATTAAACATAGCACTAAAAATTACAAAATTTACAGTAAGAATTTAAAAGTTTGCTAGAAATTTCAAATATTTTACCGGAATTGATGACATTTTTAATGAAAGTTACTGAAAAATCATCTACAATTAATACTGTAAATCATCTACTGTAATTGAAAATTAACAATATTCATTGGAAAGTCCAAAATTTTAATTGAAAATGATACATTCCAGTGAAAATTATAAAATCGTCAGCAGGAATCTAATATTTTACTGTCAATTGCCTATTTTTTACAGGAATTGATGAAATTTTCAATAAAAGTTATCAAATATTCATCGATAATTAAGAAACAGTAATTGAAAATTAGCCATAATCATTGGAAAGTGTAAAATTTTGATTATAAATTATACATAGCGTTTAAAATTATAAAATTCTCAATAGGAAAATAAAATGTTACTGGCAATTTTAAATATTTTACTGGAATATATGAAATTTTTAAGGAAAGTTACCAAACGTCATATAAATTTAAGAAACTGTAATTGAAAATTACCAATATTCATTGGAAAGTGCAAAATTTTGATTAAAACTTAAACATTGCAGTGAAAATTATAACATCTTCAGCAAAATTCTAAAATTTTACTGGCAATTGCAAAATATTTACTGGAATTCATGAAATTCTCAACAAAAGTTATCAAACATTCATCGATAATTAAGAAACTTAATTGAAACTTAGCAATAATCATTGCAAAGTGTAAAATTTTGATTATAAATTAAACAGAGCGTTGAAAATTATAAATATTCAGAAAAAGTGTCGAAAATGGGATTAAATTTCGTTCGAGGAAATACTGTAGAAGAGCCTCGAAGAGAGTCGAATTTATTCCAACTATGGTCATTTCCACCATGGTACTTAATTTGAACAAAACATTTTGAAAAGAATTACAAAATTTTTATTGTAAATTAAACATTGCAGTGAAAATTATAAAATCTTCAGCAAGAATCTAAAATTTTACTGGCACTTGCAAAATTTTCACTGGAATTGATGAAATTTTTAATAAAAGTGATAAAATATTCATCGATAATTAAGAAACTGTAATAGAAAATTAGCAATAATCATTCCACAGTGTAAAATTTTGATTATAAATTAAACAGAGCGTTGAAAATTATAAATTTCTCTGCAAGAAATTAAAATGTTGCTGGCAATTGCAGTTTTTTTATTGGAAATGATGGAATTTTTATTGGATGTTATCGAAAATTAGCAATATTCATTGGGAAGTGCAAAGTTTGAATTGAAAATTGAACATAGCACTAAAAATTATAAAATTCTCTGCAAGAATTGAAAAGTTTGCTGGAAATTGCAAATATTTACCGGAATTGATAAAATATTTTTAATGAAAGTTACCAAACGGTATCTTAAATTAACAAACTGTAATTAAAAATTACCAATATTCATTGGAAAGTGCAAAATTTTTATTGTAAATAAAACATTGCACTGAAAACTTTAAAATTTTTAGCAAGAATCTAAAAGTTTACTGGCAATTGCAAAAATTTTACTGGAATTGATAAAATTTTCAATAAAAATTATTAGATATTCATCGATAATTAAGAAACTGTAATTGAAACTTGGCAATAATCATTGGAAAGTGTAAAATTTTAATTGGAAATTAAACATAGCGATAAAATTATAATCAAGAAATTAAAATGTTGCTGACAATTGCAATTTTTTTATTGCATTGGATGGAATTTTCAATGGAAGTTATCGAAAATTAGCAATATTCATTGGAAAGTGCAAAATTTTCATTGTAAATTAAACATTTCAGTGAAAACTTTTCAGCAAGAATGTAAAATTTTACTGTCAATTGCAAAATATTTTTACATATAGGTACTGACAGAATATAATAATGCCGTTTTTAATTTGAAAGTTTTCTGCTACTAACATTATAGTTCAAATTGTAAATAATGTTGATTTATTTAGATCTGGCACTATATTTTATTTTAATTGCCACATGAGTACGAAATTCCAGAAATATTTTTATTAGTATAATATTTTTGTTGAACAAAAATATGTATTAATTATAGATGCCATTAGTACTTCGACAATTAAAATTTGTCTTTAATGCGATTTCAAATACAAATTCAGATGTATGTAAATTCAACATTTCTACAATGGATATGAATATCTATGGTAAAAATTAAATCTCAAATTACGTTTCGTACAAGTATAGTTTAGTGCGTTGAGGCTGAAATTGTTATTAGAACTCTTGCTAGAAACAGTTCTGATCCGGTTTCTAATTAGGTTATCTCCCGAAAACGTAAACTATCTGCTCCGCTTATATCTCACCTGTGCCGCATTTGCCGCGGCGAAATTATTTACACCGCCACCATAATAACCCATTTATGGCTGGATCACTTCGGCGCGGATGATTTGTGCACGCCGAAATTAGTTTCACTTTATTCTGCGGGCGAGATGTATGGCTCTGCCAGCGTTTACATTCTCTCCTAAATTATGTAATATATCTTCGGATCAGATTCAATTTCTCCGGCGATCTCCGCGATGAAATCTCACAAAATCGCGAATTAATTATTCAAATTGGAAAACTGCCTGGGCACCCACTGCACCCCGCCCTCCAAGGAACAAGGTAAATAATGTAGGGGTCGTTACTGTGCCCCCGCGCGCCCCGCTGCGCCCTTTGAGCCCTACGCCCCCCGGGTGGCAGTAAGAAAGTTACTTAGGGCGACGGGGCCACCCCATAGGCACGTGTAGTGAACCCGGCGCCTCCACGCGAAGTGCCTGGCATGAAAACTGTGTCAGAAACATGGGGCTGTGCGCCCCTCTAACTAACACATTGTGTGTCCCTGGCATATTCATTCCACGATACGTGCAATTTGTTCGTAGACGGGTGCATTGATGGAACCGGCCCTTTTTCACATCGGCGGAAAAGATCGATCGCACCATCATGCGGCAGCAGTAATAGCAACACTTGCCATTTTGGTCATTGCGCCCGATGACTCATCCCCATCTACCCGTTCCGGTCCTGTGTGTATGTCCCTGATTGATGGCGTTGTCAACAAATTTATATCGCCACGTATTGACGAGAGTTTAATTTTGCCGACTCTATCCGAGGGAACATGTGTTTCAGGGAAGCAAACAATTAATAGCACACCGTACCGTACGTGACATATAAATATTATGTAATTTAAATAATATTAATGTGCATTAAATATCTCTTCATTATGTGCAAATGTTAAGCCAACAAAGAAAAAAAAATCGAAAGGAATAGCAGAAAATATCTTAAGAGCATTAAAATTTCTGAAATAATCCTTAACTTATAACTTTCCCAGTTGACAGGTATGGCTATATCTGTCACTGAAATTCCTGAACATTTGTTTAAGGGATATTTTGAAAATTTCAAGCCAGATTTGGATACCGTATGCCTGAGGATATATCCTCTGAAAATTTGACGAATGTAATGAAGTAAATAAGTGAGAAATTAGAACAGAAAACTTCCCCAGTTGACAGGTATCGATCGCTATATCTGTTACTGAAATTTCTGAAAATGTGTCTAATGAATATTTTATTTTTTAGGTTAAATCAAACACTTGGTTAAAGTTTCACTGTATTGGAAGAATAAACCTCTACAATTGTTTCGGCCTCCCGACCATTATCAAGAGTACAGAGATACTAAAATTAAAATTTAACAAATGTGCTATATATACTAAGCTAGAAAAAAAAAATTTACAACATGGCAATAAATGAATTACGGTCTTGGTTTTTCCGAACGGATGCCGCATAACAAAGGCGTATTATCAAAGATTAACTGTTCATTCACAATGTTATCCCCATTAGTGACCGCTTTTCGAATTTATAGGATTTCGAGTAAATCCAGCCGTCTCCCTTTGTGTTCGGTGTGCATTACCTCCAGGCTGTCATTTCTGAAGAAATGATTATTCTCAATGCAATGCTGCGCTAATCCCGTGTCCTCCTTGTTTTGTAGAATTGATCTCCGATGTTCTTTCATTCGTGTTATGAAATTCCTTCCTGTTTGGCCGACATAGAATGCGTCACAATCCGCGCACTCAAGTTTGTAAATGCCACATTTTTGTAGAGGATCCACTTTACTTTTATTGTTTGATAAAATTGCACCTAGATTAGACTTATTAACTACTATACATTTTAAGCCTAATTTACGTAACCTATTGCTAATTTTGGTACTAATATCCCCAACATAATTAATAAAGTACCAATTATTATCCTCACCTTCACAAACGCTATACAAAAGATTACAAGATTTGCGTTTAGTTAATTTCCATATAATTTTATCTACTATATCCACCTTAAATCCATTATTTTGTGCGATTTGTTTAATAGTTCTGACTTCATTATCGTAATTAATTTTACTCAACGGAATGTTTAAGAGTCTATGCGCAAATGAAAGAACATCGGAGAGCAATTCTACAAAACAAGGAGGACACGGGATTAGCGCAGCATTGCATTGAGAATAATCATTTCTTCAGAAATGACAGCCTGGAGGTAATGCACACCGAACACAAAGGGAGACGGCTGGATTTACTCGAAATCCTAGAAATTCGAAAAGCGGTCACTAATGGGGATAACATTGTGAATGAACAGTTAATCTTTGATAATACGCCTTTGTTATGCGGCATCCGTTCGGAAAAACCAAGACCGTAATTCATTTATTGCCATGTTGTAAATTTTTTTTTTTCTAGCTTAGTATATATAGCACATTTGTTAAATTTTAATTTTAGTATCTCTGTACTCTTGATAATGGTCGGGAGGCCGAAACAATTGTAGAGGTTTATTCTTCCAATACAGTGAAACTTTAACCAAGTGTTTGATTTAACCTAATCATAATGTTTCACCAAGTAGTATCCACACATAGTTTCAATTTAATTTAATTTTTTTTATGTCATATGTGGATATAGTATGCCTGAGGAACATTTGACGAATGTAATGAAGTAAATAAGTGAGAAACTTGAACAGATAACTTTGCCAGTTGACAGGTATCGCTATAGTGCCATCTATATTACAATGTCGTATATTTTTATATTGCAGATTTGCTGTTGGGTTAGGTTAGGTTAGGTTTTGTAATACAAATTTACGAGTCTATATTACATTATTGATTTTTTTTTACAGGTAGATTTAAGTTGCTTACAATGTTGAGGAAGTGTATGTTACTGAATGAGCAGCAATGATTTTTTTGCGGATTCCTCTTCGGATTGAAGGCGCATTAGTTCGTTCATTGTGGGTTTACGTACGTGACTCACATTGAAAAATCAGGTATCCGTCCAACTTAGTCCTTCGTCAACCCGCGATCGGCTGCCCTGATAGTGGCTGCGATCGAAGGGGACGGCGCCGAGGGGGACGCCGGACAGACAACCCTGCTCCATTGTCGGGGGGCCCGTTGTCCCCGGTGACAGATGCTGCCCCCACCGGGTCCAGTAGCCCGTGATGGCAGGGTGAGCACGCGGATGTGCAACGGGGGTTTACGCCCCCGCGCACCCACATCGTTAAAACGCATCAGTCAGGCATTCACGATGAGCGCAAAGATGGATTTAAATCACGCAGGACGGGACGTCGCCGGGGGCCGCCGCCCCCACCGCCGGAATCACTTAATTTTATTAGCGTAATTAGCGGAACGATTATTTATAAAATGAGCCAAGGGGACCGACCTAAGCAGGTTATACCGTGCATATTCAATTACGCACTTTTTACGTTCACCTCGCCCGCTTTGTTTCGGATTCGAATTAAAACGCCGCCCCCGCGCCGCCCCCAAATCCCAGCAGATCAGCCCCGGCGCTAATAAATTTATTATCGGCCCACCCCAGGCGAGCGGCTTTATTCTAAATAAATTTAACTTGCACAGAGTTCCTGAAATAAGAAGGTACTTATTACCCGAGCGAATATATCGCTCTTAAACGAATCGAGCAGCAGAAACTTTCGAGGAAACAAATGATTACATGGCTATCTTAAACCTTACGATACTCAATTACTTTTACAGCAGTTCCAGTTAGTTTGCTCCCCGCGAACGGAATTTATACAGTAAACCTACTCAAACTACCACACATTACACTGATGGCGTTATTTCGTTCGTTCAGATCAGAAAGAATACTGTACGACTCTCTCACAATTATAATCACTTGTTTTCCACAAAATGTTCACCGCAAAAGCGAAAATTACAACTGTAACATTGCTAACAGATAAATTAACAAATATGACGTTTAACAGAAAACTAGTCCTTCTTACCAAAACAATTTTTGTTGCAATTTTTGGTCGTAGCTAAAACCGTTATAATTTGCCACTTGTTTTCCCCAAAATTTTCACCATAAAAAGGAAAATTACAAAAACTACAATATTGTCAACAGACAAATGAACAAATATGACTCGAACAGAACAGTGGTACTTCATCTTACCAAAACATTGTTTTCTTTCAATTTTTGGAAGTCGTAGATAAAAATTGTAATGATAAAAAGTTTTATATATAATAAAATGTTATACTAATATATAATTTATATTTTATCATTCGTAGGTTAATAATGCCTTATATCTTTTATACATCAAAAATAGTGTTAATATTTCATATTCGTGGCTTTTCACAAATGTTCTGGCTCTGGGTATTGCATCAGCGATCAATTGACCTATTTGTATCGCGATTATGATTGTAATACAGCGGCGATTGCAATGTTTATTGATAACGGTTTAATTGCCATTATTTATTCAATGCGCGTGCAATAAATTACGTTGCGCTGGTTCTAATAAAATATGTAATTCGGCACCTGAAAACCTGCCCACTGTCGGCGGCTGGTAAATAAATAATCAGCCTGATTAATAATTATTGTTATGCTTCGTTACGTCACTGAATAATTTGTGTAATTTTAACATATTTAATGGTAATTTATGCAGTCCAACAATATGTAATTTCAGAAGTAGGTAGTTGCTAACTTGATTTGGCTTACGCTGCGGTAATTTCGCCTGATAATTTTATAAGCACTAAAAACATTATTTGTATAGTTAATTAATAATAAAACTATAGATTTATACTACTATTTGTTTGACCTATAAATATTACAATTAGCGCCTTGAGGTTTTTTGGTGATTCATGGAAATTATTATTAAGGAAAATCTAAATACCTTTTCTACATACAGATAGACATTTTTTAACATGTCTTCAGCAAAGGCTTATTTTTATAGCGACATTTTTACACAGATGCTTTCGAAACTTTCTTTCTATCAGCCTCATTAAGTATTTTTATTACTCTAACGAATTAGTGGCTAAAACATAACTTTTAATGTGTTAAGGAATTGCGATAGAGTTGTTATTAGGAAAAATGTTTGTCTTTTAATTCCACATGAAATGACATAAAAATATACAGGGGCTCCAATTTAAAATAAGAAAAATAAAGTGCTTTGAAGTTTGAAAAGTTTGTCACTAAATTTTGGGCACTCTGTATAATGCATATTAATAAAACTTATTAAGACCTTATTCAGACCTTATTTAATGAGTACCTTGTATGGTTTATACCAATGGTAATTACCATGGTATTAGTATTATACAAAATAAACTTAAAAAAATTGCTGCAGAAACACGCTATGTGATGTCGCTTGACAGGTTTCTGCACTAAACGCGATATTCATTGTAAATTATATCAGATAAAACGGATTGGCAGTTGAAGTTATATGCAGAATTATATGCCCTGACAATAGAAGATACTCATTCCGCAAAAATGCATCAAAATGTATGTTGACCAGTTTCTGAAATAAACGATTCATTTAGGTTGCTAAAATTAATTATGTGGGAAATTGATAAGTAATACTGTACAATAACCATTAGAAGAAATAAAAGGGCTTATTTGCATAAATAATGCGAAAATAACAAATTATAATTATAATCCAGTATCTGCTAAAATTACAACGATAAAGTAATCTCTATAACCATCAGTATTACTTTAATAAACAGAAAATCTAAATGGAAAACAATCTTTAAAAATGTAAGCTGATGGATTAATTAACGAAAAATAATGACCCTTTGAACTGTTTTTTTGCACTTCAAATAAGCTTTGCTTGCAAATTTAGCATTAACATTTGCTTGCATATAATTCATTTTCAAAGATTGTTTTCCATTCAGATTTTCTGTTTATTAAAGTAATACTGATGGTATTACATATAAAACAAATAAACAGAAAATCTAAATGTAAAACAATCTTTGAAAATGTAAACTGATGGATTAATTAAAGAAAAATGATGAGCTATAAAACTGTTTTTTTTGCGTTTAAAATATGCTTTGCTTGCAAATTTAGCACTAACATTTGCTTGCATATAATTGTACTAACAAGTATAAAAGTAATTTGAATGTTCATTGTTGTATGGTTGTATCCACTCCAACATCTTTACAATTACAAGAGATTTGAATGAAATAAATATTTACGTTCCTCCAGTCTCCTAACAATACCAGTGTGTATGAATCTGTTTTGCAGAGATAATACTTATGTATAAATAAGAGCTTTTGCATTATTAATACTTGTGTTTTTTAGACTGAAAATTATGCATTCGGTGCTTTATAAAATGAAGCCACATCCAAGGAATATTAAATTCCTCGTATATAAACAGAAAATCCTATGATTTTTCAAGTCAAGTTCCCATATTATAAATCCCCCCAAGTTTCTATATTCAAAAAAACTGGTATTTTCTAATACAGTAGATATGTACAATTTTATGAACATTTCTTGTTTTTGCAATTATTTTTAGATGAACTAAACATTTTGAGGTTATCTTTAGTAGGTCTTTTAAAACCATTGGGAAGACACATTCTCACGAAAAAACACCAATTTTGCAATTTCCATTAAAATTTTTCATTTATAACATTTTTTTAAATGTTCACTTATTCTAATATACTGTATTACATAGAGTCCAGTAACTCGTTATAGTAACGACAGGACTATACAGTCGTTATTACTTTTATAGTACAGTAATAATAAAAATTTCACAAACTCCACAAAAAAAATGGTAACTTACAATCTTCTCAAAAAAAATGTAGGTATATTTATGGACGGTTTGTAATTGCCAATCAAATTTTTGTATCAAATAATAGAAACAAATTATTAAAATATCAAATATTGCCGCTTACATTATGTTGTTCAAAATAAAAATTTCTTAATAATTGCATCTTTTTTTAACTGACACTAAAATTTTGCGTATTCTACTAAATATATCGCAATTTGTCTAAAAAAAAACATAAAACGCTCAATTTTATGTCTTTTTTTAATTATCCAATGCGTTTTTCGACAATTTTTATGCCGTTTAAGTCCATCAAACATAAAATTTAAAAAAAATTAAAAATTAAATTATAATAAATCCAATATAATACTATCTAAAATTACTGCTTACATTTTGCTGTTCACAATGAAAATTTCCTGATAGTTTAATTTTTTAAATGACACTAAATATTTTCTCAATAAAAAATTCTCTAACAAAAACATGAAAAAAATAGCCAATTCTATGCCTTTTTCTAATTGAAGGGCTACGGGGAAAATCGATCCATTTTGGTTGTTTTCCAGAAAACTTTTGTTGTTTAAATTTTGTTGAAAAATTGTTGTTGATTCCTGAAAACTAAATTTAAAGCTTGAAGTCGAATAAACGATAGAAAGGATGAATAAAAAACTTACTGTTTATAATATATCTACTTTGACAACAGGTGAATTGAAATATTGAGCAAAACATGAAATACACATAAGTTAAACTATTAAAAAAAAGATTTGTAATAACAAGTCGTGGACTCTGATCGTTTCTAACAATGTTTTTTTTTAGATTCTCTGTAGGTACATACAAAAAAAATAATTTTTAAATAACGTAGGTACATATTATTGATATAATATTATGATTACCGATTATTGTCTATTTAGAGGGTCGTCTGTAAATGCTTCTTCTTTTTCTTGATCTTTGATCGTTTTTAGTAAAAATCCTATGCTATTTCTTCGTTTTTGAATCGGACTATGATCGTTTTTCACTGTTTTACTTCACGTGTCGAAACTACTACTCCCATTTTCAATGCGTTTTTGGACAATTGTTATGCATTCTTTTCACTGTTTATTTGAATAATAGTATAATTTTGCATTTTCCACTAATAATTTCGAAAAATTTCTATAAAAAACATGAAATGTTGAAATTTATGCCATTTTATAATTTTGTGATGCCCTTTCAGGCAAGTTTTATGTATTTCCAAGTGCTCTGTTTTCACTGTTCATTTGTATAATACTATAATTTCCACAAAAAAATGTCTCAAATTGTTAAATTAAAAAAATTAAATGCTAGAATTTATGCCATTTTCAATTTTTGTAATGCTTTAGTAATGCCTAATTTCACTATTTATTTGAATGATACCATAATTTTGCATTTTCCACTAATAATTTCGTAAATTTCTATAACAAACATGAAATGGTAAAATTTATGCCATTTTCTAATTTTGTGATGCACTTTTAGGCAATTTTTATGTCTTTCTAAGTGCTTTTTTCACTGCTTTTTTACATGACACTAAAATTTTGCTTTTTCCATAAATTTTTTAGCAATTTCTATAAACAAATTAAATGCTGAATGTTGTACCTTGCCTACTTTTGTCTTTTAAGCTAAGTTTTATGCTCTTCTAAGTGCCTTGTTTTATATTGTGCGCGTCATTTCGGGAATCCGCTATCGTGATGATTGTAAGCACTTTTTCATCAAATATGGCTTATTGACGGTTCCATGCATGTATATATTAAAGTGTTTGCTATATATAAAAGAAAATTCCTCAAAGCATACAACCCATGAAGATACACATAAACATGACACACGGCATAAGACAAACTACAGGTATGAAATAAAAAGGCTCGTAAAATCACAGAAAGATTATAGATATTTTGCGACGAAATTATATAACCATCTACCACCCAATATAAGGAAGTTGCCAACAGATTCTTTCAAACGCCAGCTAAAAGAATACCTAATCCGCTCTGCACTCTACTCAACCGATAAATTCTGTGCCGCAAAACTATCTATAGTGTAACAATACTGACTGTTATTATACATGTAGCAAAACTGCCTTATTCTGTAAACCTGACATATGTAAAAAAAATGTAAAGTTTTTTCTAACATGCAAATAAATATTATTATTATTATTATTATTATTATTATTATTATTATATTTTGGCATATTTTTCATATCTGCTCTTGATTCAAATCCTGAAAACCATGCGATTTTTATGATTCAATTATATAAGTTATTATAGTCGTATTATAGGTTTTATATGATTCAATTGACTGTAATTCAATGAACTGGACACCACGTAAATGATGAAATTATCAGTATGTGCCCTTAAGTTTGAGTAATGAGTTTTTACAGCTGTTTATAGTTTACAGTTTTTACTTTTGCCTTTGAAGCTAAATTTTATGCTCTTCTAAGTGCCATGTTTTATATTTTGGCATAATTTTCATATCTGCTCTTGATTCAAATGCTGAAAACCATGTGATTTTTATGATTCAATTATATAAGTTATTATACTAGTATTATAAGTTTTATGATTTAATTCACTGTAATTCAATGAACTGGACACCACGTAACCGATGAAATTATCAATATGTGCTCTTAAGTTTGAGTAATGACTTTTTACAGCTGTTTATACTTTACAGATTTTATTTTTGCCTTTTAGGCGAAATTTTATGCTCTTGTAAGTGCTTTGTTTTATATTTTGGCATATTTTTCATATCTGCACTTGATTGAAATCCTGAAAAACATGCGATTTTTATGATTCAATACTTACTATAATTATATACGTTATTATAGTGGTATTACAAGTTTTATATGATTCAATTGATGTAATTCAATGAACTGAGTGCCTCGTTTTTTATTTTGGCATATTTTGCATATCTGCACTTGATTCAAATCCTGAAAACCATGTGATTTTTATAATTCTATTATATAACTTATTATAGTAGTAATATAAGTTTTATATGATTCAATTGTCAGTAATTCAACGAACTGGACACCACGTAAGCGATAAAATTATCAATAGGTGCCCTTAAGTTTGAGTAATGGGTTTTTACAGCTGTTTTTTAAAAATTATTTTGGGAGATATTTAATTTTCGGGGGAAATTTGTGTGCTCTTATTATAAATAGAGCTAGTGTTCGTGTGACTGGTCGTTTACAGGTTCGGTGAAACGGTCTATTGACTGGGGCTATTTCGGTCCGACTTGTTTTTTGGAGTGTTTGCGTGTATTCAGTCGAAGCGTTGGCGAAAATGGGAAATGCATATTCCAGAGATCGCCGACCCCGGATCCCGTGCTCACGCCTAATTGGCATAAACATCGAGGGCACGGGAGATTTCCCGAACATCTGTTCCGGGATGAAATACGTCCGCCGTCCGCCCTTTATATTTGTAATTGTAATTTAATAAATTAAAAGCCGTTTTGCGATGCTGCGCGGCGCCGACGTGAGCGCCGGGGGGCGGGCGGGTCACGGGGGGCGGCGGAACGTACGTGACAAAAATGCGGCAGCACTCGTACGTAATGGGGGCCCCCAACAATGGGGCGAAATGCACGAAATCTCTTAAACTGTTCGCGGGATGCACGCAATTAGGGCGGGATTTTATAAAAGGTTGCTTAAACACGAAATGATGCATAATGAATAAGGTTATGAAGTGCTTACCGGAACAGGAAGCGGGGCTGCGGAGGCGCCGGGCTGGGGGGTCGCGGGGGCGGTCAGGTGAGAGGCCAAGGGACGCGTTGCCATGGCGACGAGCGTTCATTATGCCCCAATCTGCGGTTTACATGACTTACCGGACTACGGCAATCAGCATTAACGGAAATTAAAATTATCCGCCACCTCCTTAGGTGGCAGGAGTTTGGAACAAAAGTGGATGGTATTTTATTGCGGGCGTATCGCGGGGATACGGTTTGGAGAGATATGATGATTAAATTTGTTCGATAAGGCATTTCCGGTGACTACGGCTGAAATATCGCATAATCCTTTTCGGTCTTTATGGTCCTCCGTAGGATAATAACATTAGCGCTAACTGCATGGCACATTTCCAATGCTGCATTATGCAATCTGTACATCTTGGCCGGGCATTAAACCGCCTCTGCGAATTACACGCATTCAAACTCCCGAGTTTAAGCAATAACAATAGCAATAAACGCGCACGCCAGATACTTATATTAATTGTGTTTGCAGTGCATTCGTCCGGCTGCAACAATGGCCGGAATGGCAGTTTTTCCCCCAATCATTTAGTTTTCTCGACATATGCGGTGGACAGCATTACAAAACGCATTTACACTATGGATTAATAAATAAATATCGAGTATTTGATAACACATGTGCTGTAATTAATTATTCAGCAGCGGGCGAATTCGCTCGGCACGTCCATTTATTTCAACTATATGTGAAATATGGAAAAGTATCGCACCGACCGATAAAGCCGCCCCCACACCAGGGCAGGGCCGCACACAATCCATACTCTCACCGGGGGGCCCGCAAATACAATGACACAACAAAACAGGTCTCCAAAGTTGCACTCACCGCCCCTTTGAATAAGCCTCACGGCAAACATATTGTCCAATTAAAAAAGCAAAAGTGCGTTTTCATTACGGCCTCGCAACAATGGCATTCGAATATTCACGAGGCCCTCGCGCGCCCCAATTAACTGATAAATATTTCGCAACAAAACGCAACGGAAATAATGGGTTCCTCCACGCTGGCGCATAAATAATGCTCAATCTCCATATCGTCACCGGCGCACAAACAGAAAAAAAGTCATTACCCTGCACCGCAGCATCCTCTCTTTGATATTCCCATTTTTATATAAATAATCGTACTGCGGGCGGCCATTAAATATGCCCTCTGACTGTGCCTTTGCGATCGGATTTCGCCTTCTTGTTTACATCCGCTTTTTTTCCACCTTCGCCCCAACTTCGGGGGCGCCCTTCGCCCCCACGGGCTATTTTTAAATTGCCATAAAAACGGGACGCGCCGCCGTTATTCTTATGCTGCGGACTCGGCGTAAGCCGGCTTAAACCGCATTAAAACGTCAACTACCAGTAAAACAAACGGGTGCATTATCCACTACGTACAGTTCACTCAGAAACGGTAAATTTCTAAAGGAGTACGGAAAGCATAAAAGCCGGGCTGTTAGTTGCGAGCGGACAGTTGTACATTTCATCCACGGAAAGGCGGAAAAGATTTAGACTCGAGTCTCCCTGCTCAATTGATGCTCACCATCTTAATGCGTGATTTGCAGTAAATGCAAGTACATGGTTCTCCGAGCAGATTACTGGACCGAACTTGTCATGCTTAATTAGCCTTCAGGTGCAGTCACTTAAGAGATCTAAGGTGTATTCAATCAATAGTTATCAACAATCAACATCAGCAAGTACATGGTTCTCCGAGCAGATTACTGGACCGAAGTTGACGTGCTTAATTAGTCTTCAGGTGCAATCACTTAACAAATCTAAGGTGTATACATACAATGAATAGATAAATAGTATATTAAATTACAAGGGAAGGAAGCGGAATTTACTCTACCGAGCCAAGTCTACCTAGCCCTCGCTACGCTCAGGCTACAACAGGCGAGGTAGAGTAAATCCTTTCTTCTCGTGTAATGTAGGTACAGTCATGCTCACATAAATCTAGTACAGACATATTTGTTTCTTGTAATTTGTACGTACCTTTTACGCAAGGTGTTTAGATTCATACTGATTCAGTCAAATTGACATCTGTCAATACGTTAGGTAGAATTTTCGAATTATTTCAAACATATACGTAGTATGGCAAGAAAACTTAACAACATCGAAAAAATTCACATTATAGACAAGCTCAAAGAAGGGGACACTATCAGGCACGTGTCTGAAGAGATGCATATAATAAATCCACGGTATTGAATGTAAAGAGAAGGTGGGAAAATGAAGGAAGTTTAGATAGGAAACGCGGAAATGGCTTTGTAAGAATTACTACGCAGGAGCAAGATAACAATTTAGAGGATTATTTGAGAGTGCATCCATTCGAATATGCGAAAAAAGCTGTTCTGGAAACGCAGTTTCCGTGTTCCCGAGAAACAGCAAGTCGAAGAATGAAAGAGAGCGCATTAAGATGTGTAGCAGTAAAAAAATTATTTGTGTGTAGAAAGGATGCAGGCGAGATTACTATATGCCCTAAATCATATTAATTATGGACCAGAATTTTGGCAGAATGTGGTCTATTCTGATGAAAAAACGTTTCAATCCACAAATAATGGCGCGATTTGCATTTATAGAACACCAAATCAAGTTATCATAATACTGGAATATGTTGAAAAATTGACGGAATATTTAATTCAATAATAGATATTTAAGCATTAAGGGAGGTAAGTATTGATTACCAGTCGAGGTCGAGTTTGAGCTTGAGCGATAGCGAGGGCTAGCAATAAAGTCCGAGACTGGTCAAAACTTACCTCTCGAGTTGCTTATAACTGTTTTTCCACTCCTGAAGTTGATTTAATTGTTTGTGTTTTATTAATTTATTTTTGCAACTTGAACGAAATATGAGTACGGCTTTGGTTGCTAAGACTATTTTTCAAACAAAGTGTGAATGTCAGAAAATACATTCGTTCAATTGTAAAATGAATTCCAATGAAAATAAACAAGAAATGGCAATTGAAGAGGCTGCAGATGCTCCATGTTCCTTTCTACTGCCGAAGAAGTCGAAGGGGCGTTATCAAATTGCGTATAAGTGTTTTAATAAGTGGTACCAGAGAAAGAACACTATTGAAATTATTTTACTTCTTCCCTGAGGGAGGTAAGTGATTATTTACTTCCCGTTGTTCATAGTAACCAAAGCTTCATCGGTAAGTGGTGCTTACTTCCATCAAATCAATGTTACAACAGTGTTCTTAGCATGCAGGGAGTGGAAAAACGATATTAATATTTTAGATAATGTAATGTTATCATCTGTGCAACAAATATATCCTGAAAATAATTTCAGTTTTCAGCACGATTATTCTCCTATTCAAACAGCACATATAGTTACCGAATGGTTACAACAAAATAATGTGAAAGTTTTGCAGTAGTTTCCAAAAGCGCAGAAATTAACCCTATAGAAAACGTGTGGGCTGAGATGACGAAGCGTATGCCACGTTAAGTTCAGAAACGTAGATGAACTGTGAGGAATAATTGAAGAGACGAGGGAAACGTTAATAAATTATGGACTGTATTTGACGCAAATGGTGAAGCAATAAAGTATTGGCTGCATTTATTTTATTTTATACTTAATAAAAAGTCAGTTGTACAACAAACAATTTTAGATAATTACATAACTAGATCTAAATTGTTTGCACTAGATTTATGTGAGCATGACTGTACATTGGTTTTTTTACTACGTAAAACCTATATAACCTATTAACCTTACCTAACCTAATAAATTATTATTACAATATTAGTCCTTTAGATTGGTTAGAATTGGACAATTTTATGTATATATATATATATAAACAATATTTATTGGGCTATCGACCCCAGGGGTCTTTCCGCCTTGGACAATTTTATTTTTGTGAAATTCATTAAAAATCGTAGTAGTTTCTGCGTTGATAAGATGTCAAATGTTATTTATATATCTGTATATACCTACCAATTTGTCAATAAATTACCTACCAAGAATTGAATTTGAAAAAATTAATACAAGCTATGATGTGGAGAAGGCAGCAAATCCATCAGAAACTAGACAATAAAATTTTGAATAGTGGTCAACCTCTGCCAGTATTACGAATAACGTAGAAAAACTGATAGAGAAATAAACGGATGTTTCTGTTATCAATGCAATATCGGAAGAATTTGTTTATAATATTCAAGGTGTTGGTGATAATATTGTTATATATAATTGGTCTTAAAAGTTTTTTAATGTTTCAAATTGGACTAACTGCAGTTTTACAATTAATATACATAGATAATTAATAAAGTTAGTGCAGGGAGTAAGTACCAGGGAAGAATAAATTTACTTCCCTGGTGTCATGACAACCACAAATCATGTTGTAAAATCAACCTACTTTGTTAAAAGGTGCACATCGAAATCATGTTGTAAAATCAACCTACTCGTTAAAAGGTGACATCGAAAGTATTTGTTACTAGATTGGTAGTGAAAAAAATAATTTATGTTTTGTTTTTAAGTTATATCATATTTTGTTTTGTGTACATATATAGGGTGTCCCATGCAAAGCATCCATTAAAAGTTTACGGGGTTCCCAATATAGGAAAAAATTGAAAAAATCACATAATATTGCTAAATCTGTTTTTTTTCTTTAATTAAATGTTTATCTAAAAAACTACAAAACACAAGTAGACATACATCCATATAAAGATGTCAGGAATGAAACGGGGAATTCAAAAATACAATAATATACAGGATGTTCCATTTAAAATAACATGGCTATAAAAATGTTTCCCACGAGTAGAACAGATTAAACTTTGTTTCATTGTCATTCATCTTTGTCATTACGCCCGTGGTACATAAATAACAATTTAAGTACTGAAAAAACCCAAAATCTCCCTTTTTCGGGAAGTAATCGTTTAAATGCCGCATTGACTATTTAAAAAAAACACTAGAAATTACAGAAAAACGATGACGAGCCTATAAAATACTGCAACTGTTCCACGAAGTTCTTGAATAAATCCGAAATTTTCTGATGTAAATGTTCCGTTATTAACTGGATTTCGTCCAGACTATACTGGAATTCGTAATCAGTTTTTGGAAATATGGCATTGGAAATCCTGTTTTTCAAAAAGCCGAGTTTTGTATAAATCCTGGCAGATTGTTCACCATTTCAGATCATTAGTTTTCTTTTTTTTAATTAAGCTGAGAACATCAATTTATAAGTGAGAACGATTTTCTGAAATATATCACATAACATTTGCTTTAAACTAGGTATACTGAATAAATTGTCTATTTTGTAAAATTTCGAAATCCTGTTTTTAGAAATACTGAAATTAGAAAACTATTTTTTTTTAAGTACTGGGCTGAGGAAGCAGATTTATCAAAACGTAGATTTTTCATACATGTACAAAATATTAGTCCTTTACATTTATTGGAATTTGACAATTTTATGTTTGTGATAAAATTCATTAAAAATGCTAGTAGTTTCTGCATTGCTAAGACATCAGTTTGTTATTTATATATCTGTATATAACTACCTATTTGTCAATTTAATAAGAATTGAATTTGAAAAAATAAATACAAATTATGATGTGGAGGAGGCAGCAAATTCATTAGAAACTTGACACTGCAAATAAAATTTTGAATAGTGGTATTTCTACGTCAACATCTACCTGTACTACCAATACGTAAAAAAACTGACAGAGAAAGAAACGAAAATATGTGATTTTAAACAATGTTTTTTTACATACTGATATTTACGGAAACCCCAACACACAAATCAAATATTTTTTAATTAAAACGAAAAAATCTAAAATTCCAAATAAAAGAATTCATTAATTAATCTGGATTCACCGATTTATGCAGCAATCTAAACTCTGAAATTTAAATACTGAACTGTGCTGGAATTCATAAGACAGTTTTTTTAAATACTGAAAATCGCGAAACAGTATTTGGATATACTGGAATTCGAAATCAGTTTTTGGAAATGTGGCATCCTGATTTTCAAAAAGCCGAGTTTGGTATAAATCCTGGTAGAAATCCTCCCAAATTGTTCACCATTTCTGATCATTAGTTTTCTTTTTTTTTTAATTAAGCTGAGAACATCAATTTATAAATTGGAACGATTTTCTGAAATATATCACATAAAATCTGCTTTAAAATAGGTATACTGAATAAATTGTCTATTTTGTAAAATTTCGAAATCCTGTTTTTAGAAATACTGAAATTCGAAAACTATTTTTTTAAATACTGGGCTTAGGAAGCAGATTTATCAAAAATTAGATTTTTCGTACATGTATAAATTGTAGAATACAAGTTGTTGACGATTTCAGATAATATTTTAAGTTTTTGCAATTTTCTTGAATTTGATCTCATAAAATAAGTTTACAAATGGGAATGATATTTCAATCATATTAGTTAAATGAATATTAAATAGACCTAAATCTCTTAAAGTAGGCATAGGTACCTACATACATTTTCTTACTGATTGCATTAGGTTTTTTTGTAAATATTCTCAAATCAGTTTATGGAAATACTGAAATTGAAAAATCTGTTTTTCAAAATCAGTTTATGGAAATACTGAAATTGAAAATTCAGTTTTTCATAAAGTCAATTTTTATGTAAATGCTAGGACACAGATTGATCACGATTTCCAACCGTTTTTGTTTAGAAATACAGTAAATATTCGAAAAATGCAACTCCTGTAAATGCAACACTCTATTAGCAACTCTCTATAAGAGCAATAATTTTTGTTTTATTTTTCCATAACTGCAACTTATGACATTTGCCAGATCTAACCTGAACTAGTTGTAATTCGGTTGCTTCTTGTTTGTGTTCTATCTACAATACAATACGATTAATGTAGGAGATTAAAAAAAAACATAGTAATTTACAAAAATTCAGTAAGACCCATATCTATAGTCCGTACTTCAGCATGCGTTCGACTCTCGTATATTTGCGTAGATTTGGTTGCGTTTGGTGCATAAACAGTTATAGAAAATACGGAACCAGATATACGACTTGAGTGGAACTCATTCTCAGGTACGGACTATATATATGGGCTTAAACCTACTGAAAAATCGACGAGTTCCAATTAATTTTTGAATAATCTCCCAAATTGCTTAAAATTTGCCAAACGTTTTGAAATTTTGTATATTATGTAGCGGTTTTTGCTAATAAATATTCTTTATTATTATTAAAGCACATAGATACAAAATTAAGGTGGTTAAATTTTAAAAATTTATCATGGAACTTTAAAAAAAATGCAACTTATCTTTACAAAAATTACACTTTCGTTTAAAAATATCCTAATTCCATACTGATTCTGATACTGATTTAGAAATAACCATAAAAATATAAGACTATGTTAAGAAATTCTAGTTCTTCATATTAAATTTTGATATTTTACAAAAAAATTAACGTGATTACGTATTAAAAATGTATCAGAAATAGTGAAAATAAATGAAATTCCAAAAAAATCTTATTTTTCTGTACAACAGTGCCAACAAATCCAGATTCGATACTAAGTATACAATTCCAGGTGTGATTATAGATATAAAAGTTCTCGATTACCACTACATATGCAAGGATTATGTACAAAAAACAATTGCTATGAAAGATTTAAAAATTCTCTATTATAGGTCACTGATTCTGATACTGATTTGAAAATAATGATAAAAACATCGGACTATGCTAAGAAATTCCATTCCTTCATAATAAAATTTAATATTTTACAAAAAAATTAACGTGATTACATATTAAAAATTTATCAAAAATAGTGTAAATACATAAAATTCCAAAAAATCTTACTTTTCTGTACAACAGTGCCAACAAATCCAGATTCGATACTAAGTATACAATTCCAGGTGTGATTATAGATATAAAAATTTTTGATTACCACTGCATATGCAAGGATTATGTACAATAAAAAATGCTATGAAAGATTTAAAAAATCTCTATTATAGGTCACTGATTCTGATACTGATTTGAAAATAATGATAAAAACATCTGACTATGCTAAGAAATTCCAGTTCTTCATATTAAAATTTGATATTTTACAAAAAAATTAACGTGATTACATATTACAAATTTATCAGAAATAGTGAAAATAAATGAAATTCCGAAAAATCTTACTTTTCTGTACAACACTGCCAACAAATCCAGTTTCGATACTAAGTATACAATTCCAGGTGTGATTATAGATATAAAAATTCTATATTACCACTACATATGCAAGGATTATGTACAAAAAAATGCTAGGAAAGATTTAAAAATTCTCTATTATCGGTCACTGATTTTGATACTGATTTGAAAATAATGATAAAAATATCGGACTATGCTAAGAAATTCCAGTCCTTCATATTAAAATTTGATATTTTACAAAAAAATGAAGGTGATTACATATGTAACATTAATCAAAAATAGTGAAACATAACATAAAATTGTGTGCAACAGTGCCAACAAATCCAAATTCGGTACTAAGTATACAAATCCAGGTGTGATTATGGATATAACAATTCTCGATTAATACTACATAATCAGGGATTATGTACAACAAAAATGCTATGAAAGATTATCTGTTTACAGTCAGAAATGGTGGAAATTTTTTCACTTTTGTTTCAATGTCAATGTCAAATCCAGGTGTCATTATGGATATAAAAATTCTCGATTAACACTACATAATCAGGGATTATGTACAAAAACAAAAATGCTATGAAAGATTATCTGTTTACAGTCGGAAATGGTGGAAAAATTTTCACTTTTGTTTCAATGTCAATGATATTGTTAGCAAATTAATTTTACTGTAGTGAAATCCAATTAGAAACATTGAAAAGTACGATGCTTTGCGTAATAAATTTTCAAGTTGATAAAAAAATTAAATAAAAAATAATAAGTAGGTATACATATACAGTGCGATCAACAATTATTTAGATAAAAGATGCCCTTGGAATGTTGGCAGTATGCCCAGCTTGTCTGCAGATGTAAAAAACGTGTGTTAAAATCAAGTGGCAGCAATTCATGATACACCTGCATTTGGTAAGGATGCATATCCATGTCCTTCTTCAATTTTTTTTTTTGGAAGGTTACAGAATACTTACACAGTCATAGCCGCCCCTTATCTAAATAATTGTTGATCGCATGGTATAACACTTAGTGCTAACAAAATTTCATTTGGCTCAGAAGGCATTCTATTCGAATATTGCGATCATATATTGAAAACAAAGAGCTAAAGACATTGGTTTTGCTTAAATTTTTTATAACAATAGAATTCTCAGTTTATTTTTCGTAATTTCTCATGTCAGCTTCATCAGTGTTGCTTTTAAATTTGGCTCATTTGGCTCAGAAGGTATTCTATTCGAATATTGCGATCATATATTGAAAACAAAGGGCAATAGACATTGGTTTTGCTTAAATTTTTTATAACAATAAAAGTCTCAGTTTAATTTTCGTAATTTATCTTGTCAGCTTCATTAGTGCGGCTTTTAAATTTGGCTCATTTGGCTCAGGAGGCATTCTATTCGAATATTGTGATCATATATTGAAAACAAAGAGCAAACGACATTGGTTTTGCTTAAATTTTTTATAACAATAAAATTCTCAGTTTATTTTTCGTAATTTCTCATGTCAGCTTCATCAGTGTTGCTTTTAAATTTAGCTCATTTGGCTCAGGAGGTATTCTATTCGAATATTGCGATCATATATTGAAAACAAAGAGCAAAAGACATTGGTTTTGCTTAAATTTTTTATAACAATCAAAGTCTCAGTTTAATTTTCGTAATTTCTCTTGTCAGCTTCATTAGTGTTGCGTTTAAATTTGGCTCATTTGGCTCAGGAGGCATTCTATTCGAATATTGTGATCATATATTGAAAACAAAGAGCAAAAGACATTGGTTTTGCTTAATTTTTTTATAACAATAACATTCTTAGTTTATTTTTCGTAATTTCTCTTGTCAATTTCATCAGAGTTGCTTCTAAATCAGATGCAGCTTTATGTAGTTTGTGTATTAAGTACTATTAGAATAAAACTGTGAATATGTATGAAAAATTAAAAATTATATATATCTGAATCAATTTTGAATTCGATCAGGATATGGAAACGAGTCGCTTGTTGGGCAAACAAAATCGAAATTAATAATCGCACATCAAGCGGTTTCGAGGTTTGGAGGTCTGCGAATGTAAACAGGGTATTATTAAAATTCATGCGTACTGCACGATCCCAGGCCTCATTACTAATTAATTCGATGTGCACAGCCGTCGATATTTAATTACCGTTAATTATAACAGCGCACAATTGCATCAATTAATAATTCCAGGCAACGAACCGGATACCGCCATTAGCTACCTCGCCGTTCTTTTCACCGAGAGAATTATTTTAATCACCGCAATTACGCCCGGCGATTAACTAATTTCAATTAATAATCATCGCCATTATGGGCGGCGCTATTAATTATAAAGATCATATGGGTATTCCGATGATATTAGCCTATTAATATTTATCAATCGATCGGTGCATTCCATGTGTTTGTTTTAATATTTGATGTAATAAATCTATTTATTACATCAACAATGCAAGCGCTTCTTCGGGTATATATTTTATGTGTTCTCTTTATAGAAACTTCCATGCTTGTTTTATGCGCGTTGCTCTTGTTGATGAGTGTTTGGTTATTTCTTCCGCAAGTTTTGCAGCATCGCGATGTCCAGCGGAACGCAAAGTTATTTGAGTTGCATATGTCAACTCCTCTTGGGCATATTTTTCAATTAATGGCTTGACTTTTCGTTATTTGGAGACAGCTGATTATTCTTGAAAACGTCTCTGTTGTACTGGAGGTTGGATGCCAGATGGGCCGGGATTATGATGCCTGATAACTCTGTTTTAATTTTAAAATTAACAGTTCCATTCAACAAGTCAGAATAATATGTCTGAAATTTATCGACAGAGCATCAACAGTTTCTTTCCACCAGTAAGAATAATGTGTTAGAAATTTATCGACAGAGCGACATGAAGTTTTCCATTTTTGTGACAGCGTACTGTTAAAATTTCGGATTTAACGTTTCAAAGTATCCAAGTTTTCAGTTTCAAAGTATCCAAGTTTTCAGTTTCAACATTTATATTTATACTAAACATTTTAATTACATGCGAAGAAATCACCAAATTTTTCCCTATCCCGTCTTGTCGCAAAATGGAACGTTTACCTTAAAAAAAATATATCTGACGTTAGATAGAGCAACTTTGAGCAAACAATTTTAAATTTAGGTTTACCTTAAAAAAATATATCTGACGTTAGATACAGCAACTTTGAGCAAACATTTATAAATGGGCTGAATTGCCCTATAGCCATATAAAAAAAAAATCGTGGCCAATTTATTTAAATTTCATATGTTTTATTTATGTAGTTTAACCTCCTCGAGCCCACCGCTAAATTGATTATAAAATCTTTATAGTATATGAGACAACTTATTATTTTGGGTCCAAGTAACACCCTCCAGTACGATTTTTGATTTTTTTTTTTGTCAATTTTTGGAAAAAAACTAAAGTATCACTAATGATACTTTGGGCCTTAAGCACAACAAAAAAAATCATATTGAACTTATGTTTTGTTGGTGAAATTGCGCAAAACAGTTTCGGTCAACGCTGCAGCTAAAAAAACCTTACAAAATGAGCACTTGGCAAAAGTGAGTTTCTTGAAGCCCGACATTTAGATCGTGATTTTCGTTGATGTTTCATGAACTGCGGAAAATGTTTGTTCTCTTTTTTTCGAATCATTTTCTCGAGAATTGCCTCTACCTTTCTGCGCTTTCTACCAGTCTGTGCTGTTTCCTCATTCTCACTGTCACTCAAATCTGAATTTTGCGGGTTTGCAGCAAGTCCTGACGACAGAAGTGCTTTCGCAATTGAATATTTAAAATCCAGGTAATCCAGTTTTCCTTTTTTTGGAACATTTGCAGCTTCAGCATCTTCTCGATATTCTAGCCGCTGCACTAAAGTCTACAAAATGGTAAATTGCACGAATGGTCCATTTCATAGTACGACTCTTCATTCGGTAGTTTTAAATAACTCGATCAAGCAAATCAATGCCTCCCATGTTTTCATTGTACGATTTTACAAGAGATGGACGATTTATTTCAATGTATTTGTTGTCAACTTTTGACCAGCGCTTGCATAATCTCACAGGTTCAGTTCCAAATTCCGAAGACCTGATATGAACTGGCTTGGAGTCGTACCATTTAACCAAAGCTATTTTATTATTTTTAGTAAGAAGCATATCTTGGGAAGCACGGGCAGATTTTTTCATTTGATTATCTGTTCTGAAACTCGCCACTTTTGGGATTCGATTTTTCATGAGAGTGCCGGTGAGAGTAATCCTCGAGCGAGAAGCGTTTCTATTAATGGTATTGACGTAAAAAATCTATCAGTAAAGACGGATACTCCAAGTAAAGTATCCTCAGATACTTTAACTTTATTAAGTCTGAGAACCACCAAGATTTTTTCGGGAGTAGGTACCAAGCAGGATTCCGCTGTTTTTCCGATTTTTCATACATGAGGAAGTCCAATGGAATTTCTTTTGCCGTAGTCATTACAAAATTCTTGGGACCAACAGGATGTGGTTTTCCACGAACAAATTGTCTCATTCTTACCTTACCATGAAAGGGGATCATTTGTTTATACACTGATATTTCATTTATCCTTTCATTCTGTAGGCACGCTTTTTGAATTCGGTTTAACATTGGCATTATTTTCCAAAATCTATTATTTTCCCTGGCTTCTTTCGATACAGCATTGTCATCTACTAATTTTAAACGACTTCGAAGCGCAATAAACTGATTTCTGGAGATGTTTTCACAAATTGGTACTCTGGAATCCATTTGCTAGTACATCCTGATTCGTGGTAGGTTGTAGATGCCAATTAATGTTGCATGCAATGAAAACTTTCAGCTTTGCCGCAGAAGTATCTAAAGACTTTTCTGTTTTATTTACTTCGTTCATGTTGGTCACAAGGATCATGGGTTTAAAGAAATCGTCTTCGAGATATCTGCTGAAATAACTTATTGGATCCGGAATGTTTTCAGGCAAAAGTTCAGCACGAACCGTTGATGAATGTTTCACAGCAATTCTAGATACAAAAGCGCTTCGCTTCCATTTCCTTTTCTTTCGCTTTGGTAGCAAGTGAACCAAAGGCTGCTCGTCATCTGAAGAAGAGACTGTACCTCCAATTTGCCTCTCCTCTGCTTCATTTTCTTCGCCACATTTTTTGGTACTGTTACCACCATCATCAGTTTCAGCTGTTTGCTCTGGCACATCTTCCTCCATTTTACCAATTTCGTATTCATTTTCACTGTCATCATCAGGTAGTATATCACCATCAAGATCAGAGTCATCGAAGTTTCAATTATCAACGATCTCCTGGAGTTCTTTCTCAGAGATGGCTAAAAAACGGATGATACACAATTGTATTGGGTCTTGGGTAAGGCCCGAAGTATCACCCAATATGCTTCGAGTAGTTAGTTTAACAGGTTTTGTAAACTTTTAGCTACTGTAGCTTTGATGGCTAATTTTTGCTAACAATAAAATTGTCGGTTATTTTTTGTAATTTCTCTTGTCAGCTTCATCGGTGTTGCTTCTAAATGTTCGTGCCAGAATTGTGTGCCGAGCCTAATGCGTACCAATGCGCCCTGTCGCATGATCCGCGTCCTGCTGTTCGGCGAGGACGTGTTTTTTTTTCTCTCCCCGGCGCGGCGTCCTGCGGGACGGGCCAATACTAATCTGCAGGAGACGTGACAGTCACGCAATTACGCGTTTGTCACGGGTCGGGGGTCTCCCCCGAAACAAACACGTGTGACAGGGCGGAATTTGCAATAAGCAGGGCTCCATCAAGTGGGTAAAACGCGACTGGATTTTTGCCTGCGGGAGACGCGATATGAATATGTAAGCGCGCGCGGAGCGAGCCGGGGTCGAACCCGTGCTGTGAGTTATGCCCGGATGACGTGTTCAATTAGGCGGGGGCGGCCGGCCGGGGGTGGCTGGCCGGGGGTGGCGCACGGTGCGGTCCGGTTAACAAGGCCGCTGATGAAGTGGTGACCAGAGACAACATTTCATCATAACGAGCGCACATATGTCGCCGTTTATGTGGTAAATCTGAACTGCAATCGGGCGCGGCTCCATCTTTCCACGTTTCCTACTGCTGACTGTGCTAATGCGCTCAACAGTCTCACTACTGCGGAACGTGCCGCTGAATATTCATGACCCCGGTAGCTCATTTCGGGCTGTTCGAAACTGCCGGGGCTAGTGGGTGACTGTGGGTGGGGGGCTATTTGATAGCCGTTTAGCATTAGAGCAGCCTTATCGATTAGGGAGGATTTTTAATGAGCCGCCGGGGCGATACTACAAATAGAATGCTCTCGTTTCATATAATCTCGCACCTCGTAATGAAATAAATTACCATACATCACTGGCCCCATCGGGCGCACGTTCGGTAAACGGCGAATTAAACGCGCAGGGCGCCACGCAACAATCCGTTTGGATAAGCAAAATTACCTCCCATTACACCGTGCCTTATTGAAACTCGCTAAGCCGTTTTTAATTGCCCCTCGCTGATTTAAGCGTTCGGAGCTTCACTAATGGCAATAATCTGGAAATCATCAAACACTCAAAGCACGAAGCTAACGCTCTTGACCATTGCACATCTGCACAATTATCTAATATTGACCTTAGAAAAATCATTTGTCATCACTGGAACCAAAAGTCAGTGAACTGCTCAACAGTTGCGTTCGCTAAACGCGCCCAATAATTCACACACATACACACAAGTCGATTACAATATCTGCGTTAGGCTTGTTTTTTTTTCAAATTTTAACATAACATAAAGAAACACTATTGCTTCTAAAGGCTCTTGACAAAGAGAATTTAATATATAGAATAACATAAGGAAACACTATTGCTTCTAAAAGCTCTTGACAAAGAGAATTTAATATATAGAATATTACTTCAATTACTAGTACTTATATTATTATTATTATTTAATAGTAAGTACAATAATATTTGAGCTCATTAGTTAATTTTGAATTGCATTAAAACTCGCAGCAGTTAATTCTAAAATTATATTAAAAATCGCGGCAGTTAATTTTTAATTATGTACAATAAAAATTATAAGATAGATGACATTTAAATCTAATAAAGCTAAGATTTACTATGTTACTATCGAAGAAAACTCGGGAAATTTTCCTAAAATTCTGCTCTGATTTTTATTTGTAAGTATGAGGCAATGTACAAATTATGTATTGCACAATAACAAGTCCAATAATTCATTACAACTCGCAGCAGTTAATTTTTAATTAAGTACATTAAAAATTATAAGATAGATGACATTTAAATCTAATACAGCTAAGATTTTATATGTTACTGTCGAAGAAACGTCTCGGCAATTTTTCCTAAAATTCTGCCCGGTTTTTTATTTTGAAGTATGAGGCAATGTACAAATTATGTATTGTATAATAACAAGTCCAATAATTCAAATAAATTATGATAACTTGCCGTGATACAGATGTAATAACGAAGTTGAATGAGATAACGTTATAAGGTATGCCCACGGGATCACATCCTATAGGGGTTAAACTAGTTTGATCTATTGCTGCAAACCAGCGAATCTGCAATCTAAGATCTATGTGATCTTACAGTATCAGCAGTGTTTGTTTGTATGACAACAAAACTTCCAGCGGAAGAACAAAATTTAATATATAAAATTTGTTAAAAAAAAAATTATATCTGAACTGGCACAGAATGGAGATTTGAATAATAAAACCAGCGGGAAATGAATATTTCAGTAAATAAAAATTGATATTCAAATGTAATGTTGCAGAAATAGAAAATTGCATTAAGTAATGAGTGTAAATTTGAATCATTATCATTTTCTTATTTTAATTTTAACAATGGAAATAGCAGAAAAATAACATATGATTAATATATCTAACATAAACTCACCGATTTCGAAATGTTCTTTGAAAATAGAAGAAAATAAAGAGTTTCAGCAGAAAATGTAAAAATATAAAATGTATAAGTGAAAATTTAAAAAATAAACTGGCAGGAAATGAACATTTGACTACTAAACAACAATTTAAATACTGAAAACAGTAGAAAACGAAAATATATATATAATTAATCTAGCAGAAACTGGCAGGTTTCGAAATTTTCCTTACAAATAGCAGACAATAAAAAGTTTCAGCAGAAAATGTAATAATATAATATGTATAACTGAAAATTAAAAAAATTAAAGGAAATGAATATTTGAAAACATGAATAATGCATATAGTGGAAACTGACAGATTTCGCAATTTTCATTGAAAATAGGAAACAATTAAAGTTCCAGCAGAAAGTGTAAAAATATAAAATCTGTATAAAGTAAAACTTTAAAAATTGAACTAGCAGGAAATGAACATTTGACTACTGAACGACAATTTTAATAATGAAAACAGTATAAAACGAAAAAAAATGATTAATGCATCTAGCAGAAACAGGCAGATTTTGAAATTTTCTTTGAAAATAAGATACATTAAAAGTTCCAGCAGAAAGTGTAAGAATATAAAATCTGTCTAAATTAAGAATTTGAAACTTAAAGTAGCAGGAAATGAACATTTGACTACTAAACGACCATTTAAATAACGAAAACAGTAGAAAACGAAACTAGAATAATGCTTTTAGCAGAAACTTTCAGATTTCGAAATTTTCATTGAAAATACGAGACACTTAAAGTTCCAGCAGAAAGTGTAAAAATATAAAATCTGTATAAAGTTAAGTTTCGAAAATTAAACTTGCAGGAAACGAACATTTGACTACTAATCAACAATTTTAATAATGAGACAGTAGACAGCGGAAATATGAACAATGAATCTAGCAGAAACTTGCAGTTTTCGAAATTTTCATTGAAAATGGGAGACAATAAAAAGTTTCAGCAGAAAATGTAAAAATATAAAATAAATAAGTGTAAATTTGAAAAATAAACTGGCAGGAAATGAACATTTGAAAACATGAATAATGTATCTAGTAGAAATTGGCAGATTTCGCAATTTTCATTGACAGTAGGAGGCAATAAAAAGTTCGAGCAGAAAACTTAAAATATAAATTCTGTAACATGTGTAAAAGTAAAATTTTGAAAATTAAAGTAGCAGGAAATTATTATTTCACTACTCAAGGACAATTTTAGAAATGAAAACAGTAGAAAACGAAAATGTGAATAATGCATTTAGCAGAAACTGGCTGATTTCGAAATTTTTATTAAAAATAAAAAACAATATAAATAAACAATAAACAAATAATAAAAATATGAAGTAAAAAATCGAAAATTAAACTAGCAGGAAATGAACATTTAACTGCTAAACGACAATTTTAATACTGAAAACAGTAGAAAACGAAAATATGATTAATGAAACTAGCGGAAACTGGCTGATTTCGAAATTTTCATTAAAAATAAGAGACAAAAAAAGTTCCATCAGAAAGTGTAAGAATATAATATCTATGCAAAGTAAAAATTTGAAAATAAAACTAGCAGGAAATCAACATTTGACTACTGAACGATAATTTTAATACTGAAATCAGTAGAAAACGAAAATATGAATGATGCATTTAGCAGAAACTGGCTGATTTTGAAATTTTCTTTGAAAATATGAGACAATAAAACTTTCAGCAGAAAATGTAAAACTATAAAATCTATATAAAGTAAAAATTCAAAATTTAAATTAGAAGGAAATGAACATTTGACTACTATACAACCATTTTAATAATGAAAACAGTAGAAACCGAAAATATGATTAATGTAACTAGCAGAAACTCGCTGATTTCGAAATTTTCATTGAAAATAAGAGACAATGAAAGTTCCAGCAGAAAGTGTAGGAATATAAAATCTGTATAAAGTATAAATTTGAAAATTAAACTAGCAGTAAATGAATATTTAACTGCTAAACGACAATTTTATTAATGAAAACAGTACAAACCGAAACTATGAATAATGCATTAGCAGAAACTGGCAGATTTCGATATTTTCATTGCAAATAGGTGACAATAAAAGTTCCAGCAACAAGTTTAAAACAATAAAATCTGTATAAAGTAAAAATTCGAAAATTAAACTAACAGGAAATGAGCATTTGACTACTAAACGACAATTTTAATAATGAAAATAGTAGAAAACGAAAATATTATTAATGCATCTAGTAGAAACTGGCAGATTTCGATATTTTCATTGAAAATAAGAGACAATAAAAGTTCCAGCAGAAAGTGTAAAAGTATAAAATCTGTATAAAGTAAAAATTCAAAAACTAAACATGCAGGAAATCAACATTTGAGTACTAAACGATAACTTTAATAATGAAAATAGCAGAAAACGAAAATATGAGTAATGCATTTAGCAGAAACTGACAGATTTCGAAGTTTCATTGAAAATAGGAGACAATAAAAGTTTCATCAGATAGTGTAAAAATATAAAATCTGTATAAAGTAAAACTTTAAACATTAAACTAACAGGAAATGAACATTTGACTACTTAACGACAATTTAAATAACGAAAACAGTAGAAAACGAAACTATGAATAATGCATTTAGCAGAAACTGGCAGATTTCGAAATTTTCATTGAAAATACGAGACACTTAAAGTTCCAGCAGTAAGTGTAAAAATATAAAATGTATATGTGCAAATTTTAAAAATAAACTGGCAGGAAATGAGCACTTGAAAACATAAATAATGTATCGAGTAGAAACTGGCAGATTTCGAAATTTGCATTGAAAATAGGAAACAATAAAAGTTACAGCAGATAGTGTAAAAATATAAAATCTGTATAAAGTAAAAATTAGACAATTAAACTAGCAGGAAATGAACATTTGGCTACTAATTGACAATTTTAATAATGAAAACAGTAGAAAACGAATATATGAAAAATGCATTTAGCAGAAACAGGCAGATTTCGAAATTTTCATTGAAAATAGGAGACAATAATAATTCCAGCAGGAAGAGTAAAAATATAACATCTGTATAAAGTAAAAATTCGAAAATTAAACTAACAGGAGATGAACATTGTAGCACTTTTGGGTGACTAAAATGCGACATTGTAGCAAGTAACTGGCGTAGCTGTTTGTAAATAAGTCATGACAACGATTATTTTAGTCACAAGTGACTAAAATAACTTATTCCAGTCACGCAAAAACGCTACAATGTTCAACTATTTTCATTGATATTGCTTTGAATCGTTGTATATCATACGTGAGCGAAATACCATTGTAATACTTAGAGACTTATCTCAACCTCAATCCTTATCTCAAAAACGTCTCAATAATTGCTCTCGTATAATAATGCATTTCTCTCACTTATGATATAGTGTAATATTCTCACAACTAAGCATTATAATGTTTCGTTGTTTCGTTTTTTATAATCATATTTTATTAGATTTAATTAATGACAAATTAATCAAATGAACGCGTTTATTTCATACAGGGTGTATCAGCCAAATGAAATAAATTCAATAATAAATATATGGGGGCGTGTTCGAAAAAACGGTCGGACACGTCGATTGTTATTTTTAGTTGCGCATTTTTTTCGACAAAAACTTTTTATACAGGGTATGTCATGTGACCGTGGCCAATACCAACTTTCTTATTTTAAATGCCACACCTTGTATGTTATTCAATTTTTGGATTCTTCAGAAAATTCTAGACATATTTCATGTACAATGTCCTATACCTATCTTCAACTGTTTCAATCAATATACACAGTGTATATAAGTAAGATGCGTAAGACATGATTCCAAGCTGATACTTCTTGCACGTATGCATGTATATGTACACGTATATATTCGTTCTTTTGCTAAATGAAGGTAAAATCCTGCAAAGACCATATGTCTGGTGCGCCAAAATTTCATGGTATTTTAATGTGATGTCTGTATGGTATTTTAAGAAGCTGCTAATGGATTACCATTTGCATTTGTTCTGGGGCAGGTTCTAATTCCGGGCTTGCGCGTGCATAGTGCGATGTAATATATTATCCCTGTCTTCCCCAATATGCACCCCTATTCGGGCGAAGAAAAATTAAAAGTTAATAACAGAACAGCAGGCCCGGGAGGACGTGAATTTTTAAAATTTCCAATTTCTTCCTTATTTACGGAATCGGGCTAATAAGGGCGGCCCGGGATCGCCCCGGGATTATGACTTTTTCATGGGGGCGGCCGCCCCCCTTCCCCGCAGGGCCCGGAAGACGTCGCACCGGGGCATTGTGCGATTGTACGCCGCTCCTCTGTGTACACAGCGGCGGCGGAGCGAGGAAAAAACGGGGCCCCCAATGGTGGCATGACTCCGGAGAAAGGGAAACAATATGTAAAGGAATTAAATGGGCACCCCTTTGTCGCGCGGGGACGCAAACTTCGCCGGAGAAATATGAAAGAAACGCGAGGGAATGATGATGAGATCTTTTCAATAACATCGGAACGATTTATAACGCGTAAGGAGGACGTCGAGGACGACGTCGTCGTCGTCTTCGGGGGCGGCGGCGGTAGTTGCGGGGGCGGCTCTGAATGGGGCCGTACGTTTCCAGAGACAGCGCCGTTCTCATATAATAACCACTTGACTGGCATTTGATAACAAATTATATAAGTGGATTTTTGACAAATGTACGTTGTATACAATTATATCACATTACACCCCCAATGTCGATATAATTCAACAACAAATACATCCCGAACTTTTATATTTCTACTTACCCCAATATGCATATTTTCATATTTTGCTCATGCTTCGGTCATTAATTAGATTTACATTATTTGCTAATATCATTATTCAAATAAGAGTAATGTTAATTAAAAATTACTACTATGAAGTAAAATTTCCATTTTCTGCTAGTTAAATGATCAAATACTCTACAAACAAAATTTTCATTTTCTACCACTGCAATTGAATCTGTAAGTTAAAAAAGGGACAGCGTCCTCAAGAGTAAGATTTTGGGCAAACCAATTACAAAAAAAAATACAATTGATATCACTGATCAAAACAATGTTTATCCCTTGTAAGTAAAGAAGACAAGGAACAGGTTCTCCTGGCTAAAAAATCTTACACGGGGTCAGGGATGCCAATAAATATTTAAGAAATGTTCGAAAAACGCTAATACGACTCGCACAAGGTCTGAACGAGTTCAAACATATGGTAGCCACCTCCTGTGAGGAGAAGGCACTGGAAGGAGAATAGAAGAAATAAGTAAATAGTCGATTCAGATAGAAAATTTTGCGCTGATTTTAGAATCGTCAAACAATTGTTTATAACACATTATGTTTTTCCAAACAAAGATCAAACAAGAAACAAATTTAATAAACCCAGATTCGACACTATATGGTTATCGACATATAAAATTTAAAAATTTATCTTACACCTTCCAATTTAAATGAATCTAATATAATCAAAATACCGCAAAACAAAAGTTTTCCTGTTGGCAGTGACGATAAGCAAGTTTATGTCCTCTTGACATGTAAAAGCTCGTTTACTGGCATATAGACTGACTCGGTAAGTGATTCTGTACAGGCCAAGTGCCTATAAAGGGCTGCCACGACGACTATACCGGACAACTTTTGTTTTACGATACTTTGATTGTATTAGATTCATTCAAATGTAAAGGTGAAATTAAAAGTTTTAAATTTTATACTTATTTCGCAAACCATTGAGTGTTGGACCTGGGTTTATTAGAATTGTTTCTTGTCTTGTCTTGATCTCTACTATCACCTGCCAAATGGTGAAAAGTTTCTTTATTACATGCTGTATGAGAACTAAACGAAAATGTGAATAACGAAACTGACTGACAACCAATATTTTAACTACGAAACTAGCAAACACTGAAAATATAGATAATGAAGCAATTCGAAAATTAGTATTTGTAGGTATTACAAAACGAGCAGAAAAGAAAATTCGAATTAAGAAACTAGCAAATCAAAACAAAATGAAGAGTAAATAATGTATGTAAATATAAAAATACGAAAACTGGTACAGTAGGTAAAATTTTTTGAATATAATTAGTACAAAATAAAAGTCAGAAAATGTGCTTCATTATTCAAATCTATTTATTTTCATGCTTCAATTTTTAATTTTTGTTTTATCCTTGTTACTGATTCAAATATTGAGTTTCTGCGTTAGTTTAATTTAATTTTTTAAATTCATAATTTCCTTTTCTGCTGTTTTAATTAAAAAATTGTCGTTTAATAGCGAATGGTGCATTTACTGATAATTATTCAAATTTATCCTCGTTACTTATGGTATTTTTTTATATCTGCTAGTGTTTATTGATTTTCATTCCCTGCTATTTTCTTTATTAAAATTGTAGTTTAATAGTCAGATACTCCTTTTCTAATAATTATTCAAATCGTTTTCTACTGTTTTCATAATTAAAATTATCGTTTAGTAGTCAAATGTTCATTTCCTGCTAGTTTAATTTTCAAATTTTTACTTTATACAGATGTTATATTTTTGCACTTTCTTCTGGAACTTTTATTGTCTTCTATATTCAATAAAAATTTCGAAATCTGCCAGTTTCTGCTAAATGCATTATTCATATTTTCGTTTTCTACTGTTTTCATCACTAAAATGATCGTTTAGTAGTCAAATGTTCATTTCCTGTTAGTTTACTTTTCGAAGTTTTCTGCTCGAACTTTTTATTGTCTCCTTTTATCAATGAAAATTTCGAAATCTGCCGGTTTCTACTGGATACATTATTCATATTTTCAAAAATTCGTTTCCTGTCATTTTATTGTTTAATTTTTTTAATTTTCTTATACATTTTATATTTTTACATTTCTTTGTTAAAATTGTAGTTTAATAGTCAGATATTCATGTTCTAATAATTATTCAAATTAATACTCATTAATTAGTGAAATTTTCTATTTCTGCTAGTTTTGATTTGAATAACTCTTTCACTCAAATATTAATTTCCTGCTGGATTTATTATTCAAATCTATTTCCTGCCAGTTTTATTTTCAAATTTTTACTTTTACACATATTACAGATTTTATATTATAAGTTTTCCGCTCGAATTTTTTATTGTCTCCTATTTTCAATGAAAATTTCGAAATCTGCCAGTTTCTACTAGATACATTATTTATGTTTTCAAATGTTCATTTACTGCCAGTTATTTTTTTAATTTTCACTTACACGTTACATAGTTTTACATTTTCTGCTGAAACTTATTATTGTCTCCTATTTTCAATGAAAATTTCGAAATCTGCCAGTTTCTGCTAGATTCATTATTCATATTTCCGCTTTCTTACTGTTTTCGTTATTAAAATTGTCGTTCAGAGGTCAAATTCATTTCCTGCTAGTTTATTTTTCAAATGTTTACTTTTACTCATATTACAGATTTTATGTTTTAAATTTTCTGCCCGAACTTTTTATTGTCTCCTATTATCAATGAAAATTTCGAAATCTGCCAGTTTCTACTGGATACATTATTCATGGTTTCAAATATTCATTTCCTGCCAGTTTATTTTTTAAATTTTCGCTTATACATTTTATATTTTTATACTTTCTGCTGAAACTTTTTATTGTCTCATATTTTCAATGAAAATTTCGAAATCTGCCAGTTTCTGCTAGATGCATTATTCATATTTTCGTTATCTTACTGTTTTCATTATTAAAATTGTCGTTTAGTAGTCCAATGTACATTATTTTTATTGTCTCCTATATTTAATAAAAATATTGATATGTGACAGTTTCTGCTAAATGCATTATCCATATTTTTGTTTTCTACTGTTTTCATTATTATAATTGTGGTTTAGTAGTCAAATGTTCATTTCCTGTTAGTTTAATTTTCGAATTTTTACTTTATAAAGATTTTCTATTTTTACAATTTCTGCTGGAACTTTTATTGTCTCTTATTTTCAATGAAAAATTCGAAAACTGGCAGTTTCTGCCAGATGCATTATTCATTCATTGAAACATTATTTCCGCACTTGTTAGGAAATATTCCACTTTTCCTAACTCAAATTAGTATACAAATGTTAGAGTTTTCCAAACTTTAGTTGAAAAAATAATGTAAACCACAATTTAAAATTAAGACAACTTTTACATCGCTGACCATATAATTGATCAGATCAACATAAACATATTGCTTATGAAACGATATAACAATCGCTAAAAATTAAATTCAAAACTAGTCATGTAAATCAAAAAGACATGAAATCTAAGTTAATATAAATTTCAAATAAATAGGACCATCACAAAATTTTCATTTTAATATTATAAATACAGTTCTAAAAGACCGATGGTCAATAGCCTAATGAAGATTGATCTCTCGACAACTTGCCTATTAAGGAAAATCGTTATCTTGCCTTTTATTCATAGTTTTATTTATTGATTTTCTTAATCAATCTGCTGCAGATTTAGTACAGATTAAAATCTTTCCATTATAGCAATATGAGCTATTTATGTTAGAGAAGCATTATAAATGAACATTGTATCTTCATTATGCGAGACTAAAATAAGCTTTTAAATCACAAGTGACAAAAATAGCCGTTGTCATGGCTTTGATACAAATCCACAATTCAATTTTGTTCAACATTGTTGAACATTGTAGCACTTTTGCGTGACTGAAATGCTACATTGTAGCAAATGACTGACGTAGCTGTTGTCATGAATTGTTTGTAAACAAGCCATGACAACGATTATTTAGTCACAAGTGACTAAAATAAGTTATTTCAGTCACGCAAAAATGCTACAATATTTTAATCTGCACCAGATATAGTACAGATTAAAATTTTTGTAGATGAGCAATATGAGGCAAAATCTAAAACACGTAGAGAGAGAAGAAATATAAATGAACATTGTATCATCATTATGCGTGTCTAACGTAAGCTTTTAAATCACTAGTGACTAAAGTAGCCGTTGTCATGGCTTTGATACAAAGCCACAACACACTTTTGTTCAACATGGATAAACATTGTAGCATTTTTGCTCGACTAAAATGCTCCATTGTAGCAAGTGAGTGAGGTAGCTGTTATCATGATTTGTTTGGGTAAACA